>OZ035830.1:809643-954643 GCA_964034765.1 Knipowitschia caucasica
AACGAGGTGGAGGAGGTAAAGGAGGTAAAGGAGGTGAAGGAGGTAAAGGAGGTGGAGGAGGTGGACGAGGTAAAGGAGGTAAAGGAGGTGGAGGAGGTGGAGGAGGTAAAGGAGGTAAAGGAGGTAAAGGAGGTGGAGGAGGTAAAGGAGGTGGAGGAGGTAAAGGAGGTAAAGGAGGTGGAGGAGGTAAAGGAGGTGGAGGAGGTGGAGGAGGTAAAGGAGGTAAAGGAGGTGGAGGAGGTGGAGGAGGTAAATGAGGTGGTGGAGGAGGTGGAGGAGGTAAAGGAGATGGAGGAGGTGGAGGAGGTAAAGGAGGTGGAGGAGGTAAAGGAGGTAAAGGAGGTGGAGGAGGTAAAGGAGGTGGAGGAGGTAAAGGAGGTGGAGGAGGTGGAGGAGGTAAAGTAGGTAAAGGAGGTGGAGGAGGTGGAGGAGGTAAAGGAGGTGGAGGAGGTAAAGGAGGTGGAGGAGGAGGTAAAGGAGGTGGAGGAGGTGGAGGAGGTAAAGGAGGTAAAGGAGGTGGAGGAGGTGGAGGAGGTAAAGGAGGTAAAGGAGGTGGAGGAGGAGGTGGAGGAGGTAAAGGAGGTGGAGGAGGTAAAGGAGGTGGAGGAGGTGGAGGAGGAGGTAAAGGAGGTGGAGGAGGTGGAGGAGGTAAAGGAGGTAAAGGAGGTGGAGGAGGTGGAGGAGGTAAAGGAGGTGGAGGAGGTAAAGGAGGGTGAAGGAGGTAAAGGAGGTGGGGGAGGTAAAGGAGGTGGAGGAGGTAAAGCAGGTGGAGGAGGTGGAGGAGGTAAAGGAGGTGGAGGAGGTGGAGGAGGTAAAGGAGGTGGAGGAGGTAAAGAAGGTGGAGGAGGTGGAGGAGGTAAAGGGAGGTGGAGGAGGTAAAGGAGGTGGAGGAGGTGGAGGAGGTGGAGGAGGTAAAGGAGGTGAAGGAGGTGGAGGAGGTAAAGGAGGTAAAGGAGGTGGAGGAGGTGGAGGAGGTAAAGGAGGTGGAGGAGGTGGAGGAGGTAAAGGAGGTGGAGGAGGTAAAGGAGGTGGAGGAGGTGGAGGAGGTAAAGGAGGTGGAGGAGGTAAAGGAGGTGGAGGAGGTAAAGGAGGTGGAGGAGGTGGAGGAGGTAAAGGAGGTGGAGGAGGTGGAGGAGGAGGTGGAGGAGGTGGCGGAGGTGGCGGAGGTGGAGGAGGAGGTGGAGGAGGTGGAGGAGGTAAAGGAGGTGGAGGAGGTAAAGGAGGTAAAGGAGGTGGAGGAGGAGGAGGAGGTGGAGGAGGTAAAGGAGGTGGAGGAGGTAAAGGAGGTGGAGGAGGTGGAGGAGGAGGTAAAGGAGGTGGAGGAGGTGGAGGAGGTAAAGGAGGTAAAGGAGGTGGAGGAGGTGGAGGAGGTAAAGGAGGTGGAGGAGGTAAAGGAGGTGAAGGAGGTAAAGGAGGTGGGGGAGGTAAAGGAGGTGGAGGAGGTAAAGGAGGTGGAGGAGGTGGAGGAGGTAAAGGAGGTGGAGGAGGTGGAGGAGGTGGAGGAGGTAAAGGAGGTGGAGGAGGTGGAGGAGGTAAAGGAGGTGAAGGAGGTGGAGGAGTTAAAGGGAGGTAAAGGAGGTGGAGGAGGTGGAGGAGGTAAAGGAGGTGGAGGAGGTGGAGGAGGTAAAGGAGGTGGAGGAGGTAAAGGAGGTGGAGGAGGTGCCGGAGGTAAAGCAGGTGGAGGAGGTAAAGGAGGTGGAGGGTGGAGGAGGTGGAGGAGGTAAAGGAGGTGGAGGAGGTGGAGGAGGAGGTGGAGGAGGTGGCGGAGGTGGAGGAGGAGGTGGAGGAGGTGGAGGAGGTAAAGGAGGTGGAGGAGGAGGTAAAGGAGGTGAAGGAGGTGGAGGAGGTAAAGGAGGTGAAGGAGGTGGAGGAGGAGGTAAAGAAGGTGGAGGAGGTGGAGGAGGTAAAGGAGGTGGAGGAGGTGGAGGAGGTGGAGGAGGTAAAGGAGGTAAAGGAGGTGGAGGAGGTAAAGGAGGTGGAGGAGGTAAAGGAGGTGGAGGAGGTAAAGGAAGGTAAAGGAGGTGGAGGAGGTGGAGGAGGTGGAGGAGGTAAAGGAGGTGGAGGAGGTGGAGGAGGTGGAGGAGGTAAAGGAGGTGAAGGAGGTGGAGGAGGTGGAGGAGGTAAAGGAGGTGGAGGAGGTGGAGGAGGTAAAGGAGGTGGAGGAGGTGGAGGAGGTGGAGGAGGTGGAGGAGGTGTACTTACTGCTCCATCCTCAGGAGTCGTCTCTGAAAAAAACACAACCATCAATGACTTTCACTTTTCCATGGACCAGGAACAGGCCTGGACCAGAACCAGACTTGGATCAGGACCAGGAACAGGTCTGGACCAGAACCAGACTTGGACCAGGAACAGGCCTGGACCAGAACCAGACTTGGACCAGGACCAGGAACAGGCCTGGACCAGAACCAGACTTGGACCAGGACCAGGAACAGGCCTGGACCAGAACCAGACTTGGACCAGGACCAGGACCAGGAACAGGCCTGGACCAGACTTGGACCCAGCTTTAAAGTTACAGAGCTGTTAGACTGAGTCCTGTTCAGAGACACAAATGAATACATGCATGAGTAGGATTTATTAAAGGAGGAAATGTTTGGACCCGCCTTAAAAAAAGAAACACAGGGACCAGAGATACCAAATATAACCATGGGTTAGGGTTACCATGGGTTAGGGTTACCATGGGTTAGGGTTACCATGGGTTAGGGTTACCATGGGTCTGCAGTGGGTCATAACCATGGAGAATTCTGTGTTTTCATTTGTGTATTTTGTTTTGCTGTTGCCTGGTAAGTGGGTTTTTGTCGTTGTGTTGTGTGTGTGTGTGTTGTGTGCGTGTGTTGTGTTGTGTGTGTTGTGTTGTGTTGTGTATGTGTGTGTGTGTGTGTGTGTGTGTGTGTGTGTGTTGTGTTGTGTGTGTGTGTGTACAGACCGCTCTGCAACGCTTTATAACTCAACCAAATGTCAGGGAAAGGAGACTAAACAAACCTTCATCTGTTAGAGCTGGGGTTAGGGAGAGAAACTACTGACACAGACAAACTACTGACACAGACAAACTACTGACACTGACAAACTACTGACACAGACAAACTACTGACACAGACAAACTACTGACACTGACAAACTACTGACACAGACAAACTACTGACACAGACAAACTACTGACACTGACAAACTACTGACACTGACAAACTACTGACACAGACAAACTACTGACACAGACAAACTACTGACACAAACTACTGACGCTGACAAACTACTGACACAGACAAACTACTGACACTGACAAACTACTGACACAGGCAAACTACTGACACAAACTACTGACACAAACTACTGACACAGACAAACTACTGACACTGACAAACTACTGACACAGGCAAACTACTGACACAAACTACTGACACAAACTACTGACACAGACAAACTACTGACACTGACAAACTACTGACACAGGCAAACTACTGACACAAACTACTGACGCTGACAAACTACTGACACAGACAAACTACTGACACTGACAAACTACTGACCCCGTACTCCCGGAGAACCCCCCAAAGGACACCCCTGGGAACACGGTCGAACGCCTTCTCCAAATCCACAAAGCACATGTGGACAGGTTGGGCGAACTCCCATGAACCCTCGAGTATCCGATGGAGAGTATAGAGCTGGTCCAGTGTTCCGCGACCGGGACGAAAACCACACTGCTCCTCCTGGATCCGAGATTCAACAATCGGACGTAGCCTCCTCTCCAGTACCTTGGAGTAGACCTTACCGGGGAGGCTGAGGAGTGTGATCCCACGATAATTGGAACACACCCTCTGGTCCCCCTTCTTATAGAGAGGGACCACCACCCCGGTCTGAGAGGGACCCCCACCCTGGTCTGAGAGGGACCACCACCCTGGTCGGAGAGGGACCACCACCCCGGTCGGAGAGGGACCCCCACCCTGGTCTGAGAGGGACCACCACCCTGGTCGGAGAGGGACCACACCCCCGATCGCCACGCGATGTTGCAGAGACGTGTCAGCCAAGACAATCCAGGATTGTCTTGGATTGAGGAGAGCCTCAAAGTATTCCTTCCACCGCCCGACAATATCCCCAGTCGAGGTCAGCAGCTCTCCACCCGCACCGTACATGGTGTTGGCAAAGAACTGCTTCCCCCTCCTGAGGCGCCGGATGGTTTGCCAGAATCTCTTCGAGGCCGACCGATAGTCATGCTCCATGGACTCTCCGAACTCCTCCCAGTCCCGGGTTTTTGCCTCTGCAACAGCCCGGGCCGCGGCACGCTTGGCCAGCCGGTACTGGACAGCTGCCTCAGGAGTCCCCCGAACCATCATGGCTCGATAGGACTCCTTCTACAGTCTGACAGCATCCCTTACTGCCGGTGTCCACCACCGGGTTCGGGGGTTGCCGCCGGGACCAGCTCCAGAGACCTTACGACCACAGCTACGAGCTGCTGCATCGGCGATAGAGGAAGAGAACATGGTCCACTCGGACTCCATGTCCCCTTCCTCCGCCGGGACCTGGGAGAAACTCTCCCGGAGGTGTGAGTTGAAAGTCCGTCTGACAGGGGGCTCAGCGAGACGTTCCCAGCAGACCCTCACTATACACTTGGGTCTGCCAGGTCTGACCGGCTTCTTCCCCTGCCAGCGGATCCAACTCACAACCAGCTGGTGATTGGTTGACAGCTCCGCCCCTCTCTTTAGCTCCGCCCCCCTCCCACGCGGTCGAAGGTCAGATGATACACCAACAAAGTGGATCATCGACCTCCGGCCTCAGGTCCTGGCGCCCCCTGGTGGACGCCCTTGTGCTGGAACATGGTGTTGGTGATGGACAAACTGGCACAGATTGAGATCAGGGCCGTTCTTCCCCTTCACCCTTCTCCAAGTCCCCGGGCGGTGCACTGTCCAGTACCCCTCCCAAGGACTCCAAGAAGGCTGAGTACTCTGCACTACTGTTAGGCCCGTAGGCACAACAACAGTGAGAGACTTGTCCCCCACCCGGAGGCGGAGGGACGCGACCCTCTCATTCACCGGGGAGAACTCCAACACGTGGCGGCTGAGATGGGGGGCATGAGTATGACCACCCCCGCTCTGCGCCTCTCCCCGCGGGAAACACCAGAGAAGTGGAGCCTCCAACCCTTATGTGACGTAGAGTTAAACATGTAAAGGTTTGTATGATACTGAGCTGCAGCTCAGACTGAGGACGACATGTTTAAAGCTAATGGTCGTAAACTCTGCTCCAACCTGAGACTTTACCCACAATCCTCCCTGGTAAATTTAACCTGGCCACCCACAGAGACAGCCCCTCTCTGGTCACACGCACACACACACACATACACACACACACACACACACACACACATACACACGCACACACACACATGCACACGCACACACACACACACATACACACACGCACAGACACAGACCCACACAGACACAGACCGACACACACACACACACACACACACGCACACACACACATGCACACGCACACACACACACAGACACACACAGACACAGACCCACACACACACACAGACAGACACACACACACACAGACACACACACACACAGACCCACATACACACACACACAGACACACACACACACACACACATACACGTTTTTGTTACCTGGTGGGTCCCTTTGACAGGGCCGTTCAGAATGGGACCCATAGACATAATCTTTTTTTACTGGGACTACTTTAAGTAATACAAAACAGTCAATAGAAACCAAACAACTATTTTAAAGGAATTTTATTTTAGATTTTTTTTTCGAATTGCAGTAATTCTATTTTTGACATAGAATTTAATGCCACTCCATGTCCGATGTCTAAGGTCATCTGGTGAGGCATTAATGCAGGCCAGGCAGTGAGACTTCCCAGGGACCTTTCCAGTCTGTATGAAAGGTGTCATGGTCTTCTCCACAGCCTTCACCTCAGATGCAGACCATGGCTTTCTCTAACGTTCTAGGGAGAGAAATAAAAATATATTAGCAATATACACTCCCAGGGTTAGGACCAAGCAGCCTGGCTGTAATCCCCCACCTGGTACACTTACCAGAAGGGGCACTGCCACTACCATGGGGTGCATCTGGATGAATGGTTGAAGGTTCTCCGCTTGAAGTTTCTTTTAGCCCGTCCGTTTGTGAGAGGATCTCTACTGCTCTCCCTGTCGCACAGAAAATAAAAATACAAGTGGCCTTTAGGGGAAAAAAATCATACATATTTTAATAATATCAAGAATTACCTTCAGGCTCAATTTGTATCTGGTCGAGGCTCTTTCCTTCGAATTCCGTCACTCTTCCCTGCTCCATGGCCATCAACACTTTGCTGATTTTGGCCAGCTCCAGTGTCCCCTCTGGTAGTCTGTAATATTGCCTGTGGATGCGAATGTCATGGCCGAGGAAGTTGGCAAGTATGTCCATCTCATTCTCTTTCATATTGAGAACTGTAGACATAGTAGCTATGTGCTTTCTAAGTTTGGTTGAGGATAGCATCTCTGGATGCACCGCACCACATTCTTTGGCTACCTGGCGTAGGGAGTCTGATCCCCTGATGTGGGTGTCTGCGCCCGGGCGGGAAAAGAAGTATGGGTTATGGTCAGAGATGGAACAGGCCCTTCTGTTCTCCACCAGCACCTCCATCGAAGCAATCATTTCAGGAGTCAAAAGAACCGGCACTTTCCGACTTCTTTTCCCTTTAATTTCAATGCGTTGAAAATGCTGACACAGCTTTTTCTCAAGTTGGGACAGTCCCAGAGCAATGTCAGAATGGATCCCAGTCTTACTTCTTAAGGTAAAGGCTGTCAGTGGCATCTTTGAAACCTCACCTTCCCTTCTTCGATTGAAAATAATGACCTCACAAAGAGTCAAAACTGCCAGTTTAGACCAATGCTTAGACGTTGGCTCACTTATTAGGGTTTGCACATATTCAGGTCGACATACCTCAATATGTGCATGCATGGCTCTAACGTCCTCAGTCAGAGGGAGCAGGTCCGGAGTGTTCCACTTGGCTTGCCGGAGGGTCTGTAGGGCAGCAGAAGAAACACAGACGTCCCACCTCTTCTCAAAAAGCAGCCGGCTTCGTTGGAGGTTTTTAATAAATAGTTCATCAACACAATGCTCCATTTTTGAGTCACATTCAAGAATATCTAGCTTTCTGAGGCTATGGCCGAGTTTGAGGGCCAAGGATGGAGTCTTGTATTGATTTGTTTCCTCATCATATCCAGCCACAGACCTGACTGCATCAATCACATGGTTAAAGTTGGAAGAAATAAAGAAATCCTTCATTGTTTTCAGTTTCCCTCCGGTTTTTGCTTCGTTAATTAACCTACCGACTTCTCTCATTTTCTGCCTAATGTAATCATGCTTAGTCTTATCATGCCCGTGTTTTAAGTACAGGTGCTCTCCGAGTCTCAGAATCCCCTTTTCGGCTTTGACAACACCCGTGACCTCATCCTGATGCATTGCCGAAATTAAAGACCACAGCTTTTTGCTGATGCCCTCCGGTACAGGCTGGGCTAGGGAGCAGAGGGACTGGACCCTACTTCTACCTGGTTTAGCCTGGGCATCTTTCTGTGAAAGCCGGCACCTGGCCACATGCCTCCACAGCGACTTTCGCTTAAGCAATGCCCCACAGTCTATACAGTGCAAAAACTCACTGGATTTAACTGGGGAATTTGGCTGTTTAGCTGGGACTAAAGTTCCAATGCCGGCCTTTAAAACCTCAACATTGTGCTCACGGTTTCCACTATTCCTGATCAAATCAAACTGAAGTTTACGTGCTTTAGATTTCACAGGTAGAGCCAATGCTCTGGCTACGTCACTTTCATTTCCATGTTTTCTAGTCGAATGACGGGACATTTTGTGGCAGGACATTGAACAGTAGAGGCAGAAGTGTCTCTTGCTGTAAACTCGCCCCCCATTTTTCTTCTTTTGCAGCTGCATGATAACAATCTTATTTGCCTTTGGTTCGTCACTTTCCGAGTCTTGAAGAAAAGTGTTTTTGATTTTTCTTTTTCCATACTTTTTTACAGGTTTCTTCCTGACAGTTAAATCGTCAGAATCTGAGTCGACTTCATCAATTAGGGACTCTTGACTAAGCTGCACAAACAACAAATAATTTGTAATCATTCTATATAACAATTTGAAGTCATGACTTGTAGTCAGCACTTACCAGTGGTTTGTAAGCGTGCGCTTCAGTGTGCTGCTCTGTGATTGGCTGCAGCCTAATAAACCACACACTTGCACCTTTTTCTAGCCTGACACCTGATTTCCTCTGTTGTGCTGCTCCATGATTGGCTCCAGCCTGCTGGACTGAAATTGCCCCAGTGTGCCCCTCCTTGATATCCCGCAACCCACCACCAGGGTTCCGACACATAACACACTTTTTTCAGGAAAGTAAACCTCCAGGGGTCCTTTCCATATTTTTACAGAGACTGCATAAGGACCGTTAGAAAAGCATTACCCATTGATTATTAAGCTTGGACCAGTGGGGTCCGGTGTTCGGGCCCCACCACGTAAAACCAGTCCCCATGACGTGAGTGGAATCTCAGGTTATGGAACCCACCAGGAGTTGAAAACAAGTGCACACACACACATGCACACACACACAGACACACACACACACAGAGACCCACACACACATGCATGCACACGCACACACTCAGAGACACACACACGCTCACACAGACACACACACACACGCGCACACAGACACACACGCGCACACAGACACACACATGCGCGCACACTCGCAGAGACACGCACGCACACATGCACTCACACAGACATACACACAAGCACACACACGTTCGCGCACACTTACGCACACACACACAGACAGACACACACAGACACACACACACACACACACACACACACACACACACACACACACACACACACACACACATGTACACACACACACAGACACAGACCCACACACACACACAGACAGACACACACACACACAGACACAGACCCACATACACACACACACACACAGACACGCACATACACACTCTCACACACATGCACACACACACAGACACACACAGAGACCCACACACACATGCATGCACACGCACACACTCAGAGACACACACACGCTCACACAGACACACACACACACGCGCACACAGACACACACATGCGCACACTCGCAGAGACACGCACGCACACATGCACTCACACAGACATACACACAAGCACACACACGTTCGCGCACACTTACGCACACACACACACACAGAGAAGTTCTGCCAAAGGGGAGGGGCTTACTAACTAACAATATGCTATAAATAAAACAACACAGCTGTAATCTGAATTTAGAAGCATGGCTAACCGCAGTGAGTGAACTCAGGTTTGTCTGTCCCTGTGTACCTGTGTCCCTCTGTACCTGTGTTCCTTTGCACCTGTCCCTCTGTACCTGTGTCCCTCTGTACCTTTGTTCCTCTGTACCTGTGTTCCTCTGTCTCTGTGTCCCTCTGTACCTGTGTCCCTCTGTACCTGTGTCTCTGTGTACCTGTGTCCCTCTGTACCTGTGTTCCTCTGTCTCTGTGTCCCTCTGTACCTGTGTTCCTCTGTCTCTGTGTCCCTCTGTACCTGTGTCCCTCTGTACCTGTGTCCCTCTGTACTTGTGTCTCTGTGTACCTGTGTCCGTCTCGTCTGTACCTGTGTCTCTCTGTCCCTCTGTACCTGTGTCTCTGTGTACCTATGTCTCTCTGTACCTGTGTACCTATGTCTCTCTGTACTTCTGTACCTGTGTCTCTCTGTACATCTGTACCTGTGTCCCTATGTCTCTTTGTACATCTGTACCTGTGTCCCTGTGTATCTGTGTACCTGTGTCCCTATGTATCTGTGTACCTGTGTATCTGTGTACCTGTGTGTCCCTCTGTACCTGTGTATCTGTGTACCTGTGTCCCTCTGTACCTGTGTATCTGTGTACCTGTGTCCCAGTGTATCGGTGTACCTGTGTCCCTGTGTATCTGTGTCCCTCTGTACCTGTGTATCTGTGTACCTGTGTCCCAGTGTATCTGTGTACCTGTGTCCCTGTGTATCTGTGTCCCTCTGTACCTGTGTATCTGTGTACCTGTGCCCCTCTGTACCTGTGTATCTGTGTACCTGTGTCCCAGTGTATCGGTGTACCTGTGTCCCTGTGTATCTGTGTCCCTCTGTACCTGTGTATCTGTGTACCTGTGTCCCAGTGTATCTGTGTACCTGTGTCCCTGTGTATCTGTGTCCCTCTGTACCTGTGTATCTGTGTACCTGTAGTCCCTCTGTACCTGTGTATCTGTGTACCTGTGCCCCTCTGTACCTGTGTATCTGTGTACCTGTGTCCCTCTGTACCTGTGTACCTGTGTATCTGTGTACCTGTGTCCCTCTGTACCTGTGTATCTGTGTACCTGTGCCCCTCTGTACCTGTGTCCCTGTGTATCTGTGTACCTGTGTCTCTCTGTACCTGTGTCTCTGTGTACCTATGTCTCTCTGTACCTGTGTCCCTGTGTACCTATGTCTCTCTGTACCTCTGTCCCTGTGTACCTATGTCTCTCTGTACCTGTGTCCCTGTGTACCTATGTCTCTCTGTACATCTGTACCTGTGTATCTGTGTCCCTCTGTGCCTGTGTATCTGTGTCCCTATGTATCTGTGTACCTGTGTCCCTCTGTACCTGTGTATCTGTGTCCCTCTGTACCTGTGTATCTGTGTATCTGTGTACCTGTGTCCCTCTGTACCTGTGTATCTGTGTCCCAGTGTATCTGTGTATCTGTGTACCTGTGTCCCAGTGTATCGGTGTACCTGTGTCTCTGTGTACCTATGTCTCTCTGTACCTGTGTACCTATGTCTCTCTGTACCTGTGTCCCTGTGTACCTATGTCTCTCTGTACATCTGTACCTGTGTACCTATGTCTCTCTGTACATCTGTACCTGTGTCTCTGTGTCCCTCTGTGCCTGTGTATCTGTGTCCCTATGTATCTGTGTCCCTCTGTACCTGTGTACCTGTGTACCTGTGTCCCTCTGTACCTGTGTACCTGTGTCCCAGTGTATCTGTGTACCTGTGTCCTAGTGTATCTGTGTACCTCTGTCCCAGTGTATCTGTGTACCTCTGTCCCAGTGTATCTGTGTATCTGTGTACCTGTGCCCCTCTGTACCTGTGTATCTGTGTCCCTCTGTACCTGTGTATCTGTGTACCTGTGTCCCAGTGTATCTGTGTACCTGTGTCCCTATGTATCTCTGTACCTGTGTCCCTCTGTACCTGTGTCCCTCTGTACCTGTGTCCCTCTGTACCTGTGTATCTGTGTACCTGTGCCCCTCTGTACCTGTGTATCTGTGTACCTGTGCCCCTCTGTACCTGTGTCCCTGTGTACCTATGTCTCTCTGTACATCTGTACCTGTGTCCCTATGTATCTGTGTATCTGTGTACCTGTGTCCCTCTGTACCTGTGTATCTGTGTACCTGTGCCCCTCTGTACCTGTGTATCTGTGTACCTGTGCCCCTCTGTACCTGTGTATCTGTGTACCTGTGCCCCTCTGTACCTGTGTATCTGTGTACCTGTGTCCTTCTGTACCTGTGTATCTGTGTACCTGTAGTCCCTCTGTACCTGTGTATCTGTGTACCTGTAGTCCCTCTGTACCTGTGTCCCTCTGTACCTGTGTATCTGTGTACCTGTGCCCCTCTGTACCTGTGTATCTGTGTACCTGTGCCCCTCTGTACCTGTGTATCTGTGTACCTGTAGTCCCTCTGTACCTGTGTATCTGTGTACCTGTAGTCCCTCTGTACCTGTGTATCTGTGTACCTGTGTCCCTCTGTACCTGTGTATCTGTGTACCTGTGTCCCTCTGTACCTGTGTATCTGTGTACCTGTGTCCCTCTGTACCTGTGTATCTGTGTCCCTCTGTACCTGTGTATCTGTGTACCTGTAGTCCCTCTGTACCTGTGTATCTGTGTACCTGTGTCCCTCTGTACCTGTGTATCTGTGTACCTGTGCCCCTCTGTACCTGTGTATCTGTGTACCTGTGCCCCTCTGTACCAGTGTATCTGTGTACCTGTGTCCTTCTGTACCTGTGTATCTGTAGTCCCTCTGTACCTGTGTATCTGTGTACCTGTAGTCCCTCTGTACCTGTGTATCTGTGTACCTGTGTCCCTCTGTACCTGTGTATCTGTGTACCTGTGTCTCTCTGTACCTGTGTATCTGTGTACCTGTAGTCCCTCTGTACCTGTGTATCTGTGTACCTGTAGTCCCTCTGTACCTGTGTCCCTCTGTACCTGTGTATCTGTGTACCTGTGTATCTGTGTGTCCCTCTGTACCTGTGTATCTGTGTACCTGTGTCCCTCTGTACCTGTGTATCTGTGTACCTGTGTCCCAGTGTATCGGTGTACCTGTGTCCCTGTGTATCTGTGTCCCTCTGTACCTGTGTATCTGTGTACCTGTGTCCCAGTGTATCTGTGTACCTGTGTCCCTGTGTATCTGTGTCCCTCTGTACCTGTGTATCTGTGTACCTGTGCCCCTCTGTACCTGTGTATCTGTGTACCTGTGTCCCTCTGTACCTGTGTACCTGTGTATCTGTGTACCTGTGTCCCTCTGTACCTGTGTATCTGTGTACCTGTGCCCCTCTGTACCTGTGTCCCTGTGTATCTGTGTATCTGTGTCCCTCTGTACCTGTGTCCGTCTCGTCTGTACCTGTGTCTCTCTGTACCTGTGTCTCTGTGTACCTATGTCTCTCTGTACCTGTGTCCCTGTGTACCTATGTCTCTCTGTACCTCTGTCCCTGTGTACCTATGTCTCTCTGTACCTGTGTCCCTGTGTACCTATGTCTCTCTGTACATCTGTACCTGTGTATCTGTGTCCCTCTGTGCCTGTGTATCTGTGTCCCTATGTATCTGTGTACCTGTGTCCCTCTGTACCTGTGTATCTGTGTCCCTCTGTACCTGTGTATCTGTGTATCTGTGTACCTGTGTCCCTCTGTACCTGTGTATCTGTGTCCCAGTGTATCTGTGTATCTGTGTACCTGTGTCCCAGTGTATCGGTGTACCTGTGTCTCTGTGTACCTATGTCTCTCTGTACCTGTGTACCTATGTCTCTCTGTACCTGTGTCCCTGTGTACCTATGTCTCTCTGTACATCTGTACCTGTGTACCTATGTCTCTCTGTACATCTGTACCTGTGTCTCTGTGTCCCTCTGTGCCTGTGTATCTGTGTCCCTATGTATCTGTGTCCCTCTGTACCTGTGTACCTGTGTCCCTCTGTACCTGTGTACCTGTGTCCCAGTGTATCTGTGTACCTGTGTCCTAGTGTATCTGTGTACCTCTGTCCCAGTGTATCTGTGTACCTCTGTCCCAGTGTATCTGTGTATCTGTGTACCTGTGCCCCTCTGTACCTGTGTATCTGTGTCCCTCTGTACCTGTGTATCTGTGTACCTGTGTCCCAGTGTATCTGTGTACCTGTGTCCCTATGTATCTGTGTACCTGTGTCCCTCTGTACCTGTGTCCCTCTGTACCTGTGTCCCTCTGTACCTGTGTATCTGTGTACCTGTGCCCCTCTGTACCTGTGTATCTGTGTACCTGTGTCCCTGTGTACCTATGTCTCTCTGTACATCTGTACCTGTGTCCCTATGTATCTGTGTATCTGTGTACCTGTGTCCCTCTGTACCTGTGTATCTGTGTACCTGTGTCCCTCTGTACCTGTGTATCTGTGTACCTGTGCCCCTCTGTACCTGTGTATCTGTGTACCTGTGCCCCTCTGTACCTGTGTATCTGTGTACCTGTGCCCCTCTGTACCTGTGTATCTGTGTACCTGTGTCCTTCTGTACCTGTGTATCTGTGTACCTGTAGTCCCTCTGTACCTGTGTATCTGTGTACCTGTAGTCCCTCTGTACCTGTGTCCCTCTGTACCTGTGTATCTGTGTACCTGTGCCCCTCTGTACCTGTGTATCTGTGTACCTGTGCCCCTCTGTACCTGTGTATCTGTGTACCTGTAGTCCCTCTGTACCTGTGTACCTGTAGTCCCTCTGTACCTGTGTATCTGTGTACCTGTGTCCCTCTGTACCTGTGTATCTGTGTACCTGTGTCCCTCTGTACCTGTGTATCTGTGTACCTGTGTCCCTCTGTACCTGTGTATCTGTGTCCCTCTGTACCTGTGTATCTGTGTACCTGTAGTCCCTCTGTACCTGTGTATCTGTGTACCTGTGTCCCTCTGTACCTGTGTATCTGTGTACCTGTGTCCCTCTGTACCTGTGTATCTGTGTACCTGTGCCCCTCTGTACCTGTGTATCTGTGTACCTGTGTCCCTCTGTACCTGTGCCCCTCTGTACCTGTGTCCCTGTGTACCTATGTCTCTCTGTACATCTGTACCTGTGTCCCTGTGTACCTATGTCTCTCTGTACATCTGTACCTGTGTCCCTATGTATCTGTGTACCTGTGTCCCTCTGTACGTGTGTATCTGTGTACCTGTGTCCCTCTGTACCTGTGTATCTGTGTACCTGTGCCCCTCTGTACCTGTGTATCTGTGTACCTGTGCCCCTCTGTACCAGTGTATCTGTGTACCTGTGTCCTTCTGTACCTGTGTATCTGTAGTCCCTCTGTACCTGTGTATCTGTGTACCTGTAGTCCCTCTGTACCTGTGTCCCTCTGTACCTGTGTATCTGTGTACCTGTGTCTCTCTGTACCTGTGTATCTGTGTACCTGTAGTCCCTCTGTACCTGTGTATCTGTGTACCTGTAGTCCCTCTGTACCTGTGTCCCTCTGTACCTGTGTATCTGTGTACCTGTGTATCTGTGTACCTGTGTGTCCCTCTGTACCTGTGTATCTGTGTACCTGTGTCCCTCTGTACCTGTGTATCTGTGTACCTGTGTCCCTCTGTACCTGTGTATCTGTGTCCCTCTGTACCTGTGTATCTGTGTACCTGTAGTCCCTCTGTACCTGTGTATCTGTGTCCCTCTGTACCTGTGTATCTGTGTACCTGTGTCCTTCTGTACCTGTGTATCTGTGTACCTGTGTCCCTCTGTACCTGTGTACCTGTAGTCCCTCTGTACCTGTGTATCTGTGTACCTGTAGTCCCTCTGTACCTGTGTATCTGTGTCCCTCTGTACCTGTGTATCTGTGTACCTGTGTCCTTCTGTACCTGTGTATCTGTGTACCTGTGTCCCTCTGTACCTGTGTACCTGTAGTCCCTCTGTACCTGTGTCCCTCTGTACCTGTGTATCTGTGTACCTGTGTCCCTGTGTACCTGTGTATCTGTGTACCTGTGTCCCTCTGTACCTGTGTATCTGTGTACCTGTGTACCTGTGTCCCTCTGTACCTGTGTATCTGTGTACCTGTGTATCTGTGTACCTGTGTATCTGTGTACCTGTGTCCCTCTGTACCTGTGTACCTGTGTCCCTCTGTACCTGTGTATCTGTGTACCTGTGTATCTGTGTACCTGTGTCCCTCTGTACCTGTGTATCTGTGTACCTGTGTCCCTCTGTACCTGTGTACCTGTGTCCCTGTAGTCCCTGGTTTGTAAATAAAGCTGCAGTTACATGAGTCCAGTTCCTGAGACTGAAATAAACCAGGACTATTTCAAGACCAGAGACACGGGGGCTGAGGGGGGAGGGGGGGGGGAGAGAGGGGCCTGGGGGTGAGGAGGGGGGAGGAGGGGGAGAGAGAGGGGCCTGGGGGTGAGGAGGGGCAGAGAGAGGGACCTGGGGGTGAGGAGGGGGGAGGAGAGGCAGAGAGAGGGGCCTGGGGGTGAGGAGGGGGGAGGAGGGGCAGAGAGAGGGAGCCCTGGGGGTGAGGAGGGGGGAGGAGAGGCAGAGAGAGGGGCCTGGGGGTGAGGAGGGGGGAGGAGGGGGGAGGAGAGGCAGAGAGAGGGGCCTGGGGGTGAGGAGGGGGGAGGAGGGGGGAGGAGAGGCAGAGAGAGGGGCCTGGGGGTGAGGAGGGGGGAGGAGAGGCAGAGAGAGGGGCCTGGGGGTGAGGAGGGGGGAGGAGGGGGGAGGAGAGGCAGAGAGAGGGGCCTGGGGGTGAGGAGGGGGGAGGAGAGGCAGAGAGAGGGGCCTGGGGGTGAGGAGGGGCAGAGAGAGGGGCCTGGGATGAGGAGGGGGGAGAGGGGTGAGGAGGGGCAGAGAGAGGGGCCTGGGGGTGAGGAGGGGGGAGGAGAGGCAGAGAGAGGGGCCTGGGGGTGAGGAGGGGCAGAGAGAGGGACCTGGGGGTGAGGAGGGGGGGAGAGGGGGGAGGAGGGGGAGAGAGAGAGCCCTGGGGGTGAGGAGGGGGGAGGAGGGGCAGAAAGAGGGCCTGGGGGTGAGGAGGGGGGGAGAGGGGGGAGGAGGGGGAGAGAGAGAGCCCTGGGGGGTGAGGAGGGGCAGAGAGAGGGGCCTGGGGCTGAGGAGGGGGGGAGAGGGGGGAGGAGGGGGAGAGAGAGGGGCCTGGTGGTGAGGAGGGGGGAGGAGGGGCAGAGAGAGGGGCCTGGGGATGAGGAGGGGGGGAGAGGGGGGAGGAGGGGGAGAGAGAGGGGCCTGGGGGTGAGGAGGGGGGGAGAGGGGTGAGGAGGGGCAGAGAGAGGGGCCTGGGGGTGAGGAGGGGCAGAGAGAGGGGCCTGGGGCTGAGGAGGGGGGGAGAGGGGGGAGGAGGGGGAGAGAGAGGGGCCTGGTGGTGAGGAGGGGGGAGGAGGGGCAGAGAGAGGGGCCTGGGGGTGAGGAGGGGGGGAGAGGGAGGAGGAGGGGGAGAGAGAGGGGCCTGGGGGTGAGGAGGGGGGAGGAGGGGCAGAGAGAGGGGCCTGGGGCTGAGGAGGGGGGGAGAGGGGGGAGGAGGGGGAGAGAGAGGGGCCTGGGGATGAGGAGGGGGGGGAGAGGGGGAGGAGGGGGGAGAGAGAGGGGCCTGGGGGTGAGGAGGGGGGGAGAGGGGTGAGGAGGGGCAGAGAGAGGGCCCTGGGGGTGAGGAGGGGGGGAGAGGGAGGAGGAGGGGGAGAGAGAGGGGCCTGGGGATGAGGAGGGGGGAGGAGGGGCAGAGAGAGGGGCCTGGGGGTGAGGAGGGGGGAGGAGGGGCAGAGAGAGGGGCCTGGGGGTGAGGAGGGGGGAGGAGGGGCAGAGAGAGGGGCCTGGGGCTGAGGAGGGGTGAGGAGGGGCAGAGAGAGGGGCCTGGGGGTGAGGAGGGGGGGAGGAGGGCAGAGAGAGGGGCCTGGGGGTGAGGAGGGGGGAGGAGGGGGAGAGAGAGGGGCCTGGGGGTGAGGAGGGGGAGGAGGGGGAGAGAGAGGGGCCTGGGGGTGAGGAGGGGGGAGGAGGGGGAGAGAGAGGGGCCTGGTGGTGAGGAGGGGGGAGGAGGGGGAGAGAGAGGGGCCTGGTGGTGAGGAGCAGCATGAGACCATTTCCTGTTTATTAACAACAGAGATGTGGTCATCTGAGGAGGAAGACATGCTAAGTGGCTAAGGGCTAGGGGCTAAGGCCGAAGTGGCTAAGGGGTAAGTGCAAGCCCCGGCGATCCAAGATGGCGCCCTATTCAAATGAATGGTTGTGCTGAGTGGCGCTTTGTGACGGCATGGGGGCTGAAAGATTAGCGGAAGTCGCCTGAAACTCTCAAAGATCTATGAGAAACTCTCAAAGATCTATGGGAAACTCTCAAAGATCTATGAGAAACTCTGTCTTTCATCTACCGTGCCGGCACATGTGCCACCGAGTACAAACCATTCATTTGAATACGCCGCCATCTTGGATCGCCAGGACTTGGGCTAAGCTAACAGAATCGCTAACTAAATCTTTAAAGTAGTACTAGAATTTAATATGTGTTTATAATATTTCAGGTGTTCATTTTGACATGTTCAGATGAATTATTATTCATTCATAGATTATTTATTTACCACAATGTACATTGTAATATCCATAAATGCTAATCAAAATAACTTGAATTAAATAAATATTTTACTTTTATGAACAAAAAGCTGCAGAAGTTGAAAACATAGACTACATGTGATGCAATCATTGATAAAAATGCTAATTAAACTGTTAATAGGTGTTAACATTTATGGATATTACAATGTACATTGTGGTAAATAAATCTAAGGCAAAGTGAGACTGGCATAATGTAAAAACGAATATTAGCCTTGTTAGCATGTTTTATGATATCAAGTAGAGTTAGCTAACTAGCCCAACACTAATAGCGTACCGCACGATATACGTCACCTCTTCTCATTAATATTCATTAAGCTAGCGACGGTTGCTAGGGGGGTCAAACTCGCGCGTGTCACTCATGCTAGACGCATGTAAACAGTTTACGGACGAGATGTCTACTGAGCTAAACCTGCTAACTCTGTCCGAGAATGATGTCCCCGGTGCCAAATTCACTGGTATAGAAGTAGAAGAACATACAAATATTCAATTGAAGAGATGGCTTGAGTGTAGAGGGCTGAAAAAGACGGGAAAAAGAGCCGACCTGATCCAGAGGTAGATTGTTATCGACATAATTTCTCCCCCAAAAAACATCGCCTTACGCCACTGACAGTGACTTTTTGCAGTTTCAACAAGCTATCTTTTACCACCCTATGTCCTGTCTGTCATATATACTATGTCCTCTGGTTGTCTTACGTCTGACAGTTGTTGTGGGTAATTTATATTATTATTATTCATGTATTTATTTTTTGTTTAGCGATCGCTAATGCTACTTGGTCACAACCAACAACACTTAATTTTTAATTAATATCAAATCTAAATTCTCTCAATTTTACCCTCCCCCCAAGGCTGTTTCCTTACTACAGAAAAAGTAAATCTGTCAGATCTAGGGCCTACCTGTAGCATGAACAGGCTTGCTAGAAAAAGGCAGAACATGTCTTACATATTTAAATAAGAGTATTTTAAGAAAGTAGGCCTCATATGACTTTTATGATAAATACATGTGATTCAAGGCAGTAGTAGCACCTACAAGTAAAATATTTTATATATATATATATATATATATATATATATATATATATATATATATATATGAGATAGAGAGAGATTCATTCAAAATAATGTCTAGGGCGTAGTACAGGACTAGTGTCTGTAGGCCTACATAAGTCTCTTAATTGAACTTGTGTCATTTTATGTATTTTTCAGATGTAAAGATTGCATTGCATCAGAGAAAGCAGGAGACATTGACGTATCAGTTGACAAAGGGAAATGGTACCAGAAATTAGCAGATACCCATACTGAGAGTCCACAAACTGCTCTCGAATCTAATGATTGGAAGGAGTTCCTACCATCAAACATCCCACCACTGTACAACTATGGCTACGTGTATCACTGGCTGGTGGAATCTCTGCCCACTCTTCCCACAAGGCCTTCTCAGACAGAAGACAGTGATGAGGAGGATGACATAACTTCAGTTGTCACTGAAAAATCTCTGCGCCGTGGCTGGCAGTATGTTGACTCAAACTTTGTTCAGGATATCAAAGTAAGGCAGACTCATAATTCTATAGTATACAAAGCAAAAGTTGATGCATCTATGAAAAATGAACACCATGATGTATCAGTTGAGATGTCGTCAGTGAGTGGTGCAGTTTTAAGTGCAACGTGTAAATGTAAAGCATCAGCCCTAGGGCGGTGTAGTCACGTGGCTGCCCTTCTGCTTTTCCTGACAAAAGTTGTTGACACTGATGTTGGGAGAACACCGGCTTGTACAGACCTACCATGTGAGTGGAAACGGGGTCGGAAACGAAAAAATCCTGGTAGCATCAATGCAAAATCGTATGGTAAACTCCCTCCAACTAAAGTAAAATCTTTCGATCCGCGTCCAGATGGCAGTCATGTCAAAAATGAGGATGTCAATGCCTTCTTGACGGAGTTACAGGGAGCAAACAGTGGAAGTGGTGTTATTAGTATGTGGGAAACAGTCCTTGTATACCATTATGAGGACTATGATTTGCCAGAGAGCCACAGGGATGTCATCACCAGCTTACGTAGTGTGTATGAAGCCAACTTACTACCTAAGTGCAGTGTGCAATGCATCAGTTCGATGATTCCAGGGACAGTTGAGCAGTCATCCTCAGATGTTTGGTATTCAGAAAGATACCTCAGAATGACAGCTTCCACGTGTAAAGAGGCTCACAAGATTTGGGAGGTCATAGCAAACTGTGAACAAAAAATGAGTGCTGCGGTGAAGTTGAGACTGCTACACTACATCCGGAAAAATGTGTGGGGCCTCGACAGAATCACCACAAAACATATGAATGAAGGAATCAAAAACGAGGACAGAGCAAGGGACAGTTATGTGCTGTTTAAAAAAAAGACTGTTCCTGACTTCTCTTGTGAGAAGACCGGACTGTTTGTTTCTCACAGGCTTCCACAACTGGCTTGTAGCCCTGATGGCTTATCATATGATCCCTCCACAAATAGTTTTGGTCTTTCTGAAATCAAAATTTTAGGGCTTCTTCAGAAGAAATCTCCTCAGGAATGTGTTGATCAGTACAACTCTGGAGAAATGACCAGCAAGGACATCCAAGCCACCTGTTTCACGATTAGTGACAATAAACTTGTTTTGCGTCGTTCTCATCCCTATTATTACCAAGTTCAGTATCAGCTTGGTGTCACAGGCCTTGAGTGGTGTGACTTTGTCCTGTGGTCAGTGAAAGGAGATCCTTCCATTGAGAGAATCTACTCCGATTCAAATTTCATTGCTGACATTATTAACTCAAACTATAAGTTGTGGAGCTGTGTTGTCATGCCAGAGTTGGTTGAAATGAGGGCCCCTCGTAATCTAATACCATTCATTCTTCCCAAATAAAATATCAACACAGTATTGACATTGAATGTAGTTTTCTTTTGACAAGTTTACTGTAATAGACCTTTCACCAAACATTTTTTACAGCAGAAGTGCCTGCTCAGCATTTACCTCTTATTGTTAAAACTTTAACTTTGATTATATTTACTTAAGACAATGGCGACATTTTGATGCTATACAAATGTTTGCTTCAGAAATTATCAGTTATTTATGGGTACAGTATTTCATTGTTATTCATGATGATTTTAAACTATTAACTTTTGAATTAAAATGTTTAAAAGATCATTTCATGTGTATGCATTTCATTAGTTTTATGTAAAATACATTTTGATCAAAAATTCCCAAGATATCAATTCTATGTTAATCTACTCATAACCTCAAAACTTAGAATATTTTCTATTATCTTTCTTTATTGCTTTCACTGTACATACAATGAAGGCAATAGTGCACAACTGTTCTCTTTGCAATGAACCTTCATTCTCTCTGTGGATATAGGTTATAAATTACCCCTATATGTAAACAAAAATGAAATAATAAATCCAAGTAAATGTTTATAGAAAATAACTTTTTACATTTTCAAAGTTCAAGTGTATATTTCAGAATGAAATTGAATGGGGTCACTTGTTGGAAATATGATTGCCTTTAAGCATCAAAGTAATATTGAGATGACCCCTCTAAATATTGATAGATTTTGGATTAAATGTGCAGAATTAGTAGAACATTTTACAACTTCAATAAAGCTTTAACATGTCTTCTTTTATTTACTTTGCCAACTGATCTTGAAAGTTAACAAGACAACAAGCAACAAAGACAGCCTGACTTGCTAGTGGAGTTAGAGACAAGGGAATCGTGCCAGAGATCAGTTTAAATTTCTTAATACGTTCGTTATATCGCTCTACATGGATACGTGCCTTTGCTATTTTTCTTGTCAGAAGCTCTTCTTGGGGTGTGAGCTTATCCCGACCTTTCAAAAATGGAGGAATGTTCATCTTGACCCGTCTTGACATGAGTAAGTCTTTCACAGTAAAGCCTCTGTCAACTAATAAAAGATCACCGGGATGTAAATGCTCCAATATGCCACTTTGTTCAAATATGTCTCTGTCACTTATAGCACCCTCGTAAAGATCTGAGACGAACACACCAGTGCCATTAGGCGCAACAGCTATCAAACACTTAAATGTGTGATGGTGCTTATAATTCGAGAATAAGTTTCCTTGCTGAGAAAAGTTACGAGGCATTTGTACGAAGAATTCTGTACAGTCCACAGAGCACCGAATATTTTTGAACCCTTTGAATGATTTAGGCATAAATTTCTTGAGGACAGATCTATCTGGGAACAGTTTTACCTCTTTAAAGTGGCAGTACAATAATTGGAGCCATGTAGTAAATATTGACCTTAGTGAGGACTCCGATAATTTGAATAAGAATGACATTGTATAAAAGCAATAGCCACGACGTAGTCTAACAACAGTCATAAATAGTTCCTCGATTGGTTTTGTCTTTCTCCTCTTCTTAGTTGAACTCTGCTCACTTTTCCCAGTACTGTTCCAGTAAGTAAGGTTATTTACCGCGGGCCGAGGAAGTTGAATAAGGCCATGAAGTGTAAAAACGAAAGTCCAGTAAAGAACTTCATTTTTCTGGCATCATCTTTAACATCATCTAAAGTCAGGAGGGCCTCATATTCAGGTTTCTGATCACTCGGAGGCACATCAAGAGAAGAAGGCCTGGATTTCGATACAGTTGCTTCATTCTTCAGTATGATGTTTTCAATCTTGGACTGCAACATGTATCGGTCATATACAGTCTGACAGCCAACATCCACCATCAACTTTGAACATTTGGAGCAGGGTTCCAGAGCTTCTGTTTGAATCCCTACAGAGTTAGCCTGACCGAAAAAACAAAAGATACATGTACATTAATACTGGTACAGATTTATAGGGCTACAAATATACCTGATAAATTAGAATTTAAGTGGACTAGATCAGGAATTAGCTTAAAATGTTTTGTGTATAAAAATCATTTTTTGTTTTCTGGATGGCCCTCAAATTTGTGATAATTGAAATTTTCAAAGATGGTTTGGCTCCACCTTTTTCTGATGTTATTAAAAATGAAGCTGTTTCAAGAGGCCACTTTCTTAATACCCACAATGTGTTGTTTGATAGAGCACATACTCAAAGATCTAAATAGTTTAATATCACTTATTGAAGTATATGACAATCAGATTTACACTACATCAAAACATATCTTTGTACACTTACTTTATTTTCTTCTGTGTCAGTAACATCTAGAGGTGAGATCATACTGAGATCCAACAAGATGTTTGCTGCGTCGAGATCAGTATTTGCGGAGTCCACCACTTTTCTTCTTTTTGTCGCTGGAGTGCTTGCGAATGGCCTAGGTGTTGGTGCTTTTCTCCTCCGCTGATAATACGTTCAATCTGCAACAATAAACCAAAATTCTTTACAAATATCCTCAAAAACTCTGCTTATCCTTTCTAATAATAACTTCTCATACATCTCACAGGTGAGGCCTTAGTTCAGGCCCATGGCTCCTCCCCCTCCTCTCTCACCCTCTGGTTCTGTGGCTCCTCCCCCTCCTCCCTCACCCTCTGGTTCTGTGGCTCATCCCTCTCCTCTCTCACCCTCTGGTTCTGTGGCTCCTCCCCCTCCTCTCTCACCCTCTGGTTCTGTGGCTCCTCCCTCCTCCTCTCACCCCTCCCCTCTGGTTCTGTGGGTCCTCCCCCTCCTCTCTCACCCTCTGGTTCTGTGGCTCCTCCCCCTCCTCTCTCACCCTCTGGTTCTGTGGCTCCTCCCCCTCCTCTCTCACCCTCTGGTTCTGTGGCTCCTCCCCCTCCTCTCTCACCCTCTGGTTCTGTGGGTCCTCCCCCTCCTCTCTCACCCTCTGGTTCTGTGGGTCCTCCCCCTCCTCCTCTCTCACCCTCTGGTTCTGTGGCTCCTCCCCCTCCTCTCTCACCCTCTGGTTCTGTGGCTCCTCCCCCTCCTCTCTCACCCTCTGGTTCTGTGGCTCCTCCCCCTCCTCCCTCACCCTCTGGTTCTGTGGCTCCTCCCCCTCCTCTCTCACCCTCTGGTTCTGTGGCTCCTCCCCCTCCTCTCTGACCCTCTGGTTCTGTGGCTCCTCCCCCTCCTCGCTGGTATGGTAGTTGGCTCCTCCCCCTCCTCTCTCACCCTCTGGTTCTGTGGCTCCTCCCCCTCCTCCCCCTCCTCGCTGGTATGGTAGTTGGGTCCTCCCCCTCCTCTCTCACCCTCTGGTTCTGTGGCTCCTCCCCCTCCTCTCACCCTCTGGTTCTGTGGCTCCTCCCCCTCCTCCCCCTCCTCGCTGGTATGGTTCTGTGGCTCCTCCCCCTCTCTCACCCTCTGGTTCTGTGGCTCCTCCCCCTCCTCTCTCACCCTCTGGTTCTGTGGCTCCTCCCCCTCCTCGCTGGTATGGTAGTTGGGTCCTCCCCCTCCTCCCCCTCCTCCCCCTCCTCTCTCACCCTCTGGTTCTGTGGCTCCTCCCCCTCCTCTCTCACCCTCTGGTTCTGTGGCTCCTCCCCCTCCTCTCTCACCCTCTGGTTCTGTGGCTCCTCCCCCTCCTCGCCGGTATGGTAGTTGGGTCCTCCCCCTCCTCTCTCACCCTCTGGTTCTGTGGCTCCTCCCCCTCCTCTCTCACCCTCTGGTTCTGTGGCTCCTCCCCCTCCTCCCCCTCCTCGCTGGTATGGTAGTTGGCTCCTCCCCCTCCTCCTCTGGTTCTGTGGCTCCTCCCCCTCCTCCCCCTCCTCGCTGGTATGGTAGTTGGCTCCTCCCCCTCCTCTCTCACCCTCTGGTTCTGTGGCTCCTCCCCCTCCTCGCTGGTATGGTAGTTGGCTCCTCCCCCTCCTCTCTCACCCTCTGGTTCTGTGGCTCCTCCCCCTCCTCGCTGGTATGGTAGTTGGGTCCTCCCCCTCCTCTCTCACCCTCTGGTTCTGTGGGTCCTCCCCCTCCTCTCTCACCCTCTGGTTCTGTGGCTCCTCCCCCTCCTCCCCCTCCTCGCTGGTATGGTAGTTGGGTCCTCCCCCTCCTCTCTCACCCTCTGGTTCTGTGGCTCCTCCCCCTCCTCTCTCACCCTCTGGTTCTGTGGCTCCTCCCCCTCCTCCCCCTCCTCGCTGGTATGGTAGTTGGGTCCTCCCCCTCCTCTCTCACCCTCTGGTTCTGTGGCTCCTCCCCCTCCTCCCCCTCCTCGCTGGTATGGTAGTTGGGTCCTCCCCCTCCTCTCTCACCCTCTGGTTCTGTGGCTCCTCCCCCTCCTCGCTGGTATGGTAGTTGGGTCCTCCCCCTCCTCTCTCACCCTCTGGTTCTATGGCTCCTCCCCCTCCTCTCTCACCCTCTGGTTCTGTGGCTCCTCCCCCTCCTCCCCCTCCTCGCCGGTATGGTAGTTGGGTCCTCCCCCTCCTCTCTCACCCTCTGGTTCTGTGGCTCCTCCCCCTCCTCTCTCACCCTCTGGTTCTGTGGCTCCTCCCCCTCCTCCCCCTCCTCGCTGGTATGGTAGTTGGCTCCTCCCCCTCCCTCTCTCACCCTCTGGTTCTGTGGCTCCTCCCCCTCCTCCCCCTCCTCGCTGGTATGGTAGTTGGGTCCTCCCCCTCCTCTCTCACCCTCTGGTTCTGTGGCTCCTCCCCCTCCTCGCTGGTATGGTAGTTGGGTCCTCCCCCTCCTCTCTCACCCTCTGGTTCTATGGCTCCTCCCCCTCCTCTCTCACCCTCTGGTTCTGTGGCTCCTCCCCCTCCTCCCCCTCCTCGCCGGTATGGTAGTTGGGTCCTCCCCCTCCTCTCTCACCCTCTGGTTCTGTGGCTCCTCCCCCTCCTCTCTCACCCTCTGGTTCTGTGGCTCCTCCCCCTCCTCCCCCTCCTCGCTGGTATGGTAGTTGGCTCCTCCCCCTCCTCTCTCACCCTCTGGTTCTGTGGCTCCTCCCCCTCCTCCCCCTCCTCGCTGGTATGGTAGTTGGCTCCTCCCCCTCCTCTCTCACCCTCTGGTTCTGTGGCTCCTCCCCCTCCTCGCTGGTATGGTAGTTGGCTCCTCCCCCTCCTCTCTCACCCTCTGGTTCTGTGGCTCCTCCCCCTCCTCGCTGGTATGGTAGTTGGGTCCTCCCCCTCCTCTCTCACCCTCTGGTTCTGTGGGTCCTCCCCCTCCTCTCTCACCCTCTGGTTCTGTGGCTCCTCCCCCTCCTCCCCCTCCTCGCTGGTATGGTAGTTGGGTCCTCCCCCTCCTCTCTCACCCTCTGGTTCTGTGGCTCCTCCCCCTCCTCTCTCACCCTCTGGTTCTGTGGCTCCTCCCCCTCCTCCCCCTCCTCGCTGGTATGGTAGTTGGGTCCTCCCCCTCCTCTCTCACCCTCTGGTTCTGTGGCTCCTCCCCCTCCTCCCCCTCCTCGCTGGTATGGTAGTTGGGTCCTCCCCCTCCTCTCTCACCCTCTGGTTCTGTGGCTCCTCCCCCTCCTCGCTGGTATGGTAGTTGGGTCCTCCCCCTCCTCTCTCACCCTCTGGTTCTGTGGCTCCTCCCCCTCCTCCCCCTCCTCGCTGGTATGGTAGTTGGGTCCTCCCCCTCCTCTCTCACCCTCTGGTTCTGTGGCTCCTCCCCCTCCTCTCTCACCCTCTGGTTCTGTGGCTCCTCCCCTCCTCCCCTCCTCGCTGGTATGGTAGTTGGGTCCTCCCCCTCCTCTCTCACCCTCTGGTTCTGTGGCTCCTCCCCCTCCTCCCCCTCCTCGCTGGTATGGTAGTTGGGTCCTCCCCCTCCTCTCTCACCCTCTGGTTCTTGGCTCCTCCCCCTCCTCTCTCACCCTCTGGTTCTGTGGCTCCTCCCCCTCCTCCCCCTCCTCGCTGGTATGGTAGTTGGGTCCTCCCCCTCCTCTCTCACCCTCTGGTTCTGTGGCTCCTCCCCCTCCTCCCCCTCCTCGCTGGTATGGTAGTTGGGTCCTCCCTCCTCTCTCACCCCTGGTCGCTCCTCCCCCCCCTCCTCTCTCACCCTCTGGTTCTGTGGCTCCTCCCCCTCCTCCCCCTCCTCGCTGGTATGGTAGTTGGGTCCTCCCCCTCCTCTCTCACCCTCTGGTTCTGTGGCTCCTCCCCCTCCTCCCCCTCCTCGCTGGTATGGTAGTTGGGTCCTCCCATCAGGCGGATGCGTTTCTCGCACTGCTTCTTAGCGACTGTGAGCTGGTTTATGTAGCGCTTCATGTCTCGCGCTCGCAGCAGATCGCCCTTCATCGCCGCCAACTCTTTTCCTTTTCGATCTGAGAAAGAGAGAGCTACTGTCAGAGCTGTACCACAGAGAGCTACTGTCAGAGCTGTACCACAGAGAGCTACTGTAATGTCTGTCCCCCAGAGAGCTACTGTCAGAGCTGTACCCCAGAGAGCTACTGTCAGAGCTGTCCCCCAGAGAGCTACTGTCAGGTCTGTCCCCCAGAGAGCTACTGTCAGGTCTGTCCCCCCGAGAGCTACTGTCAGGTCTGTCCCCCAGAGAGCTACTGTCAGGTCTGTCCCCCAGAGAGCTACTGTCAGGTCTGTCCCCCAGAGAGCTACTGTCAGGTCTGTACCCCAGAGAGCTACTGTCAGGTCTGTCCCCCAGAGAGCTACTGTCAGGTCTGTCCCCCAGAGAGTTACTGTCAGGTCTGTCCCCCAGAGAGCTACTGTCAGGTCTGTCCCCCAGAGAGCTACTGTCAGGTCTGTCCCCCAGAGAGCTACTGTCAGGTTTGTCCCCCAGAGAGCTACTGTCAGGTCTGTCCCCCAGAGAGCTACTGTCAGGTCTGTCCCCCAGAGAGCTACTGTCAGGTCTGTCCCCCAGAGAGCTACTGTCAGGTCTGTCCCCCAGAGAGCTACTGTTAGGTCTGTCCCCCAGAGAGCTACTGTCAGGTCTGTCCCCCAGAGAGCTACTGTTAGGTCTGTCCCCCAGAGAGCTACTGTCAGGTCTGTCCCCCAGAGAGCTACTGTTAGGTCTGTACCCCAGAGAGCTACTGTTAGGTCTGTACCCCAGAGAGCTACTGTCAGGTCTGTCCCCCAGAGAGCTACTGTCAGGTCTGTCCCCCAGAGAGCTACTGTTAGGTCTGTACCCCAGAGAGCTACTGTCAGGTCTGTCCCCCAGAGAACTACTGTCAGGTCTGTCCCCCAGAGAGCTACTGTTAGGTCTGTACCCCAGAGAGCTACTGTCAGGTCTGTCCCCCAGAGAGCTACTGTCAGGTCTGTCCCCCAGAGAGCTACTGTTAGGTCTGTACCCCAGAGAGCTACTGTCAGGTCTGTCCCCCAGAGAACTACTGTCAGGTCTGTACCCCAGAGAGCTACTGTTAGGTCTGTACCCCAGAGAGCTACTGTCAGGTCTGTCCCCCAGAGAGCTACTGTCAGGTCTGTCCCCCAGAGAGCTACTGTCAGGTCTGTACCACAGAGAGCTACTGTCACTGGACTAAAGAGGCAGAGAGAGAGACCAGAGAGAGAGACCAGAGAGAGAGACCAGAGAGAGAGACCAGGGGCCAGCTCTACATTGTCCAACTCTACATGGTCCAGCTCTACATTGTCCAACTCTACATGGTCCAGCTCTACATACATATGGTTGTGGTCCTACCTTTCTGCTTCTTGAGCTGAGGCAAACTGCTGATGGTAGTGGCATGGATGATCTCCACCACTATCTGGTACCTGCAAACACACCATCAGAGGACACCATCAGAGGAGAGACACCATCAGAGGAGAGACACCATCAGAGGACACCATCAGAGGAGAGACACCATCAGAGGAGAGACACCATCAGAGGAGAGACACCATCAGAGGAGAGACACCATCAGAGGACAGACACCATCAGAGGAGAGACACCATCAGAGGAGAGACACCATCAGAGGACAGACACCATCAGAGGACAACATCAGAGGACACCATCAGAGGAGAGACACCATCAGAGGACACCATCAGAGGAGAGACACCATCAGAGGACACCATCAGAGGACGCCATCACAGGACACCATCAGAGGAGAGACACCATCAGAGGAGAGACACCATCAGAGGACACCATCAGAGGACAGACACCATCAGAGGACAGACACCATCAGAGGACACCATCAGAGGACACCATCAGAGGAGAGACACCATCAGAGGAGAGACACCATCAGAGGACACCATCAGAGGAGAGACACCATCAGAGGACACCATCAGAGGACACCATCAGAGGACACCATCAGAGGAGAGACACCATCAGAGGACACCATCAGAGGACAGACATCATCAGAGGACACCATCAGAGGAGAGACACCATCAGAGGAGAGACACCATCAGAGGACACCATCAGAGGACACCATCAGAGGAGAGACACCATCAGAGGACAGACACCATCAGAGGACACCATCAGAGGAGAGACACCATCAGAGGAGAGACACCATCAGAGGACACCATCAGAGGAGAGACACCCTCAGAGGACACCATCAGAGGAGAGACACCATCAGAGGACACCATCAGAGGAGAGACACCATCAGAGGACACCATCAGAGGAGAGACACCATCAGAGGACAGACACCCTCAGAGGAGGGACACCATCAAGAGGACACCATCAGAGGAGAGACACCATCAGAGGACACCATCAGAGGACACCATCAGAGGAGAGACACCCTCAGAGGACACCCTCAGAGGACACCATCAGAGGACACCATCAGAGGACACCATCAGAGGAGAGACACCATCAGAGGACACCATCAGAGGAGAGACACCATCAGAGGAGGACACCATCAGAGGAGACACCATCAGAGGAGAGACACCATCAGAGGAGAGACACCCTCAGAGGAGAGACACCATCAGAGGAGAGACACCATCAGAGGAGAGACACACCTCAGAGAGGAGAGACACCATCAGAGGAGAGACACCATCAGAGGAGAGACACCATCAGAGGACACCATCAGAGGAGAGACACCATCAGAGGACACCATCAGAGGAGAGACACCATCAGAGGAGAGACACCATCAGAGGAGGACACCATCAGAGAACACCATCAGAGGACACCATCAGAGGAGAGACACATCAGAGGAGAGACACCCCATCAGAGGACACCATCAGAGGAGAGACACCATCAGAGGACAGACACCATCAGAGGACACCATCAGAGGGAGAGACACCATCAGAGGACACCATCAGAGGAGAGACACCATCACAGGACACCATCAGAGGGAGAGACACCATCAGAGGAGAGACACCATCAGAGGACACCATCAGAGGACAGACACCATCAGAGGACACCATCAGAGGACACCATCAGAGGACACCATCAGAGGAGAGACACCATCAGAGGAGAGACACCATCAGAGGACACCATCAGAGGAGAGACCATCAGAGAGAGACACCATCAGAGGAGAGACACATCAGAGGACACCATCAAGAGGAGAGACACCATCAGAGGACACCATCAGAGAGAGACACCATCAGAGAGACACCCATCAGAGGACACCATCAGAGAACACCATCAGAGGACACCATCAGAGGAGAGACACCCTCAGAGGACACCATCAGAGGAGAGACACCATCAGAGGACACCATCAGAGAGAGACACCATCAGAGGAGAGACACCATCAGAGGAGAGACACCATCAGAGGACACCATCAGAGGGAGAGACACCATCAGAGGAGAGGACACCATCAGAGGACACCATCAGAGAGAGACACCATCAGAGGACACCATCAGAGGAGAGACCATCAGAGGAGAGACCATCAGGAGGACACCATCAGAGGAGAGACACCATCAGAGGACACCATCAGAGGACAGGACACCATCAGATGGGACACCATCAGAGGACACCCATCAGAGGAGAGACACCATCAGAGGACAGACCATCAGAGGACACCATCAGAGGAGAGACACCATCAGAGGAGAGACACCATCAGAGGAGGACACCATCAGTGGAGAGAGGACACCATCAGAGGACAGACACCATCAGAGGACACCATCAGAGGAGAGACACCATCAGAGGACACCATCAGAGGAGGACACCATCAGAGGAGGACACCATCAGAGGACACCATCAGAGGACACATCAGAGGACACCATCAGAGGACATCAGAGGAGAGACACCATCAGAGGAATATAGAGCATCAGAGGAGAGACACCATCAGAGGACACCATCAGAGGAGAGACACTTTAAAATAATAATTAATAAACATCAGAGGACACAGAAATTTAAATCAAACAAATCAATATTAATTATTCTCCATCACAAAAATGTTTTTTTGAGAAGCATCTATTTATTCAGTTCCTTATATTCATAATCATTCACTATCCTACAGTTAAGCTTATTATTCCATCATTTTGTTCAACACATTATTCATAAATATTTTACAATATATAATTATCCAAACAAGTATTAATCCATCATTTAAAATGTAAATAATAAAATATTATACAAAATAATGCAAAATAATATTAAGATCAAGATTAATGAATTTCTTATCTTCATGAATGACCATCACAAAGTAATATTGTCTTATTATCCTAATTAAATATACATCAATCAATATTCTGTTTTTCCATATATATTTCCCAATATTAAATATTAACTATGTTAAAAAAAAATTTCCGATTCATTTTTTTATTCTATCCGCATCTATTGCAAGTCTGTTATTCATCCCCATAAACACATATGTCAACTATCCATATCATAATCTAATTATCACAACACATTTCCATATATTTATTTTTTACAAAAACAGCGAATTACGATCAGCATATCCAACATAAGCATTTATATAGTTTCATAGTCAATTAATTTTAAATTTAAATCTTACATCAGATATAGAAAAAAATCGTATAAATATTATCATTTTGTACCATTAAATCAAGCAATTACATTAATTTTAAATAATTTTTTTAGTATTTTTAAATCAACCAATTATTTTATTCTTTTATGACAAGAACAACAATTTCAAAAACATCTAATATCTCCTTTTATCCAATTATTATCTATACACCGTAAAAAATTCTCAAAATCACAAAGTCTCAATACATAAATATTATAATTAATAACATATTACCAATATTAACTTAATTCTAAATCCAAATCTAACATATGATCAACACATTCCAATTTTTTAAATAAAAATATTATATTTATAATAATAACATCCATTTAATATATGAACAGTAATTCTTTGAATCTATCATAGCATCTTATCTCAAAAAATTTAAAATACTTAACCAAATACGCAATTTTATAACAATATATATTCCATAATATATATCATATAGCAACTTAAATTAAAGAATATGTTTTTCTTTTTTCAATTTAAATTATACATCATATAATGATTAATTTCTAATTCATACATATTTATTTTATGTTAAAATTTCAAAATAATAATTTACAAAATAATAATACTTCCTAATACAAATAAATTTTTTTCTAGCAATTAACTAATAAATATCACCATTTCTTAATTGTATAATAAATAATTTCTCAATCTTAGTTATCAATTATTTAAATTAACTATTCATTTTTCCTACATGTATGCACCATAGAAGACCCCACAAATAACTACTTAATTCTAGACCATCATTTTCTCTTAATCAAATATATTAGTAATTTACTACATTTTAAATTATTTCACAAATAATATAAAATCCATATTTTTCATCAAATTATTTTAGTATCATTTTTTCATATATCATAACATTTAAATTATAATACCTTTCTATTAATAATATAATTATTTAAATAATCCACAATCATTCAAAAAATACCATATTTTTCTCAGACATGTTTCGCAATAAATATAAAAAAGTACATTTCTTTATTTAATCTACCGTTATTAACATAAACATTTATCAAAAGAACATACTGTCATAATATATATTAAATCATTCACATCTAAACCAAATATCTTTCTAATTTTACAAATCAGTCATATTATTTCACTAGTCATCTCCAATAAACGCAAGCCTTAATCATCAATTATCATCCAAAATCATTCCCATCAATTCTATGCACCATAAATTCCAAAACATCCAATTCCAAGATTAATATCATAAAAAAGTTATAATATTTAAAATTTTTAATAAATCCAGGATATTCACATAAAAATTAATATTAATTATTTCTAAATTTTTATAAACCAATTCTAAACAATTTCCATTCTCTATTTATATTCAATATTTAACATTATAAAAATCTAATTCGCAAGAACTAATATACGAATACAATAAAGAGGATACACTCCAGAATCTTTCCAATGCCAATTATTCACATTTAAATTTACAAAATATACCTAATCTCCTAATTTTTGTCTATTCTTACCAATATAAAAAAAACAATGATTTCGTCAATAGTATCCCACAAATTAAAAATCTTTTTCATATATAAATATATCTAACATGATTTTATAAAGTTTGATAAATTTATTATTAACATAGAATACATCTTACACTGATTAAATTTTAAATTTTAATTTATATATATCATAATATTTTAAAATATATTTTATAATCATTAGTCAGGTATCCATTTCCAATTTTACAATTAAGCTCTTATATTTAATAATAAGTAATATAAATATCCATTACTTTAAAACAATATTATATTTTTAGTCTTTAATATCTTTAAATTCAAAACACATTATCAGACATTCATATTAAGTGTCCTCATATTATTAGAACCAATAAAGCAAAAATCTCTACTGAATTCAACATTCATTATAAATCAATATTTTAAGAGATATTGCACCATTAATCAGTTTTCCTCAGGTCTTCAATAAAGAACTAAAAAATACAAACTTTATTCAAAAATAAACATTATTACTTCTAATAAAAACTAGACGGCCCCATAATCTTCATAACCATATAGTATTTCTCTAATTCAATACAATATCTCGTAAAATTATCTATTACAAATTTAAATTTAATCCCATAATTATTCTCTTAATTCAAAATCACGCATCAACACAACAATTTATATTATTTTTTATTATAAATAAATATCATATATTATAAGTCAACAATTGATAATAACTTATGATAGCAAATCATGAAAAAGATATTTTTTTTACTCTCTATCAATGTATTAATACATATTATAAATTTCTTCTACATTTATTTAATATATTGAAAAAAATATTTAAATAATAGATATTCGTAATTTTCTATAATTTCTATCATATTCATCATATTTCAATTCAACATACATCCTTCACGAATAATTCAATCTATATCAAAATAGAATATCATAAAATATATCATCAGTTTATGCTAAAATAATTATCAATCATTCAAAAAATTTAATCCATCCATTCGATATAATATCTAATTTTCATAAATCTGCGTTAAACTCCAAATCTAATTAAGCACATATTAACATTTTTATTAATGAAAATTATCTTTTTACAGATTCTAATATTTAAATATATAAATATCTATATTTATATTATAATATTTATCATTAAACTCCATTACATTTCAATTTAATATTTACGTCTAATAATTGAAATTTATTCACATTTTATTTTTTTCATATAATCGTTATATCCATAAATTACATTTTGAATAATTTTCACTTTCATTCCCATCCCACTTTACTTACAAATCTAAATTATTTATTATTTATAATTTTAAAAACAACACCATCAGAGGAGAGACACCATCAAGTACAGACACCATCAGAGGACCCATCAGGAGGAGAGACACCATCAGAGGACACCATCAGAGGAAGACACCATCACAGGACACCATAATGCAAATTGACCATATCAGTAAAATATTCAATATGATCTATGTTCTATAAATGAATCCATTCCAATACTAATAATCTCTTTAATATAATAATTGAATAACGCATACATATTTATCTTCATAAATTTATAATTCTTCAACAAAACCATTATTCTAATTACTTAAAAAAAATCACATTTTAAATCATTTTAATTTCATTATTAAAATAATTTAACGTTCATTAATTTTATTTATTTATATTTCCAATTAATTTCCACTCAACAAAAATATCTCATTAGAATTATTTTTATATTTTATTATATCCAATAATCTAATAATTTGTAATATTTTCTAATTAAGTAGTAGATATAACATTCACCTTATTAATATCGAAAATTTATTATTTCATTCTCATATTAAATGATAACTTTTCAACACATTATAATAAAATTTAAATCATTCAGTTATATTGATTATCAACTCATCAAAATAATCTGCAATTTAAAACATCACAAATTAAAATATCATATTAACATTTCTATTCAAATTCTCGATATTCAATGATATAAATATAATATATATATAAACAAATAGCATCAATTATCTAACATATTAATTCATTTAGATAAATGCAACATACAACAATTTTTCTTATTTGCATTCTTCTAAACTTCAATAATATAAAATCCATACAAATTTTAAATTAAAATATATATGAATCATACATATATTTTAATACACATTCTTATATAAAATTTATATCCAATTTTGACAAATAATTAATTCTTAAATAATTTATAATAATAGTGTAATTATCAATATTCACATACAATTTTATATTACTTTATGTTGTTTATCATTTTATTTATATTACCATCCAAAATCATCAAAACTCATATATTTATATAAACATATTGTTAAATCTTATCTATATTTAATAAATACTTAATTATAATTGATTGAAAATAAATACATTATGTTCCAAAATTTTTATATTTTATCACAAACATCTATTCAATCAATAATTTAAGAATACATCAAATCATTCTATTTTCTTTAAATTCCCATGAATTTAAATCTATTTTCCATTAAATTTTATAAATCCATTGTAAAAGCGTTCATGTATAAATTTCTAAATTCCTTTCTTCGATCAATTAATCAATAATTAGCTTTATATTAGTCTTCCCAACCAATTAAATATATTTTTAATTATCATTATTTATAATTACTATATAACTCTTATTTAAAGACATGAAACCTATTACATTTTAATCATTCTTATGACATTCTGCATTTAGATCAGTCATTCATTCACTTCAAAATATAAAAAATTCACCCAATCCCCATTTAACATCAAATTTATTACTATATAATTTGGTTTATCTTAATAAATTAAATTAAATTACAATATATACATTTTTAATTTCATTCTATGAATCCACTTATAACCAATAAAATATTCCAAATTATTATTGTGCATTTATTAATAAAAATGATATTTAAATATTCAATTTTATTTTGACACAAATCTATTAAATTAATAACATCAGTATATATAATCATAAATTTCAATTTTTATTCGCATTAGACAATTATAATATTTAATCATTACAAAGTTAAACAAGCACAAATCCCATAATTAATATATATAAAAAATTAGTACAATCGAGATCAACAGCATTAAATCAATTTATCAATCTTTCATATCCATAATTAAAGCATTTTCAATAGTCATTGTTTGATTTAATTAAGTCTTGTTAATTTTCCCCAAATCATTTACTTAAACATTCAAATTCCAGTTTCATTATCCAAATTCTTATCTTTTCATGTACAAGAGATATCAATATTTAATCCACTCAGAAAGTTTATTTAATTTAATTGGCAGTCAATAATTTATCTTTAATTGAGATCATAAATATCATATATTAAATCTAAAAATTAATTTCAAATTTCTAAGAAAAAAAATATTTCTCCACCTATTAACACATCAGAATCATTGATTTCTATGTATATATATTTTTATACTCTACTATATCTAAACGCATAATTAATTGAACAATACAAACATCGTAGTTCTTATACATATTGTAAAATAGAAATAAGATTCCAGGAAATTACATTAATTTATCTATCCATCTGATTTTTATTTACAGATTAAATTTATATTATTCTTAATTAATTATCGAGCATAATTTCCAAAAGATTATAGTAATCAATATAAATCATATTCACCAATACAAATAATAAATAAAATATTATAATGTCAATTAAATCACACACATTTTATTGATATTCTATACACTACAGCAGATTTATACAATTTATAATGATATAATTAATTGATTAAATTCAAATCTAATCCATCAAAATATACAATTTCAATTTTACAAATATCTAATTAAGTGTTGGTCTAATTCCATTAACAATTATACATTCCCTTTTTAAATTTATTAGTATCATTACAATTTAAAAAAATGTTACTAAATATATTATATATCATTTATTCATAATCTTATTTTCATTTACTTTTCAATAATCTAATCATTTCCAGAACCATATTACCAATTTTATAATCTACATTCCCATAATGCAATACATCAACAGTATCAATATTATCATTCATATCATTCAATAAAATCCTTTATATAGATCAATCTTTATATATATTATTATTTTTATTACTGGTATCACTATTTTATACTCAAATTAATATTTTTATTTTTTCATAAATTTATAATTGGTCTTATTTACATCAAATGATAATATTATTTATTCCTCACATAATAAAATTTAATAAAAAGAAAATAAAATTTAGTCCCAACATATATTTATCAAAATCAATCTTTTATAATTAATATTCAATAGTAATAAAAAAATATATTTAAAATATTAATTTTCCATAATTTATTTTAAATTTCAAATATCACTCTATTTATCTCATATCAAAATCACATATTAATACCCAATTTATAATAAACATTTTCATTCAACATTCTTTTCCATTTCAATGATAAAAATGCATCATATAAAATTCTATTAACAGCATAAATATCTTTACTTTAATTTATTCAATATTATAATATCATATATGCCCATCTCACATAGTATTTAGTACTAATGGATACATATATTTTAATTGTGTTTAATAAAAATTAATTATTTTATCAATTAACATAAGGACAATTAATTATTCAATTTTCTTATTCTTAAGATTGTTATATACATAACATCTTCCGACAATTTAAATCTTATATCGACAAAATTATATTCACATTTATATTCAACAATAAAATTTAAATTTAAAATATAAATATTATTCATTAACCTAAGTAAATAATTAATAATTTAAATCAATAAAGTTTTTAAATACAACTTTTCAATATTAATATTCCATATTCAAATCATTAAATATTATAATTATGTTTTTCAAGAAATAATAAACTCTTCAAATATAATTAATTTAAATTATGTCCATCATCAATATTCATTTGATTTTATAAAAATTAACAACACATTAAATTTACCCAAATTGTTATATAATATTTATAAAAGTGTTCTATATATTAACACATCTTTATCATTATATGGATCGCCATTATTTTATTAATTCCAATGTATAGAAAATAAATTGAAATCTGTATAAATTTAGTTGTTTCATTATAAGTTTGCATATTCACCATACGATAATCCAATATCATATTCATACTAACATTAACTATCATAGCTTAATTTACAATGACATAAGATATAATTATGATTATACATATACATAACAGTCATGAGTTCAAAGAAGCAATATTTCTATCATCTTCAAAATTAATTTTCAAATTCACAATTGTAATAAAAAATTATAACATTTTTCAATTATATATTACTTTATGATAATATCATTTATAATTATTTACGATCCTTTAGAAGTCATATTCTTCAAATCATTTCCATTAAACATCCGTAATCAAAGTCACCAATATCAATATAATCTTCAATTCATAATGTCAGGTGTTCATATCCAAATTTAAATTATTATCATTCTTAAATTTCATACATCATATACAATAGTTTCAGGCATCTTCAAAGAGTCACAAATTTTTTAAACAAAATATTAGTTCTATAGATATAATACAAAACTCTATTCGAATTGTTTATTAAAATATACCAATAACAAAAAATAATAATTTTAAAGAAATAATCTTACATAAAAGTCTGTATTTTTACCAATAACATTATTTTATAATTATATTATAAAATATAACCTATATGAAAGTTTTTAGTCAGCAATATATTATATTGAATAACTAAGCAATATTATCAATAAATTTTATAGTTTTATCATCATATAATACTGAATAAAAAATCACCATCACAAAATTTTGCAATGACTGATTCAAAATCCAATCAATTCTAAATTATTTGTTTATAAATATTCTTTAATTTTACTAAGTAAAATTATTTACAACATAGAATAATACATATAATAATTTGTCTATCAACAATAAGAAACATAAAAATTTGAACATAATCTCTTTTTATCCTAATATATAACAACAATATAATTTTCTAATTTATTAGAAATTTGTTCAGTTAATTACACGCAATTCAATTTATATATAATTTATATCAAAGATAATTTTTTAATATCATTTATAAATAATTATATCAAAATTTATCAATAATTTTAATATAATATCTATTTAGTATAAAGCCTATAATTTCTCATAATTATTATCAAAAACAAGGTTTTCTATATTTATTTATATTATCTTTTTAATTTTAGCCAACAAACCTGACACATTTTTATATTATTTCATTTAATATACAGTATTATCATCAAATATATAATATAGAAACATTCAATAATATCTATATGTTTGAATATTCAAACTTTTGTCAAATAACGTCAAAATAATCCTTATACTTCACCAAAATACCAATAATATATAACAACCATAGTTCAAATATCATTTTCACACCAATAAATCTAAGATTTATATGTTTTTTTTCATCTTTTTACTTATTTGTTCTATCAAATAATATCTCTCAAATTTCCAAAATTATTTAATTATATCTCAACTCAATTTCGGCAAAGGAAATTTATTTTCAATATAATACATCATAATATTTATGTTTTGGAATTAACAAAATCAATGTTTTATTTGAATTAAATTTTTATAAATTAAATATAGCATATTATTATTAATATTTCAAATAAAAAAGTTATATGGAGCATTAACGCATCATAATAAATATCCATAATCCATTAGATTAGAAACATACATGATATATTTTATCATCGAGTTTTTTAATTAATATTATTATCAAATATAAAAATATTATAGAGGACATTATATTCATTATGACCATCAATGTCTAATATCGACTTAATAAACATAATGTATAAATTGACACTAATCACTTATACCATAATAAATTTTTCTATTCTATCTACCATATATTTTTTCATAATTAATAATTCAATTTTTATATTCAATTCTATCTATCAATTTTTAACATTCACATTTCAATTATTAGATGTATCATATATTATACATTTTCATTCTAATCTAAATCCAAACTTTAAACATTCAATGATTAATATATTTTGCATATCTATTAATACTTCATCAATCTTAAATAATATATATTTTCAAAGAAAAACCACAATTCATCTTAAATCATCAAATTTTCATTAATACAAATAAATTCAAATAATCATTTCTTTTTCTATTAATGACATTAAATCACAAAATCTATTCTAAACCAACTAAAATTATAGAAAAATCGCATTTAACTTATGACATATAAAAAGATATCATCCATCAGATATTTTTTTATTCCATAATTTTTTTTCTAACCACATTTTAAACATTATCAGAATTATAAATCCACTATGTCATAATCTAATCAATTAAGATAATCTTAATTTATAATATTTGTTTGAAATACTATATATCTAATATTTGTTAATTCTATCAATTAATAATTTGTAGCACTTTTCATATTTTATTTTTAAAGAAAAAAATTTAAAATCGATATTCTATAATAATTTTTTTTATTTACCAACATTGATTTCTTAAAGGCCATATTCTATTTCATAAATTTTTAGCCCATTTTAATTAAATCTAAAGTATAATATTACAGTTATAAATACTATTTAACCAAACCATTCCATTAAAAAATTATTTTAAAAATATTTTTTATGACACATTGATCTTTCTCTATATTATTAAATCAAGCCAGTACACATAATAATTATTATAAAAAAATCTGCACAATCCATATTCTTTTGCAAATATGTATATATTAATCCATCATAATTTATTAAGTATATTAAACATGAATTAAATAATAAAATGTCATAATTGTATATATTATATAATCAAATATTAACTATTATACATAATAATCGAGCATTGAAATCAATATGAAAAAAACTGATTTCATTAAAAAGTCCTAAATTTAAATATCCAATTACAATAATTATTCACCATTTAATCAAACTAACCACCAATTATATATATAATAATTAAATATATATGTATAGTCGCATTTAAAGATCATGTTAAAACTAATACTATAATTATTTCTCAAGACATATTCACAAAATTATTTCAGAAACAGCCTTCAATGCATCGCACTTATCTATTCAATATTAATATTTTTAAAGTAATTAATAATTGTTTACCCCACATCTCAATCACACTTAAATTATACGTTTTTGTCAATCTTTAGAATAATTATATTCATCCTTCATATTATAATCTGCATAATATCAATTTCATCCATACCATATGAAATTCTTATCATTTTCTTCAATTGAATCAATAGAAATTCAATTTTCTCCATGTCCCATCTCAAACTATCAAGATATTTTTTCCTATTACTTATTATCAAGACTTATAATATTAATATATCTAATCATAAAAACATCATCAAATTATAAATTATATCATGGTATCGAAATAAATCTAAAAAAATAATTATTAATTATTCATTTTCCACTATTATATTAAAATTCTATAGCAAGATATCACATTTCATTAATACTCAATAGCCAATACATTTCAGTTAATACCAATTGATATCTCATTCACTGTAAATAATTTTTTAAATTTATAAATTCATGCTTATTTTACATTGTTAGAAAAAAATATCTTATCAAATAAATAGGCAAAATTTCATTATTTAATATAAAACACATTTAAATCGTTACCTCTTTAACTTTTCATCTATCAATATGTTAAAGATTCACAATATTCTAATTCCAAATAAACTGCATTTACTGTAACATATCCAAACATTGAATTTATTATATAATATTCCATAGTTTCATTAATAATTATAAAAATATTTTAAATTTCAACCAACATAAAATGTTTTTTCACTTATCCTCTTTTAATTCACATCCAAAGATTTTACCAATCATAATGTAAAAGAAATATATTAAATTACATTACAATAAATATAATCATATTCTTTAACCAAAAAATTTTAACATAAGAAACATACACAATATCCCGGTAAAAATTATTAACATAATACATATTTCTAATAAAAATATTAAATATGCATACAAAAATTTGTTTATCATTATATTTTATTTCACTTTAACATCATCTTTATCAATTAATCATATAATATAAAATAATTAATTTAATAATTAAATGCGAATATTATTAATTAATTATGCAATCATTCATTAAATTATTTGATCAAATTTTATCTCTTACTAGATATCCATATCTCAAAATTATATATAACAAAATAATGCATTATATCCATTGATTGAATCTTATGACCACAAATTCCATTTTTTTATACCATCATATTTCATATCCAATCATAAACATAACACATTTTTAATGTATATCACAATTCTAAAAGTACAAAGTTCAAAATATTTTTATATTGATACATAATAACTAATTTGTATTTAATAATTTTACTCAGATATACTATATTAATCAAATATTCAATTGAATTTCAAATCATTCCTTTATAAATACAATTAACATTTAATAATATTACTTAAATAAATTTTTAATATATAATTTTATACAAAATCATAACCATTAATTACTATAGCATAAAAGGCACATAATTACGCATCATATAATTACTTGCAACTATACAATTTAATGATTTTTTTCATTAAGAATCAACATTTAAATTTGGATTTTTTCTTATATTCAATTTTTCAACATAAATCTTTACTAACATTATAAAATTTTCTAAACCATCCCAAACAACCCTTTAGTTTAACTATTAATTTTATTTTGTTAATATATAAATTTTATTTATATAGTAAAATATCCATTATTCATATACATAAAAATTAGTAAGAGAACCCAAAATTATTCATATAATAAATAATTATCGAAAATAAACACAATTTAAATTTTAAAATCATAAAACATCAATCACCGTCATTTATATAAAAAATTCGTTATCTTATTAATCCCCTAACATTCAACAATTTGTCACATTATAATACTTCTCCATTAATAGTTCATATAATTAATAAATATTAATTCAAATATCAACTTTTATATTATATCTTTATATAATATTCATCATATTAAAATATTCATATTTGCCAAAATTTTGCGCATATGGATCCCACATATCATTTAACAAAATAATAATATTTATAAATATAAACATTTCATTTCATATTTTAACATCAACTGATCACATTATAACTTTTATCTGGAATGGTTAAGTTTTTTTCATATTTTATGTAACTTCAAAATCCTTAATATTATCATCTTATTAATTTGTTTATACGACTAATTTAATATTTATTTCCACATTGATTTTTAAAATATTAATCCAAACTAATACAATTGTTTTTAAATTTCAATTAAAATGCATTCAATATCTTAATAATTTTAAAATAATTCATTCCCTAAATATTTATATAATTTAAAAATATATTAAAATTTCAATCATTTATTAAGATTTTATAACCATTCAGCCCATCAAAAACAAATATATAATAGATTTATACAAATATTATTATTTTTATATTTTCACGCATGCATTAATCAATCATCTATTTTTTTTTAAATATAATACATTTCAAATAGTAATCTATAATATTTTTTATAAACCCCATATTTAACAATATTTTATATTCCATATATATTTTTAACAATTTTTATGAATGTTTAATTCTATATATAATATATTAATTAAATATACATTATCTAATTAAAGATACATCACATTCATATATTATCAGTCTCTGCATCTCAACAGTTTAATTACTAAAAAAAAAAACAATAAATATTTAATGTTTTCCATTTATACTACATATCCGTTATTAAAATCTTTTATTATTACTACATCATTTTCTTTCTAACAATAATAATTATTTATTTAGTTTCTATGTCAAGATATTAATTTTATTTCATTAAAATATATTTTAGATTTTTTAGTCCATTAAATTAATTCATTCATAGTTAATCATCTCAACATATTCATATAAAATCCTTCTGAATATATAATAAATAGCATATCTAATGTATAAGGTTAAAATAAAACATTTGAATCGTTTAATCTATTGAAACACCCAAATAATATTATAAATTTTCCCAATAATTTAAACAAATTTTTATTTAATTATTTTATAAATCACTTCAATCAAAGACATATAGACAGTTTTTATAAAATTCCAATTTTAATATTCATCATTATTAGCACATATATTTTTGATATCTTTATAAACACTTCAAAGTATTCACATCCTTTCATCTCAAATTTTTAAATTATGTTCCATTCATTAAAATATTTAGTATTAACATAAATTCTAAAAAATTATTTTCGCCAATCTATAACTAACATTAATTACAATCTTTCAATAAAAAACATTTATTTGAAAAATACATTAAAGATTTCATCACATCAAAAACATATCAAATCAACTATTTTTTATAAATTATTCACATCACATTATCTATTACATAAGCATTTATATAGTTACTTTTAAATAAATTCATCTATAAAAAGCTTTACCATTATTTTAATTCATCATTCCATACAATAAAAATTAAAAAAAATAATTAATCATTTTTGTATTCGTTTTTAAATCATAATTCAAAAATTTCCAAAATAACAATATTTCTTGCATCTTAATCTTACAATATTAAAGTAAGTAGTTGTCACCATGATGTTTAATGCAATTCAAGAGCTTGATTTAAGTATATTTTCGACCATAATTAATCCAAATATTCGAATTTCAGTAATATGTAACTAAACCAAGCAAAGACAATATGTTTTCATATATAAAACTAATCATCATATGACATTTACATTCAATTTTTAATTATATTCCGAATCCAATCTTAATAATCAACCATATCACAACAATCAGATTTATTATCTTTTATTAAAAGAATAAATATAAGAAAATTCTACTTAATATCAAGCATTCTTTATTTAAAATACAAAAATATTTTAAAATTTTGTTGACAATCTTATATTTTTTCAATTGTTCTAATCTTTTATATTCAATATAAAAAATATTAACATTTTCAAGACATACACATTATTTCAGGTTTATTTTTTATTTATTATAAATTAAAATAATTTTTTAATTTATTTATAAAAATATAAATATATTAATTTATAAAAAAACAACCACATAATTCAAAAAAACAACTATATTTATAATAATGTATTAATAATCTTGTATTAAAGAATGACATTTTTAAAATATCTTCATGAACAAAAATTATTTATATTTTCATAATGGCATTAATATTCCATCATAGATAATATAATCTCAACCATTCAACAAATGTTCTGCATTAGATTTTCACTCTTAAAAGCAAGATAAATTCTCTCATTTCACATTAATTCTCCCATCTGATTTAAAACATAATACATATACCATTTCATAAGAAGTCAATACATTCAGAGCAACACATCATTTATTTTTTAAAATAATCTCTATTTTACAACACATAACCAGTCATATGTATTATAAACATTAAATATCCAAAATTTCTTTATACAAAAATTGAAATTATAAATAATATAAAAATATATCAAATATATTTTAAGTAATTAATAATTTGATCATCATCAATTCGTACAAATCATCCATGGTCAAATAAATTGTTTGAATCTTTTATTTTATCAAATATATTTTCATACAACAATGCAATTCCAATACCATTCCTATTTCATCCAATAATATTATTCTATTAATTCCAAGTTCATAATCAACAAATAACAAACTTGACAATTAATTTTATTTTATATATATATATATTTTCTGAATATCTATATAAATTCTTTTAAAGAATTCTCACCAAATCAATGATATTTCAATTATTTATATTAAAATACTGGTTTAATATTTTCACAAATTGCAATGTAATAAATATGCATAATAAAAACAAACCAGTACCATCTGCATCCATCTGAAAAAAAATTGAAAATATAGTATTATACAGTCAAAAGATCATTATAGATAATTAATTCATAGCATAACAAAACCTCCAAAAAAAAAATTGAGATTAAAAGTGTCAGATATAATAATCAATTCTATTAATCATAACAATTAATATATACTCTAATCCATTTATTTAATTTTCATTATCCATTATATGATTTAGTACATAAATAAACATATTTTATTTTTTTCAAATCATAAAACCATATTTAAATCAATAATTTTCTTGCAAATAGACATTATTCTATCAAATATTACCTTCACAATAAATTTCTTTACATATTCCATTTTTAAAACAAATTAAAATTAAGGCACAAAACTTATAATGATACATCTGTATTAAGATTATTTATTCAAATAAAAAATATAATTTCTAACTCAAAACAGCATTACATATTATATTAAATATCAGTTAATATATAATCCATATAATAAAATAACATAGATTTTCTATAACTATATAACTTTTAATATAATATTTATAAACATGGATATACTGGGCCAGAACAATTATGATTTAGTTCTAATAACAACAAACTATTTTTACTTATCTACTTACATAAAACTATTCATTTATAATATAATTTCAATAGATTTAATTATATATTCATCCAATTTTCTATCATTCTTAATCAATATTTTTCAATTTATTTCCTTAATCATCACACATCTTAAATTTTTTTATACCAAACATAAATATATTTTAATTCAAATAATGTATAATAACATCGATTAATCACAATTCATTTTATAACATTTACTCAATAATCACCCACAATATAATTAATCCATAATCAAAAACAAAACTATTGTCACACGCGGTACAATTATTCATATATTACATTACTTTAAACAAAAAATTAAATAAAAAACTTCCAATATTTTTCACACATTACATTTTTGAATATCATCAAAATTTTACATCTCTCATGTTATCATAAATCTTTAAAATTTATTATACTAATAATACCAAAAAGATATTCTATCTTCCTTTTTATTATTATATAAATATGATTCCATAGGGACACATAAAAAGGTTCAAATCATATTTACCTTTAATTATATATATACAGGTTTTCCCAGCAGCAAATTTTATCACAAAAATAAGATAAAGTATAATACTTTGAATGCCCAATAATTTTTTAAAATATAATTACCATAGACATTAAGTAAAGCAATAATGTAAATCAATCACAATTATTCAATGCATCATTCGGTATATTTATCAACAACTTTTAATTATATAATTATCAGGTATATACACAACTTATATTTATTTATATATTTATCAAATATAACATTTCTTAGCAAATAAATTATTATCATTATGTATAATATTTTAATCACATATTTATTAAAAACATTCTGTAATCCAATAATCAATTGTTAGAAATATGTAGTAAACTCAAATAAATAGAAACATTTAAATAAAACAAAAGATCATTTGCATTTATAAATTACAATATCTTAATTTATAATAATTTGATCTATTCGCAAATATCTATCTATAAATTTGCATATGATAAATTTCATATGAATATGTTTAAGCATATCAAATTTTACATAATATTCGGCATAATAGCAAAATCTCCACTTCAAATTTAAGTAGCAACCACAAGAAATATTATAATTTAAAAAAAAAAAAATCATCCCAGTAATAACCAAGTTCTTCATGTCATCATCATACTCCGATATTTTATCACAATTAACAATTAATATTTCTATAAAAGTTATATAATAATTATGAAAAAGATTTTAATTCATAATTTTTTAACAATTTTTTAAATCAATTTTTCATCGTTTCATTTCATTTTAAATATCAATTCAATCACATACAATTTTAATCATATTTCCCAACTTATTTTTGTACATATTTATAAAAACAATATATTTATTTTTCAACACATTTTTTTCATCTATAAATTGCAATATTTAACATAGCAATTTTGATTTTTTCTATCACACCACCAAATGATTTGGCAATTCAAGGAATTCAGACCATATCCAACTAGTAATACAACCATAATTAGTTTATTCTAATTATACGAAACACATATTCCACAAAACAATCAAATCAAAGAATAAAAGTAATCTCTAACACCAAGCAGCCAGATTTAATCATTATTTTAAAAAAGTCGATTTCTTTTACATAATTATTTTTTTAGTTTTTTTAAACATCGATTTACTTCATTTATCCATACATATATCAATAACAACATTTATGATCAAATCATACATCATTACATAATTAACATAACAAATCAAAGTATATCATGGAAAAATGACTATCACAGGACACTCAATTATAAGTTTTAGCGAATTACCATTCATAACATTTATGATATTATTATAATATATATACTAATTATTGTATTGTCTATCATAATATAATATAATATTTCTCATATAGATTTTTTCCAAAATTGTTAACATATTCCATTCTTTTTAAAACCATTATTCAATACCATAGATGTTGCAATCATTTTCTCATAAATATTATTCATTAATAATTTAATATAACACTGACATTATTTAGCAATAAACTCAAAAGAATTTTAATTAACATCAGCTATCATATAACGCATCTAGCATTCCATTCTAATGATTATTAATATAATAACAAAGGTGTTTATATTCTTCCATATCTTTTTCAACATTTTTTCAATTTATACACCCAATTATTTTCATGCTAATCTTTACAATCTACATAAATTTATAAATTTATTTATCAAATTATATATATCACATTTTATACAAATATATATTAGATAATCAAATCACATTCATTTTACAATAATAATTATATCCTTAGTAACAATTATAACATTTATCAATATTTCTCATGTATTTAAATAATCTACAATTAATTATATATATCTAATCATATAACCAATAAAAATCTGAATCAAGACAATGAAAACGGCAAAAGACAAACCAAATCGAACATTAATGACATGTTCCATCCATATCTTCTACACATTTATATCTTTATTTATTCAATTTTATATTATTACTAATAAATTTTATTATTATAAAGAACATTCATCTTTATAGTAATAAAATCATATCTTATTTTAAATTTTATCTATACCATTTTATTTAAAATTGATTGCATAATTTTCAACATTTCTATTAATTACCAGGACCATATTTCTCTTTTAATTAATATATTCAATCAATTAATTTAATTTATCATAAAAAAATCAAGTAATTCAATTTCACCATTGTAATCACATTTATATGACAATTTGATAATATCTATTTAATTATCAATTAATCAATATATATTTTTCACAATTTTTACAAACATTACACTCAAAACATAACATATGGTCATAAATTTCAAAGGAATTCAATTATTCATTCCAACATTCTTAAAAGAGTTATATAAGATACTCATCATTCAAATCCTTTAAATATCCATCTATCATAAAAAGATAAATATGAATAGTCAATTTATATTATTAATAAAAATCATTCCAATCACTATTTATAACACATTATATTATTAATACATATTAGTTTTTTAATGAATCATTAAACATTATAAATTAATGACATTAAACAATTTCACTATATAATCCTATATGAAACCAAACTACCCAATTAATATTATTAGCAATTCAATCAAATAATTCTCGCATTAATATTCATATATTATTTAAAATAATTCTTTATACTATACATTTTCTTGCCATGTAATAAAATATAAAATTTCTATACAATTTAATTTATTACATTTTACAATAAATAATAAGTTATTTCCTATTGATAATATATCAAATAAACATATATTAAAACAAAATAAAAGATTTTTATCAATTAAAGATTCCAATATTATCTTATAATTACTACTATCAAATATTAAACATTAATATATATAATCCTACTTTATTAGAATATTATTTTAAAATATTAATTTATATTAATATATTTAACTTATCATTCAATATTTATTTTAATTACAAGCATTTCTTTTTTTATTTATCACATAATAATTTATAATAAAATTTTATAACAATATCTATTTAAATATATCTCCTAATTTACTCTATCTATTTCATTGTCACAAATTAAAATACAAAATTTAGTTTAAACATATCAATAATAAAATACTCAACAAATCTTAAAATTAAATACTAATACCCAAGATTTTTTTATATTATATATATAATTCATCATTTTTCATTATAAAATATTTCTAAATAAATATATAGTATCATAATGTGGATTCCATCACATAGAAATTAATTGTCATATTGTAACAATTTATAATTTTTTATTCTTCACCAAATTCAAGTAATTATAAATACCAATCCCTCTATCTGTACTTAGCAATTAAATATATTAATTATAACAATCCAACTCTAACAACATTTATTCATTTCAGAAATTTTATATTTCTGACTAATTTTATCAAAGAGACATCATTATTTTAATATCATAGTATTATTAATATTCGTTTATAATCAATTTTCATACTTTCACCACAAATTCAAACCGCATTATAATAACTTAAGAAAACAAATGTAAACAGTTATTTATAAATTATTTTAATAATTTTCAAAGCATAATTTAATCTTATAAATCACATTCATTATATTTTTTATTCCCAAATAAATGTCATATTATTTATTCTATAACAATCTTTCAATAATAAAAATTTAATTGATATCTAATTAAAAATAAAAATGATCTAAAATTGCAATTATTAATATCATAATTTTTATTTTTGCCACAATCTCTTATAACAGTATTGAATATCAAAATATCCAGCATAATTATTAAATTTTTATCCAAGTATCAACATATTCAACACCGCAAAATAAATCATTTTATGTCATATGACAATATATTCATTTATTATTATAAAAAAATTCTTAATTTTAGTTTCCATCAAGTTAATTAAATCCATATTTTATTAAAACTTTATTATTTTTACTATGTTAATTAAATTTCAAACCTAGATCCCCAGTATATATCTCATCTTCAACTTTTTTAAACTATTTTTATATTTTCAAATTCTTATTGAAATATATCTCTAAATTTAAAAGCAATAAAATACACATTTGATCTTAATATATATGGTCCATTTAATAGCAATATCTATATTTTTCTAATATATAGATCCTTGTATTTAAAGAGGTCACATTCAAATACAAATTTATACAAATTTTTTATAGAATCCTTGTCAGTTATTTTAAACAAATAAATTATTTATATTTTAAAATATGTATACTTATTAATATCTTTTTCGAGGAGAGACACCATCAGAGGAGAGACACAAACAGAGGACACCATCAGAGGACAGAACACCATCAGAGACACCATCAGAGGACAGACACCATCAGAGGACACCATCAGAGAGACACCATCAGAGGAGAGACACCATCAGAGGAGAGACACCTGACAGAGGACACCATCAGAGGAGAGACACCATCAGAGGACACCATCAGAGGACACCATTCAGAGGACACCATCAGAGGACAGCACCATCAGAGGAGAGACACCATCAGAGGACACCATCAGAGGAGAGACACCATCAGAGGACACCATCAGAGGACAGGACACCATCAGAGACACCATCAGAGGCACCACACCCATCAGAGGAGAGACACCATCAGAGGACACCATCAGAGGAGAGACACCATCAGAGGACACCATCAGAGGAGACCATCAGAGACACCATCAGGAGAAGGACACCATCAGAGGACAGACACCATCAGAGGACACCATCAGAGGAGAGACACCATAGAGGTCACCATCAGAGGACACCATCAGAGGACACCATCAGAGGAGAGACACCATCAGAGGACCACCATCAGAGGACACCATCAGAGGAGAGACACCCTCAGAGGACAGAACCATCAGAGGAGAGACACCATCAGAGGACACCATCAGAGGAGAGACACTATCAGAGGACACCATCAGAGGAGAGACACCATCAGAGGAGAGACACCATCAGAGGACACCCATCAGAGAACACCATCAGAGGACACCATCAGAGGAGAGACAACCCTCAGAGGACACCATCAGAGGAGAGACACCATCAGAGGACACCATCAGAGGACACCATCAGAGGAGAGACACCATCAGAGGACACCATCAGAGGAGAGACACCATCAGAGGACACCATCAGAGGACAGACACCATCAGAGGAGAGACACCCTCAGAGGAGAGACACCATCAGAGGACACCATCAGAGGAGAGACACCATCAGAGGACACCATCAGAGGACACCCTCAGAGGGGACACCATCAGAGGACACCATCAGAGGACACCATCAGAGGACACCATCAGAGGACACCATCAGAGGAGAGACACCATCAGAGGAGACACCATCAGAGGAGAGACACCATCAGAGGAGAGACACCCTCAGAGGAGAGACACCATCAGAGGAGAGACACCATCAGAGGAGAGGGACACCATCAGAGGACAGACACCATCAGAGGACACCATCAGAGGACACCATCAGAGGAGAGACACCATCAGAGGAGAGACACCATCAGAGGACACCATCAGAGAACACCATCAGAGGACACCATCAGAGGAGAGACACCCTCAGAGGACACCATCAGAGGAGAGACACCATCAGAGGACACCATCAGAGGAGAGACACCATCAGAGGACACCATCAGAGGAGAGACACCATCAGAGGAGAGACACCATCAGAGGACACCATCAGAGGAGAGACACCATCAGAGGACACCATCAGAGGAGAGACACCCTCAGAGGAGAGACACCATCAGAGGAGATACACCATCAGAGGACACCTGGCCTCTCTCTCTCTCTGGCCTCTCTCTGGCCTCTCTCTCTCTCTGGCCTCTCTCTCTCTGGCCTCTCTCTCTCTGGCCTCTCTCTCTCTGGCCTCTCTCTCTCTGGTCTCGCTCTCTCTGGCCTCTCTCTCTCTGGTCTCGCTCTCTCTGGTCTCTCTCTCTCTGGCCTCTCTCTCTCTGGCCTCTCTCTCTCTGGCCTCTCTCTCTCTGGCCTCTCTCTCTCTGGTCTCTCTCTCTCTGGTCTCTCTCTCTCTGGTCTCTCTGGCCTCTCTCTCTCTCTGGCCTCTCTCTCTCTCTGAGAACCATCAGAGAACACCATCAGAGGACACCATCAGAGGAGAGACACCCTCAGAGGACACCATCAGAGGAGAGACACCATCAGAGGACACCATCAGAGGACACCATCAGAGGAGAGACACCATCAGAGGACACCATCAGAGGAGAGACACCATCAGAGGACACCATCAGAGGACACCATCAGAGGACAGACACCATCAGAGGAGAGACACCCTCAGAGGAGAGACACCATCAGAGGACACCATCAGAGGACACCATCAGAGGAGAGACACCATCAGAGGAGAGACACCATCAGAGGACACCATCAGAGGACACCATCAGAGGAGAGACACCCTCAGAGGACACCCTCAGAGGACACCATCAGAGGACACCATCAGAGGACACCATCAGAGGAGAGACACCATCAGAGGAGACACCATCAGAGGAGAGACACCATCAGAGGAGAGACACCCTCAGAGGAGAGACACCATCAGAGGAGAGACACCATCAGAGGAGAGACACCATCAGAGGACAGACACCATCAGAGGACACCATCAGAGGAGAGACACCATCAGAGGAGAGACACCATCAGAGGACACCATCAGAGAACACCATCAGAGGACACCATCAGAGGAGAGACACCATCAGAGGACACCATCAGAGGAGAGACACCATCAGAGGACACCATCAGAGGAGAGACACCCTCAGAGGAGAGACACCCTCAGAGGAGAGACACCCTCAGAGGAGAGACACCATCAGAGGAGATACACCATCAGAGGACACCTGGCCTCTCTCTCTCTCTGGCCTCTCTCTGGCCTCTCTCTCTCTCTGGCCTCTCTCTCTCTGGCCTCTCTCTCTCTGGCCTCTCTCTCTCTGGCCTCTCTCTCTCTGGCCTCGCTCTCTCTGGTCTCGCTCTCTCTGGTCTCGCTCTCTCTGGTCTCGCTCTCTCTGGCCTCTCTCTGGCCTCTCTCTGGCCTCTCTCTGGCCTCTCTCTGGCCTCTCTCTGGCCTCTCTCTCTCTGGCCTCTCTCTCTCTGGCCTCTCTCTCTCTGGCCTCTCTCTCTCTGGCCTCTCTCTCTCTGGCCTCTCTCTCTCTGGCCTCTCTCTCTCTGGCCTCTCTCTGGCTCTCTCTCTGGCCTCTCTCTGGCCTCTCTCTGGCCTCTCTCTGGCCTCTCTCTGGCCTCTCTCTGGCCTCTCTCTGGCCTCTCTCTGGCCTCTCTATCGCTGGCCTCTCTCTGGCCTCTCTATCGCTGGCCTCTCTCTGGCCTCTCTCTGGCCTCTCTCTCTCTCTCTCTCTCTCTTGCTTCTCTCTCTTGCCTGAGTTGCTTGAGGAAGTGCACGTCTGCGGAGGTGGAGATGAGTTTGATGAAGTCTTCGTAGGAGGCGGCGTAGGTGTAGGCCTTCTGCTGCTCCGCCTGCTGCTCCCTCTGCTCCAACTGCGACAGGAGCGTCCGGTTTATGGAGTCTGGGTCACTGAGCACCTCCACCAGCGGCTTCAGCACTGTATACAGAGGGACAATGCTAACACAGACTGTATACAGAGGGACAATGCTAACACAGACTGTATACAGATGCTAATGCTAACACAGACTGTATACAGACGGTCAGGACTGGGGTATATACCGCTGTTGGTCAGGACTGGGGTATATACGGGTCAGGACTGGGGTTCTCCTCAGGGATGTATTTTGAGTCCTTTGCTTTTTACTTTGTACACTCACGATTGTGTGTCCTCCTCTGACTCAAACTTGATCATCAAATATGCTGATGACACCACCATCATCGGTCTCATCAGTGACACTGATGAATCCTCTTATAGAGCAGAGATACAAAATGTGGTTCAGTGGAGTCAAACTAACAACCTCCAGTTGAACGCATCCAAAACATGTGAACTGGTCACGACTTCAGTCACAATAGTTCTCATTTGCCCGTCGTAATCGACAACTCCCAGGTGCAGATCGTAGAGGAGCAAGTTTCTGGGTTTAACTCTGTCTAACCTGAAATGGGTTAAAAACACTGACCGAGTCGTTAAGAAAGCTCGTCAGCGTCTCTACTTTCTGCGTAAACTTAGAGAATTTACCACTAACTCTAAGATTGTGCTTAACTTTTATGGCTGCACCATTGAGAGTTTACTTGTTGGTTCTGTGTCTGTGTGGTTTGGAAACATCACAGATAAAGAAAAGAGAGCTTTAAACAAGGTGCTCCGCTCTGCTAAGAGGACCGTGGGCTGTGAGACCAGAGAGAGACCAGAGAGAGACCAGAGAGAGACCAGAGAGAGACCAGAGAGAGACCAGAGAGAGAGACCAGAGAGAGAGACCAGAGAGAGGACCGTGGGCTGTGAGCTTCCTGTTCTGGAGGTTCTTTATAAATCCAGACTTTTAAACAAAGCTCTTAGGATTGTTAATGACTCTTCAGCCACCCTGGGAAAGCCATGTTCCAGCTTCTTCCCTCTGGCAGAAGATATCGCTCTCTGAGATGCAGGACATCTCGTTACGCTAACAGTTTTTATCCACAGGCTGTTATCAGTGTGAACAGAGCACTTTAATGATTTGCACTTGTTTTGAACTGTTTTAGTCGATCCATTTCACAGTGACATTTGTTTACTGTTTTATTTGTTTTATTTTTGTCTTTTAATGTTGTTTTATGTCTGTATTTGTCTGTGCACACTGGAGACTTTTGCTAATGTATTCCAATGTGGTTTTACTGCAAATGGCAAATAAACTGAATCTGAATCTAATATATACGGGTCAGGACTGGGGTATATATGGGTCAGGACTGGGGTATATACGGGTCAGGACTGGGGTATATATGGGTCAGGACTGGGGTATATACGGGTCAGGACTGGGGTATATATGGGTCAGGACTGGGGTATATACGGGTCAGGACTGGGGTATATACGGGTCAGGACTGGGGTATATACGGGTCAGGACTGGGGTATATACTGGGTCAGGACTGGGGTATATACGGTCAGGACTGGGGTATATATGGGTCAGGACTGGGGTATATACGTTGGTCAGGACTGGGGTATATACGGGTCAGGACTGGGGTATATACGGGTCAGGACTGGGGTATATACGGGTCAGGACTGGGGTATATACCTCTGTGGTCAGGACTGGGGTATATACGGGTCAGGACTGGGGTATATATGGTCAGGACTGGGGTATATTGGTCAGGACTGGGGTATATACGGGTCAGGACTGGGGTATATACTGGGTCAGGACTGGGGTATATACGGGTCAGGACTGGGGTATATACGGGTCAGGACTGGGGTATATACCTCTGTTGGTCAGGACTGGGGTATATACGGGTCAGACTGGGGTATATACGGGTCAGGACTGGGGTATATACCTCTGTTGGTCAGGACCTCCGTGAGGCAGCAGCGGAGGGTGTATGACCGCTGGTCTTTCTGGGGCAGTAGACACAGCAGCAGGATGCGGGCCACACAGCGGAGGAAGGACAGCTCGGCCTCAGGACTCACCAGACTGGGGTGCAGCGGGAAGGGACGGGCGCCCTCCTCTGGCCTGGAGGACACACCACAACAGACCCTTTCATTAGAGCTCACCATGGATCTACAATAATAAGTGAACAGTGTATTTATAGCTTACAGCTGATCCACCCATGGGCCACGGGCACAGGGGCCACGGGCACAGGGGCCATGGGTGTCTATAAATCCACATTTAACTGCCACAAACTCTTGCTCTAACCCCGCACTGATCAGCAGCTCTGATTGGTCAGAAGCATAGACTGTACAGTAGGTCCCATTTCGTTTTGTCTTCACTCACGCTTTTCATGAATCACGCAGCTGCGTGAAACATATTACATCTTATTGCCACTAGGTGGCAGGTTAAGTCCACTTTAGCTCTGCCAGCGACTTAAACGCTCAGGTATAAGTCTGCGTGCAAACGTTATCTGCCTAGTGATACTATGTTGGCCGAATGGTTTGAGTTGCAGGTTAGGATAAGGGGGAGTAGGGTTCGATTCTTGTTTGAGGCAGTTTAGGTTGCACACCTTTTGGTTGCTTGTGTGCAATTACGTAACGTTATCAGCTTGTTCTTTCCTTGTCAAAAGGATTCTTTGCTAACTTCGGGCCTATCAAAACGCGGTTTAAAGTCAAAGGATTGACTCTGTAAAACACTGTACTAACTTACTGCACTGTATTGTAAGTACTGTAACAATACAATTGTATTTTACTTTATTACTTATTTTTACTTCTTATTTTTAATAAAAACACTTCTTCTCAAAAGTTCCTTTCTGACTTCTTCTACAGTATGGGATAGCCAGCAGCAAGTGCGTTATTGAACATGAAACATTGGAACAAAACAAACACGAGTGTACACTGTATTCAGAATACTTTTACTTTGATTAGCAATATATAGGCTGTGTATAATTACAAAAATGTAAACTACACATGTTACATATAGCTACCATTAATTAGGAATTCTAAAGCCCAACGCACACCGAAACGCCTTGACGCGCGGCAAAAGAGCCGCCTCCTTTATTTTCTATGAGAGAACGCACACCAAGGTTGCAGTGACGCGCGGCGACGCTGGACCGGGCGCCACGATTCAGTTTTGTTGAATCCAGACGCGGCGCCGCGGCTGAAACTGTCCCTCCAAGCACCCGTAGTTTTCTTCTTCTGCGCTTCTTATCACGTAGCTGTGAGCGCGGTCTCAAATTTACACACTTGTCGGCGCTATTGCTCAAGTAAACCGGTCACAATGGACGAGGAAAGCTTGATAACCCAAGTACAGCGTTACCCAGAGCTAGTTATTAGCCTGTTTAAAAAATGGGTCCAAATAGTCTTTTCTTGTAATATTTGCCAGCATAATTTCACGTAAATACTTTGTTTCCTCCCCCAAAATATTAGTAGAAACTTCCAAACGTCACTCACCCATTTCATCTGCGATCAGCTGGAAAAGGACGCTAGCCAAGGCGTTCCGGTGTAATTTGACACATGTCATGAACGCGCGTCAAATGACGCGCCGCGAGGCGCTGCGTTTCGGTGTGCGGTGAGCTTAAAATGCACAGGAGTAGCAGATCATATGGCAAACATTTGCATTAACTTGCATATAAGGCATTTTAACCCTCTGTGCACATGGGTCATTTTGGGGAACTTTCCTCGCCTGGTTTTCTTTGTGTATAATTGTTCATAAAACAGTCATCTTTTGATGCAGAGTCAAGCAGTAGACTTTGTTTTTTTCAGTACAACCTGGGGTTTTAGAATATTCATATTGTAAAGCTGTCATATGAATTATATAAAAATTATGGAATCATGAAGACAAAGAAAAAAATCAAACGGAAAATCAATTTAACAAAAATGTATTGAAAAAACACAATGAAATGATATAAACAACTTTTTACACTGCATAGAAATGTTATTTAGGGTCATGGGGATAATGGGGAAAAAAATTGAATCTCTAACTATTATACTTTTTACAAAATTCCACTATAAAAGCAAAAAACTCTGTACTCCTGATGCCCTTCCTGAAGCAGTTTGTCTATAATGCTGGGGTTGCTTCTGTAGCACAGCTGTAAAAAACGTAAAACATAAGAAACTGAGCCAAAAAAAAAAAAACATCAATTATTTATATAATACATATATTTATATACATCATATACACATAATGTCATTTTACTGTATTTATTATCGTCTTTATCAATAATGCGCACTCTTCAGCCGGTTATTGCAATCGCAGCTGTAGTTTCAACTGTGGGAGAACAAGTAAACGCAGAGGAGTGAGACATCTCACTCTCTGACGATCTTTGGCAGTCCCCGTGTGTTTGTATCTCACAGCTGTTTGTACCTCACGGGTCACGCTTTGGACACGGACTTTCAGACAAACGTAGTTTATCCTCCGTGCATCGCACAGACAAATCAAAACTAGTTTTGGAAAGCCCTGAATACGTACTTCACAGAGGGGAAAAAGTAAGTTGCTACGTTTTACCGTTCGCGAGTAAATTGATCATTTGTAAAACATTTGTAAAACATCGGCGCCGATGCACGCGGGCATATAGGGTTAAGCGTCCCGCACATCCGCACGGCTCATTCACTCAGCGCTCTGTCCTATTAGATCCAGTGTTTCCTCCAGCGCCTGTGTGGCGTAGCAGGATTGTCCAAGACTTTCGCTTGGACGATCGGGGTTCGAGCCCCGGCCAATCCTCAGTTTTTATTAGCGGGGGGAGTATATGAATCAGATTACTCCGTTACTGAATAAAGTTGCATTTTTTTCCTGCAGTTTGGTTGGTGCAGATTGTGAAGTTTACAACAGTTTACTACAGTCTAGCAACTATTTTAAATGTGTTGGCCTAATTACTAAGTTTTTTTATTTAACACTGGAGAAAACGTGCTCGGTTTCAGGTGGGAGTTAAGAGGTTAAAAGCAGAAGATTTTCCGACAATGTTCCTAACCCTGCAAAGATAAAAAGCCAGTATAAAAGTGGAATAATTTTATCTTCATAACTTGGTGCTGATTGTGGAGTTGTATCAAAAGTCTTTAACTTGTACTCGAACCCAGGTCCTCCTGCGCCAAAGACTTGAGCTTTGTGACTGGGTGTCATAAAGCTCAAGGTGGCACTGCTCACAAGTGCCACCTGGTGGTTGTTTGGGTCATTGCAGCATCACTGGGAAAAAAAAAAAAAAAAAGACGCGTGTTTTACACGTGAGTCTCGTGCTATTCACGCGTGAAAGGCGACAAAACGAAATGGGACCTACTGTAAATATGAACGGACAGAGTCAGGCCTATCTGCGCCGTTCTAATGGGCCAAAAAATGTGCTCTACTGGAGCTATCCAAAATGGCCACGAGTGGTCCCGCCCACAGGAAAATTTTGAAAAAACCCATCTGTCCATGAGTCAGCCGGCGCAGCTCCGTTCATTTGAACGAGAGACTTCTAAAGTCCACAGCGACTAAACTAGAGTGGTCCAGAACACTCAGCATTGACACACATGTGGAACGGAGCTTTGGGCCAAGAGACAACTTTTGGTCCATCCTGTAAAGACGTTTTCCAGAGGTCAGCTAATGCTATATGTTAGCATTGGCTAATTCTTCTTCTGGGTCCACCCCCACAGGCCCGGGGTGGTACTGCAGCATGTCAGGGTCCACCCCCACAGGCCCGGGGTGGTACTGCAGCATGTCAGGGTCCACCCCCACAGGCCCGGGGTGGTACTGCAGCATGTCAGCGCACCTCATTTTGGACACTTTTGAGCTGGGACCCTCCCCCACTGGTCAGAACGCTGCGCTCTGATTGGTCGTCCCAGTGAGTTCCAATATTCTTTAGGTGCCCGTGGGGGGCGCCACTGAGCACCAGCCATTGATTTGAATAGGCCGCCATCTTGGATCACTGCGGCTCGCGATTAAGCAGAACAGACATGTGTCGAGATGCAGTATTAAAAGTGCTTCATGAACACATTTTCTTTTTGTGTATTTACACAGACAGACACAGACACACACACACAGACAGACACACAGACACAGACAGACACACACACAGACACACACACACACACAGACACACACAGACACAGACAGACACACACAGACACAGACAGACACACACAGACAGACACACAGACAGACACACAGACACAGACACACACGGACACAGACACACACACACACAGACAAACACAGACAGACACACACAGACAGACACACAGACACAGACAGACACACACACAGACACACACACACACACACAGACAGACACACACACACACAGACACACAGACACAGACAGACACACACAGACAGACACACAGACACAGACACACACACACACAGACAAACACAGACACAGACAGACACACACAGACACAGACAGACAGACACACAGACAGACACACAGACACAGACAAACACAGACAGACAGACACAGACAGACACACACAGACACACACACAGACACACACACACACACACAGACACACACACACACACACACACACCTGGCAGAGGCGGTCTTCAGGTCAGTGAAGTGTGTGTGTAGGATGCGGATGCAGTCGTAGCAGAGAACGTTGACGAGGTCGATGTGGGACAGACGCTCTCGGAGTCGACCAATCATCTGCCACCAATCCTCCGACAGCATCGAGTACAGCTGCCCCTCATCCTCACTCAGAGCCACATACCACGACAGGATGTAGTCTCTGTAGGCCAGGTCAAACACTGCACACACACAACACGTCATCTCTCTGTCTCTGGTCCCTCTCTCTCTCTCTGGTCTCTCTCTCTCTCTCTGGTCTCTCTCTCTCTCTCTCTGGTCCCTCTCTCTCTCTCTCTGGTCTCTCTCTCTCTCTCTCTCTGGTCCCTCTCTCTCTCTCTCTGGTCCCTCTCTCTCTCTGGTCCCTCTCTCTCTCTGGTCCCTCTCTCTCTCTGGTCTCTCCCTCTCTCTGGTCCTCTCTCTCTCTCTGGTCCCTCTCTCTCTCTCTGGTCCCTCTCTCTCTCTGGTCCCTCTCTCTCTCTGGTCCCTCTCTCTCTCTCTGGTCTCTCTCTCTCTCTCTGGTCTCTCTCTCTCTCTCTCTGGTCCCTCTCTCTCTGGTCACTCTCTCTCTCTGGTCCCTCTCTCTCTCTGGTCCCTCTCTCTCTCTGGTCCCTCTCTCTCTCTGGTCTCTCTCTCTCTCTGGTCCCTCTCTCTCTCTGGTCCCTCTCTCTCTCTGGTCCCTCTCTCTCTCTGGTCCCTCTCTCTCTCTGGTCCCTCTCTCTCTCTCTGGTCCCTCTCCCTCTCTCTGGTCCCTCTCTCTCTCTGGTCTCACTCTCTCTCTCTGGTCCCTCTCTCTCTCTGGTCCCACTCTCTCTCTCTGGTCCCACTCTCTCTCTCTGGTCCCACTCTCTCTCTGGTCCCTCTCTCTCTCTGGTCCCTCTCTCTCTCTGGTCTCTCCCTCTCTCTGGTCCTACTCTCTCTCTCTGGTCCCTCTCTCTCTCTCTGGTCCCTCTCTCTCTCTGGTCCCACTCTCTCTCTCTGGTCCCACTCTCTCTCTGGTCCCTCTCTCTCTCTCTGGTCCACTCTCTCTCTCTGGTCCCACTCTCTCTCTCTGGTCCCACTCTCTCTCTCTGGTCCCACTCTCTCTCTCTGGTCCCACTCTCTCTCTCTGGTCCCACTCTCTCTCTCTGGTCTCTCTCTCTCTCTGGTCTCTCTCTCTCTCTGGTCTCTCTCTCTCTCTGGTCTCTCTCTCTCTCTGGTCCCACTCTCTCTCTGGTCCCACTCTCTCTCTCTGGTCTCACTCTCTCTGGTCCCTCTCTCTCTCTCTGGTCTCTCTCTGGTCTCACTCTCTCTGGTCCCTCTCTCTCTCTCTGGTCCCTCTCTCTCTGGTCCCTCTCTCTCTGGTCCCTCTCTCTCTCTGGTCCCACTCTCCCTGGTCCCACTCTCCCTGGTCCCTCTCTCTCTCTCTGGTCCCACTCTCTCTCTGGTCCCACTCTCTCTCTGGTCCCTCTCTCTCTCTGGTCCCTCTCTCTCTCCCTCTCTGGTCCCACTCTCTCTCTCTGGTCCCACTCTCTCTCTCTGGTCTCTCTCTCTCTGGTCCCTCTCTCTCTGGTCCCTCTCTCTCTCTCTGGTCCCTCTCTCTCTGGTCCCACTCTCTCTCTGGTCCCACTCTCTCTCTCTGGTCTCTCTCTCTCTGGTCCCTCTCTCTCTCTCTGGTCCCTCTCTCTCTGGTCCCACTCTCTCTCTGGTCCCACTCTCTCTCTGGTCCCACTCTCTCTCTGGTCCCTCTCTCTCTCTGGTCCCTCTCTCTCTCCCTCTCTGGTCCCACTCTCTCTCTCTGGTCCCACTCTCTCTCTCTGGTTCTCTCTCTCCCTCTCTGGTCCCTCTCTCTCTCCCTCTCTGGTCCCACTCTCTCTCTCTGGTCTCTCTCTCTCTCTCTGGTCCCTCTCTCTCTCTCTGGTCCCTCTCTCTCTCTCTGGTCCCTCTCTCTCTCTCTGGTCCCTCTCTCTCTCTCTGGTCCCTCTCTCTCTCTCTGGTCCCTCTCTCTCTCTCTGGTCCCTCTCTCTCTCTGGTCCCTCTCTCTCTCTCTGGTCCCTCTCTCTCTCTCTGGTCCCTCTCTCTCTCTCTGGTCCCTCTCTCTCTCTCTGGTCCCTCTCTCTCCCTCTGGTCCCTCTCTCTCTCTCTCTGGTCTCTCTCCCTGGACTCTCTCCCTGGACTCTCTCCCTGGTCTCTCTTCCTGGTCTCTCTTCCTGGTCTCTCTTCCTGGTCTCTCTCTGGTCTCTCTCTCTGGTCTCTCTCCCTGGACTCTCTCCCTGGACTCTCTCCCTGGACTCTCTCCCTGGACTCTCTCCCTGGACTCTCTCCCTGGACTCTCTCCCTGGTCTCTCTCCCTGGTCTCTCTTCCTGGTCTCTCTTCCTGGTCTCTCTCTGGTCTCTCTCTCTGGTCTCTCTCTCTGGTCCCTCTCTCTCTGGTCCCTCTCTCTCTGGTCTCTCTCTCTGGTCTCTCTCTCTGGTCTCTCTCTGGCCTCTCTCTGGTCTCTCTCTGGCCTCTCTCTGGTCTCTCTCTCTGGTCCCTCTCTCCCTGGTCTCTCTCCCTGGTCTCTCTCCCTGGTCTCTCTCCCTGGTCTCTCTCCCTGGTCTCTCTCCCTGGTCTCTCTCCCTGGTCTCTCTCCCTGGTCTCTCTCCCTGGTCTCTCTCCCTGGTCTCTCTCCCTGGTCTCTCTCTCTCTGCTCTCACACCAGTGTACCTTCTTTGAGCGACTTGTCCATATTGTGAGACACCACGACTCTCCGGCTCGACTCTGGTATTGGCACCAGGAACCGGCCCTGTGGGGACAAGAGGAGCAGGGGTTAGAGCTACGGTCCCGTCTCTGGTCCCGTCCCCAGAGAGAGAGACCAAGAGACTAGAGAGAGACCAGAGAGAGACCAGAGAGAGACCAGAGAGAGACCAGAGAGAGACCACAGAGAGAGACCAGAGAGAGAGACCAGAGAGAGAGACCAGAAAGAGACCACAGAGAGAGAGACCAGAGAGGGACCAGAGAGGGACCAGAGAGAGAGACCAGAAAGAGACCAGAGAGAGACCAGAGAGAGAGACCACAGAGAGAGAGACCAGAGAGAGACCAGAGAGAGAGACCAGAGAGAGAGACCAGAGAGAGACCAGAGAGAGACCAGAGAGAGACCAGAGAGAGAGACCAGAAATAGACCAGAGAGAGACCACAGAGAGAGACCACAGAGAGAGAGAGAGAGACCAGAGAGAGACCACAGAGAGAGACCAGAGAGAGAGACCACAGAGAGAGACCATACCGCACCTGGTACATGCAGTATGAATGTCCTTTTACGCTGCCATAAGTGACACATGTTTGATGGTTTTAGCATAAACCAGATGAACACACACTGACCATGAGCTGACTGAAGAAGGCGTGGTCCCTGGGGCAGGTGTGGCGGCTGAAGTGGCGGACCATCAGTGGACTCTGGCGAGTGAGCAGCACGAAGCTGCCGGCCAGAAAACAGAGCAGAGCGAACGACACGTACACGAAGACTTTGAGGAAGAAGGAGGTGAGGCCTCCCCACAGCAGCTGCAGCACTACAGCCACACACAGGCCCAGGGCCAAGGCAGGGAGCAGCCGCAGAGGGGCCCCGAGGGGAGGGGCCCCGAGGGGAGAGGCCCCGAGGGGAGGGGCCCCGAGGCCAGGAGGCATGGGCTCTGCTGCGGCCTGCGCTGTGGAGACACAGGAACACATCAGATTTAACTGAGACATGGCTGTCATCTGTCCAGACACCAGAGAGACACCAGAGAGACACCAGAGAGACACCAGAGAGAGAGACCAGAGAGAGAGACCAGAGAGAGACCAGAGAGAGACCAGAGAGACACCAGAGAGAGACCAGAGAGAGACCAGAGAGAGACCAGAGAGACACCAGAGAGACACCAGAGAGAGACCAGAGAGAGACACCAGAGAGAGAGACCAGAGAGAGACCAGAGAGAGACCAGAGAGACACCAGAGAGAGAGACCAGAGAGAGACCAGAGAGAGACCAGAGAGAGACCAGAGAGAGACCAGAGAGAGAGACCAGAGAGAGACCAGAGAGAGACCAGAGAGACACCAGAGACACCAGAGAGAGACCAGAGAGAGACACCAGAGAGAGACCAGAGAGAGACCAGAGAGACACCAGAGAGAGAGACCAGAGAGAGACCAGAGAGAGACCAGAGAGACACCAGAGAGACACCAGAGAGACACCAGAGAGACACCAGAGAGAGACCAGAGAGACACCAGAGAGACACCAGAGAGACACCAGAGAGACACCAGAGAGACACCAGAGAGACACCAGAGAGAGAGACCAGAGAGAGAGACCAGAGAGAGAGACCAGAGAGAGACCAGAGAGAGACCAGAGAGACACCAGAGAGACACCAGAGAGACACCAGAGAGACACCAGAGAGACACCAGAGAGACACCAGAGAGAGACCAGAGAGACACCAGAGAGACACCAGAGAGACACCAGAGAGACACCAGAGAGACACCAGAGAGACACCAGAGAGAGAGACCAGAGAGAGAGACCAGAGAGAGAGACCAGAGAGAGAGACCAGAGAGAGAGACCAGAGAGAGAGACCAGAGAGAGAGACCAGAGAGAGAGACCAGAGAGAGACCAGAGAGAGACCAGAGAGAGACCAGAGAGAGAGACCAGAGAGAGAGACCAGAGAGAGACCAGAGAGAGACCAGAGAGAGACCAGAGAGAGACCAGAGAGAGACCAGAGAGAGAGACCAGAGAGAGAGACCAGAGAGAGAGACCAGAGAGAGAGACCAGAGAGAGAGACCAGAGAGAGACCAGAGAGAGACCAGAGAGAGAGACCAGAGAGAGAGACCAGAGAGAGAGACCAGAGAGAGAGACCAGAGAGAGAGACCAGAGAGGGAGACCAGAGAGAGACCAGAGAGAGACCAGAGAGAGACCAGAGAGAGACTAGAGAGAGAGACCAGAAAGAGACCAGAGAGAGACCAGAGAGACACCAGAGAGACACCAGAGAGAGACCAGAGAGACACCAGAGAGAGACCAGAGAGAGAGACCAGAGAGAGACCAGAGAGCGATTGTGAATTACCAAAAATAAATTCTAGTGCTCTCACCTCTGGCTGAGACGGAGGCTGAGGGCGCGGGCATACTGCGGCCCCCACATCCATACAGGCCCCACGGCTCTGAGGACCAGCAGCAGGACCAGCAGCAGGACCAGCAGCAGGACCAGAAGCAGGACCAGCAGAAGGGAGGTAGAGAAAAGCTCTCCCCAGGACTAGCACTGCCTCCTGGGACAGAGACATGTCTGCTGTGTCATGGCACCGCGCTCCCAGCTCCGCTCATCCCAACACTGCAGATGACACATGTTCATTTTACATTTGTCCTGTAGTCCATCCACCCATTTTCTTCCCCTTCATCCATTTCTGTGTCGCAGGGGTGGCAGTCAGAGCGGCATCTTCTGAAGTAATTTATGTAATTATTCTAGAATTGTTTTGACTTATTTAATTGATTAAAAAAACAGAATTTAAGAAGAACTATGTCGGACACAGAACTCTGAAGGGTCCGTCTGTGAAGGGTCCGTCTGTGAAGGGTCCGTCTGTGAAGGGTCCGTCTGTGAAGGGTCCGTCTGTGAAGGGTCCGTCTGTGAAGGGTCCGTCTGTGAAGGGTCCGTCTGTGAAGGGTCCGTCTGTGAAGGGTCCGTCTGTGAAGGATCCGTCTGTGAAGGATCCGTCTGTGAAGGATCCGTCTGTGAAGGGTCCGTCTGTGAAGGGTCTGTGAAGGGTCCGTCTGTGAAGGGTCCGTCTGTGAAGGATCCGTCTGTGAAGGATCCGTCTGTGAAGGGTCTGTCTGTGAAGGGTCCGTCTGTGAAGGGTCCGTCTGTGAAGGATCCGTCTGTGAAGGATCCGTCTGTGAAGGGTCTGTCTGTGAAGGATCCGTCTGTGAAGGGTCTGTCTGTGAAGGGTCCGTCTGTGAAGGGTCTGTCTGTGAAGGGTCCGTCTGTGAAGGATCTGTCTGTGAAGGGTCTGTCTGTGAAGGGTCCGTCTGTGAAGGATCCGTCTGTGAAGGATCCGTCTGTGAAGGGTCTGTCTGTGAAGGGTCTGTCTGTGAAGGGTCTGTCTGTGAAGGGTCCGTCTGTGAAGGATCCGTCTGTGAAGGGTCCGTCTGTGAAGGGTCCGTCTGTGAAGGGTCCGTCTGTGAAGGGTCCGTCTGTGAAGGATCTGTCTGTGAAGGGTCTGTCTGTGAAGGATCTGTCTGTGAAGGGTCTGTCTGTGAAGGGTCTGTCTGTGAAGGGTCTGTCTGTGAAGGGTCCGTCTGTGAAGGGTCCGTCTGTGAAGGGTCCGTCTGTGAAGGGTCCGTCTGTGAAGGATCTGTCTGTGAAGGGTCTGTCTGTGAAGGGTCTGTCTGTGAAGGGTCTGTCTGTGAAGGATCCGTCTGTGAAGGGTCTGTCTGTGAAGTGTCTGTCTGTGAAGGGTCCGTCTGTGAAGGGTCTGTCTGTGAAGGATCTGTCTGTGAAGGGTCCGTCTGTGAAGGATCCGTCTGTGAAGGGTCCGTCTGTGAAGGATCCGTCTGTGAAGGGTCCGTCTGTGAAGGATCTGTCTGTGAAGGATCTGTCTGTGAAGGATCTGTCTGTGAAGGGTCTGTCTGTGAAGGGTCTGTCTGTGAAGGGTCCGTCTGTGAAGGATCTGTCTGTGAAGGATCTGTCTGTGAAGGATCTGTCTGTGAAGGATCTGTCCGTGGGCCTCTAGCTCTGTCTGTGAAGGATCTGTCTGTGAAGGGTCTGTCTGTGAAGGGTCTGTCTGTGAAGGGTCTGTCTGTGAAGGGTCTGTCTGTGAAGGGTCTGTCTGTGAAGGATCTGTCTGTGAAGGGTCTGTCTGTGAAGGGTCTGTCTGTGAAGGGTCTGTCTGTGAAGGGTCTGTCTGTGAAGGGTCTGTCTGTGAAGGGTCTGTCTGTGAAGGGTCTGTCTGTGAAGGGTCTGTCTGTGAAGGGTCCGTCTGTGAAGGGTCTGTCTGTGAAGGGTCTGTCTGTGAAGGGTCTGTCTGTGAAGGATCTGTCTGTGAAGGGTCTGTGAAGGGTCCGTCTGTGAAGGATCTGTCTGTGAAGGATCTGTCTGTGGAGGATCTGTCCGTGGGCCTGTAGCTCTGTCTGTGGAGGATCTGTCCGTGGGCCTGTAGCTCTGTCTGTGGAGGATCTGTCCGTGGGCCTGTAGCTCTGTCTGTGAAGGGTCTGTCTGTGAAGGGTCCGTCTGTGAAGGATCTGTCTGTGAAGGATCTGTCTGTGGAGGATCTGTCCGTGGGCCTGTAGCTCTGTCTGTGAAGGATCTGTCTGTGAAGGATCTGTCTGTGGAGGATCTGTCCGTGGGCCTGTAGCTCAGTCTGTGGAGGATCTGTCTGTGAAGGGTCTGTCTGTGAAGGATCTGTCTGTGAAGGATCTGTCTGTGAAGGGTCTGTCCGTGGGCCTGTAGCTCAGTCTGTGAAGGATCAGTCTGTGGAGGATCTGTCCGTGGGCCTGTAGCTCAGTCTGTGGAGGATCTGTCCGTGGGCAGTGACCTGTAGCTTAGCGTCTGTTGCTAACGACCCCGTTCAGGCGGAAGCGGTGAAAACAACAACATGAAGCAGTGTTTGAGGTTAAACACAGAGCAGAGGATGAGGAGCGTGAGGCACATGTGATTGGACTGACCCTGACTCCACTGACTGCGTCTGTAGCATGTAGCTGTGATGCTAACGGCTAGCTCTGATGCTGTAAGGACGCGCTCGGAGAACCACACGGCTGCACCTTTGTGGCGATGGGAGGCAGGCAGCTACATCCTCCGGTGGTCCCGGTGAGGTCCCGGTCTGGTCCGGTCTGTACGGCCCCGTGACTGTCCACAGCGGAGAGGGAGAAGTGACAGGAGCAAACACAAGCCCGTGTGTTGATGTCTGCTCCAGCTGAGACTCTGCAGAGGCGGAGCTGCGCTGACGGACCCGCGCTCACACGTCCCTCCCACAGCAGGAGCCAATTCACTTCAACACATTATGAAAAGACTGTCCTGTTGTTTTCCAACCATCATTATTTGATGCTGCTAACATTTTAAAAAGTATTCTTCATCTGTCTGAAAGTTCTGTCTACTGGCCAACATGTAGAGACCATAAGACTTGGGAGAGACCAGAAAGAGACCAGAGAGACCGGGTAGAGATCAGAGAGAGAGACCAGGGTGAGACCAGGGTGAGACCAGGGTGAGACCAGGGAGAGACCAGGGTGAGACCAGGGTGAGACCAGGGTGAGACCAGGGTGAGACCAGGGTGAGACCAGGGTGAGACCAGGGTGAGACCAGAGAGACTGTTTTTTAGCGCAGTGGAAATGAGGCTATAGTAAAGTCGAGGCAGAACATCTCGATGCAGTTCGTGTATATCATATATATTTTAGATTCAAAAAATAAAGATTCAAATCAAACTGTTTAGATTCAAATCAATAAATACAATATGGTATTGTATTTATTGATTTGAATCCAAACCAAAGAATTTCCAACCCTTTTTGAGACACCGACTTGTTCAAGACAGGAGTGATTTCTTTGTGCAAGATTTATTCAGGCTCAGCAAATACAGCAAATACAGCAAATACAGCAAATACAGCAAATACAGCAAATACAGCAAATAGCAAAATAGCAAAATAGCAAAACCTCTTCCTCTTTCACTTAGGGTTAGCTTCCTGTTTTCGGTCCCTCACTCTCAGCACTTCCTCTTTACCGTCACGCCTTGATCCCAGACGCGGATCATCTCTGTCTTGTGCGTGTGGCAGTGGAAGAAAGCCTCCAAGCGTGTGTCTAGCGCTGGGTTTTGCTGCCACCTACAGGCCACAAACGTGTAGTGCATGGATCGGCTTCGCAGGACGATGTATTTAAAGGAGCAATATGTAATATTTGCATGTCAAGTCATCATTAAATGACCCGAATATTTCAAGTCTGGTTTAGTCTGGTTCAGTCTGGTTTAGTCTGGTGTAGTCTGGTTTAGTCTGGTTTAGACTGGTTTAGTCTGGTTTAGTCCGGTTTAGTCTGGTTTAGTCTGCAGTGAGCACATGGTCCTTCAGCTCCAAGCTGTAATACCCAGTTATTATAATAGATCCATGGTTCATGTTCACTGTGGCTGTATCCGAATGTCCACACTATACCCTATATAGTGCACTATATAGTGGTCACGCCATTTTGTAGGGGTGTCCGAATGTCCAGAGAGAAAAAGTAGTGCACTGGAATTTTCCCACAATGCATCTCGAAAATGTAGTGAGCAGCGATGGTCACTATACGGAAGTAAAATGGCGGAGGCAGCGAGAGACGAGCTGGAAGAGGAGCAACACATGAGCTATAAATGTGAGTTTTTAATCATCATAAATATGTAAATGTGTAAACCGTGATATATTGTTGACGATAAGCTGCCAAAATACACATTTGAAGTCAGAATACCATTGCCTTTTACTGCGAAACAACGTACCAATGTTATGCCGCGAAAGTGTTAGCATTTTCGCATATCATAACATTAACATCTAAAGCGAACGCTACAGAAACGGGTCACTGGTGGTCAGTCATTAATGTTATTAAAGCACTTGTGTTATATGTATAGCATTTATTGTGTGTTTAATGTTTTTTAAAGGGACAGACACTGATGTGGAGAGACTCATCTGACTGCGGGTGAAAAATTTGCTTCGGCGGCTGGATGGGAGTATGACCATTATGAATGAATACTTATTCAAAAAACGTCTACTCGTATTCAAATGCTTTTATGTATCGTTACTTTAGGGCAGTGATAAAGGAAATGGGGCTGAGCCGCCTGATCAGCCCTGCCAGAGCGGCCAAGAAGTGGGAGAACCTGAAAAAGACCTACAAGGTTTGTTTCTTTGAAGCTAATTTGTGAAGCATTTATTATACAAAACTCACTGTTTTAAGGAGCTCAGACAGCCACGGACAGGGACAGGGACAGAAGGAGGGGAGCCTACCGCCATATCGTGGAAGTGGTACTCCCTCATGGATGAGGCAATAGGCAGCAGGCCATCTGTGCAGCCTCCCTGCCTGATTGCCTCATCCATGGGGGAGGGTGTTTCCACATCTGTGGAACAACCCCCTCCCCCCGTACAGCCAGAGGAGGTAGAGGAAGAGGAAAGCAGTGTGGCAGCCAAGAGGCCGAGGAGGGAGAGTTGAATTAGTTTTTTGGAGAAGGTGGAGAAGAAGGAAGAGGAAAGGGAGAAGCGAGAAGAGGAGAGGGGAAGAAGAGAGGAAGAGAGAGAGGAGAGACTGTTGAGTTTGTTGGAGAGAATTGTTGAGAAGTTGTAAATAGTAGATAAAAATGTATTTTGATAAGTGTAGTTTGAACTATATGCATATCGACATACAATGATGAACACTATTTACACAAAAAAAATTTAATCAACTAGACATTTGTAAAGAAAACTATACATACATGCAACAATTTCTTTTTAGATATTTACATATTCAATTGTTTTTGTTTTTATTTAAATAGGCCAAAACACAGATTATTCAAACATTTAATTAATAGTCGTGGTCCCGAAGAGCTGGTAGCCTGGCCCTTGGGGTGGAAAGTGCTGCTGCCATCCGTCCACGCAGCTCCTGTCCACACAGCTCCTGTCCACACAGCTCCTGTCCACACAGCTCCTGTCCACACAGCTCCTGTCCACACAGCTCCTGTCCACACAGCTCCTGTCCACACAGCTCCTGTCCACACAGCTCCTGTCCACACAGCTCCTGTCCACGCAGCTCCTGTCCACGCAGCTCCTGTCCACGCAGCTCCTGTCCACACAGCTCCTGTCCACACAGCTCCTGTCCACACAGCTCCTGTCCACACAGCTCCTGTCCACACAGCTCCTGTCCACACAGCTCCTGTCCACACAGCTCCTGTCCACACAGCTCCTGTCCACACAGCTCCTGTCCACACAGCTCCTGTCCACACAGCTCCTGTCCACACTGCTGATCAGGCTGGTGCTGCTGATGCTGGTCCTGTCCACACAGCTCCTGTCCACACTGCTGATCAGGCTGGTGCTGCTGATGCTGGTCCTGCTCATCATCAGGCCCTGGCTCCTCTTCCACTGGCTTCTAGAGATCACCATCGCTGATGCAGATGTTGTGCAGGATGGCGCAACGGGCAGTCACCTCGACTGCAAAGGTGGGTTGGACTTCCAGTGCCTTGGAATAAAATGGATCGCCATCTTGCTTTCATCATACCAAACGCTCTTTCTGTTACAGATCGTGCCCGTGCATGGTGCCGGTTGAAGCGGGCTTCCACTGGGCTCCGAACAGGCTCTCTGTATGGAGTGAGGAGTGTGATGGGCTGACGGAGGCAAGGGTAGCCACCATCACCAAGGAGGACGTGTCCATTTGGGGAATAGAGCCGGTGGACATACAGGGGGCTGTTTTTAAGCACCCGAGAATCGTGCACAGATCCGGGGTAGCCAACAAACAAATCAATAAATAAGCCACGGTGATTACACACAGCCTGCATTTGAATAGAATAAAACAATTTCCTGTTAAAATAACACTGTGCATTTTCTTGAAGGGGCTTTATTCTGATGTGGCAGCCGTCGATGCTCCCCACAACATTATTGAGAGCAGCTGATCCAGTCAACAGCTGAAACCCAGCTACAACTTGGGGCAGTTCCTCCAGGAAAGGGAAATGAATTATTTGGCCACGCATTTGAAGGATCTGGTTGGCCACCCTGTGGATCACATCGTGGACTGTGGACTGGGGCATGTCAAATGCCCTGGCGACAACACGGTACGCGGTGCCACTGGCCAACCAAAAGAGGAAGACCAAAACCTCCATGTCCTGGCTCCAGCCCTGGTGATGAGCACTCCTCAGGTGGCTAACCAGACGGGTGATGGTGGTTCGAGTGAGACGAAAATCGGGGCGAAGGTCAGACTGGCCATTTAAGTACATGCTGACTAGGGGTACATGGTGGTTCAGTCGGCAGTACACCGGTGGTTCACCCTAAAACAAAACAAAAATTCTCTTAAACTTAATATGATACTTCTAGATTCATTTTTTAATTCTGTATCTGCACTTTTAGTTATGAGTGCAGACACAGGAATAAGTACTCATTTTTCATTTTGAGAGTCATGTTCTTTTGTGCCCTGGCATTGATTTTGCCAAATGTATTGTGTGTTGCAGGGAGCTGGAGCTGCCCTGAGACAACTGAAGTAGAAACCCTCACTACATCACTCGCACCTAATAACACACAAAAAAAAATCACAGAAGCCCTGTGCCCCATGGCCAAGCAAATTCTATTATTGTTTAATGATTAAGTACTCATTTTTCATTTAGAAAAAATGAGTACTTAATCCATTTCCCTTGCTATGGTTTTGTGTTCTTTCAACCAATAAAATATTTTAATGTTCTTGCATTTTAAGTGAGTGTGTCTATACAATGTGTTTTCTTGTTGAAATATGTCTAAATGTATATGACTAATGTGTTTCTCATTGACTGAGAATAGTATTTTTAATTAGTAAGTACACCAAAAGTACTATAATTTACCCAGTAGATGGTGCTAATGCTATGTAGACAAAGGACGAATACAATACTTACACGACGCCTTGCTAATGAAAGAAGAGCCATTCTCCTCCTCCGCCTCATCGCCTGTCTTCGCCTTCTCTCTGTTCGGCGGTTTTTAATTCGCATTATGAGAAGTTGTATAATTGTTAACAAAAACACCGCAAAATTCAGTGGAGGTGCCATTTCACCAGTGTTAGAGGAGCCGGTCAGGTGGTGGGAATATGAAAGACGTCAACCAAAATTCATAAATATGAATATAAATTGTAAAAACATTTTATACATGTATATTAGACATTTAATATACTTTTATTTATATATAAAATTATATTGATCCAATGACATGTGACAGGGGTGTGATGCGGGCCACGGCTAAAAATAGTGTGCATGTGTCCGAATCGCCAACAGAATGAGTGCACTGACTCACTCACTCAGTCGCTATATAGTCCCGAACTATATAGTGAGTGAGTGAATAGGGTATAGTGTGGACATTCGGATACAGCCTGTGGTTTGTTGTCAGTTGGTGCGTCAGTATAATCGGTCCGTCTGAAACTCATCCCGTGAGAAACGTTCCGCGGTGCAAAAATAAATACGATTAAAATACGTCAATTTTTTTAAGGCACTCATTTTTTTTATAATTAATTAATCTTAATGAACTCGTTAAAGTCCCGGCCCGACCAAAAACATGAGACTTTTCTCAGCCTTAAACACAGTTGTATCTTTGAAGTTCCATGTAAGTGGTACATAAATGTGAGAAACTATTTGAACATAATATAAACATGAGTTAAAGACATTGACAGTAACAGATGTTTGTGTGAATCATTTATAATCATTTAAAGTGTGTTTGCAGTTTCATATGAAACACTTTAGTGTGTAGTGTTTCTGTGCAGTGAACTGACCTGAGTGTCTCCAGTCGACAGTCTGGACTCTGTAGAAAACCACACAGATCAGACACTGCTGAATCAGACAGATTGTTCTGACTCAGGTCCAGGAGTGTGAGATGTGAGGGGTTGGACTCCAGAGCTGAGGCCACAGAGGACCAGCTGATCTCTGACAAACCACAGTCCCTCAACCTGAATAAAGAAAACATGATGTAATGAGCACAAAAGAGAAACGATAAAAACATGAAAAGAAAAGTGACTGAAAACAAATCTATAGAAAGACTCAGTTTTTAATGTTTTTAATGTTTCTTCAGAACAAACTGAGGTCAGTGTTTGTGACTTAATTACAAAGTGACTTTTGAACCAAGTTTAAATGAACTCATGGTTTAAGACAGTGGCGCAAAAAGGGCATATGCAAGGTATGCCTTGCATATGGGCGCCGAAAGGACGGGGGGCGCCAAAAGGACGGGGCGAGAGAGAAAAAAATATTTAAATATAGTCGGACAGCAGAGCACCATTGGCCATTTCCTCATAGCACTTGACATTGGCGCCCCCTAGCGTCAACAGCGCCCCATTACACCAACAACAGCAAAATCTTTATTCACTCGTGGCGCCATGCTAACAAGGACCTAGTGATGGAGAGGCAGAAAAAAAAGCCCTCGGGGGCGCAAAACAGAAAACGGAAGATTGAGGAGAAGAAAGATTGCGCAGGGATGAAAAAAAGCTTTTCGAAGTGGCTGAAAAACAGTGGGTAAGTAATGTCTGTGTTTAGTGTTCGGTGTTGGCCATCACAAGGAGCCAACTTGTAAATCTTCAGGTTAGCTTAAACTACTAGTAAAACCACAGGTTTGTTGGCTTGCTGCTGCAACTGTAGACTATCAGTGTAGGGGGTAACATAACGTATTATAAAAGTAGAGTTACGAAAATACTCTACCTTAGTTTCTTTTTTCAGTAACTAAGGAATAATATTACTTTGAGAAAATACGGAAATATAACTTGAGTTACAAGTGCATTTAAATGTATGGGGGGAAAAAAGCCAAACTAAACCCAAATAAAATGCAGCATTACTCCTTTTTATTAATAATTATTTCCTGTGATGTTTTGGGTCCAACATGATGATAAATGTAGGCCTGTACAACAAGGATAGCATTTCATAAAATGTTTTTTTTTTTTAATTGGCTTGATTGCTGTATTGTAAGCCTCCTTAACACAGATTTCATGTCATTCAGGAAGGAGGATGGAGATAAAGACAAGAACAGAGAGAAAGAATCAGAACAGGCAGAGGAAGGCAACAGGTTGGTCGAATTATATTAGATGGAAGTGTAGGAACAACCACTTGATACCAAAAGATTACTTTCTAAATATTATATTGAAAATGTATATTGTAATTAAATTATTCAAAGTTAATAACGAGTACGCTAATGCTTGTTTGACAATATGACTTGTTTGACAATATAACTTAGTGGAGAAGAACACAGGCAGGGGGCAAAGGAGACAGACATGAGGTCAGCGATGGCATCTGCTATAGAGAAGACCAGTCATGGCACCAGGTAGGAATAATTAAACTAGTGAGGAACTAAAAACTAAATGCCCAGTATGGTTTCGATTTCTGTTGACCAACCTATTCACTACGTCCTTTTTGGAAAATTAGTGCAGGCAGAAATGACCAGTCAATCCCCACAGAGGAGAATGCAGAACAGAGAGGTGAAGAGGAGAGAGAGGGGCAAGAGAGGTGAAGAGGAGAGGGAGAGACAAAGAGGTGAACAAGATGTTGAAGACAATCTGAGAAGTGAAGATGATGATGAAGATCTAAGAGGTGAAGAGGAGAGCGAGGAACAGAGAAGCGAAGTGGAGAGGGCTGGGGCAAGGCCTTACTTAGGAGATCCCTCTGAATGGCCTTCACCACATGAAATGAGGGATTCATTTAGGCAGTGCTTGGTTGAGAATGGCCCACAGAAATGTCCTGATGGGCCATATCCAAGATCAGAAAAGAGTAAGAGGTGTTTTTCCAAAGCATACTGTTTTCGTTTACTGTCAAATGGAGAGAAAGTGGAGCGGGATTGGTTAATGTACTCCAAAAGTTCTAACAGAGTCTATTGTTTTGCATGTAAGCTGTTTGGTGAAGCTAGAGTTGTTGACAGGCGCCTTCTGGTGGGGTATAATAACTGGCAGTGTCTTTCAAAAACACTAAAGCGCCATGAAACCACTACTGATCACATAATAAATGCTTATATGAAGTGGAAAGAATTGGCATCCCGCTTACGCCTAGGTAAAACTATAGATAGTGATTTGCAGAGAGCCATGGCCGCTGAAAAAGCACACTGGAGAAGTGTGTTGACTCGAGTGATCGACTGCATACTCTTCCTTGCTGAAAGGAACCTGCCACTGAGGGGGAAGAATGAACAGTTAGGAAATCCTAAAAATGGAAATTTTCTGGGTATCCTTGAGCTCATAGCACGGTATGATGTTACACTAGCAGAGCATCTTAGAAAGACTGCCTCTAAGAAAACCACAGGATATCTGTCCTGGTGCACTCAAAATGAATTTTTAAATTCAATATCAGAATGTATTTTACGTAAAATTGGTGCCCAGATCAAAGCTTCCAAGTACTTTGCAGTGGAATTGGACTGCACACCTGATATTTCAAAGCAGGAGCAGGCCTCAGTTATCATAAGGTATGTGCATACAGATGAGAAGAGGAATGTGACTATAACCGAGTCATTTGTGGGGTTCACTGCTGTGAAGGACACAACTGGGAAAGGCCTCACAGATTCACTGACCGGGGTACTGGATAGTCTGGGTTTGGAGCTGGCTAATTGTAGAGGGCAAAGTTATGACAATGGAGCTAATATGAGGGGAATACACAAGGGTGTCCAGGCTTTAATACAGCAGAGATGTCCAGAGGCTCATTTCATTCCCTGCTGTAGCCACAGCCTGAACCTTTTGTTATGTGATGCAGCCTCATCAAACAAAGAGTGTCTAACCTTCTTTGGCACTCTTCAAAGACTGTACACCATATTTTCATCTTCTGTGAAGAGGTGGGATATTCTTACAGAATTTGTTGACATCACTCTGAAGCCTTTGAGTGACACCAGATGGGAAGCAAAGCTAGACTCTGTCAAAGCTGTACGTTTTCAATTGGGGGGTGTTCTAGATGCGCTGGAAAAGCTTGAGGAAGTGTCAGGAGATAGCAAAATAGTATCCGAAGCAAGGTCACTGTCTGACGAGATTGTAAGTATGGAGTTCCTTATGTGCCTCTTGGTTTGGTACAACTTATTGTCAGAGATCAACTTTGCAAGCAAGGCACTACAAGCAGCAGAAGTGTCAATGGACACAGCCATTAGACTGATAGAGTCTCTGAAAGAGTTTGTGCTGAAATATAGAGATGAGGGCTTTGAGAAGTCCCTTGACATTGCACGCAGGATAGCCATTGAAATGCATGCTTCTCCAGAATTCAAAGAGAGGCGTTTAAGGAAGCAAAAGAGGTTCCACGATGACAATTCCAGCACTGGTCATCACGAAAAGGAACCAGAGAGGCACTTTAGGTGCATGGTTTTTAATGTCATTGTCGACACAGTATTGCAAGAGTTGTCTGACAGGTTTACCAATCTTGACATTTTGTCTACCAAATTTGCATTCATTGCTCAAATGGATCAGATGACAAAAGCTGAGTTGGAAGAATCAGTCACAAAGGGTAAAGAAGGGTTTGACCACTTACTGGTCATTTACAGAGACAAATGTTTTTCAACGTTTTCAAGGATTACAGACAAGACACAATTTACCAACAGATTTTTTTAGGTACCTCCAGGTCCAACTTTAATTCTAAATGTAAATCAGCTCATTTTACTGACTCTGAAGAAGAGTTTTTAAAACACTAAAGTCAGCATATGGGTCTATGTCACAGAGAATGATTTAGAGAATTTACAAAGCCATATTTCCAAATGACAGATGTGAGACTGTCTATATAGTTTTGGTTTGTGTAAGCCCTCAGTCGTACAGGGATTAGTCAAAGCAAAGGAAGGTTTCTCACCCATCATCTGTACTTCTTAGCAAGTTTTCCCGACGTTTCGTCCTCAAACTAGCGGACTTCTTCAGGGAATGAATTCTCGGACCGCGCATTGGAGATTTATAACCTATGGGTGTGGTTAGCCACACCCTAATCCTGATACTAACTCATAAACAATCTAAGGTCTGCTTGATGTAGAAGGGAGCAGATCTAACGATCCTGCTGAGGCTAACGACCCTAACTCATTAGCATGTCACAGACCTATTGTCTGCTGGGATGCTCAAGTGGAGTGCAGGTTTCACCCCTCCTAACTCATTAGCATGTCACTGACCTTGTCCCAAGTTAGGGCGTTGTTTTTAGGATGTCGTCATAGATGCGAGGCAAAACAAATCTTAGTCCTCCTCCTCTGTTAAGAGAAGGTTTTTGTTTCCTCACAAAAATGACTTCTTTCACCCCTCTCTCAAACCAATTCTTCTCCCGAGCCAGAATTTTAACCTCTGTGTCATCCACCGTGTGGTTGGTGGCCTTGAGGTGGAGATGAACAGCCGACTGTGGCCCACTAGAGTTTTCTCTACGATGTTGGTAAAGTCGTTTTTGTAGAGTTTGTTTGGTTTCTGTAGAGTTTGTTTGGTTTCTTACTAAAGGCCTAAACTTTGCAATAACCCCAAAAGATATTCCTACAATTGAATACATCACAGCAGCAGAAGCAGCCATTAGAAACAACAAACTAACTGAGAGTGAGGCGAGGGCCTTCAGACTGAGAGTCTCTGCAACACTCAAAAGTGCGAAGCCCCCACAATCCAATGTCTCATTAGATGAGCAAAAAGCATTATTGGCATTACAAAAGGATGAGAGTATAACTATTTTACCAGCTGACAAAGGCAGATGCACAGTTATCCTCAACAGCTCAGACTATGAGGCCAAAGTTAATCAGTTACTCTTGGACACCAACACGTACCAGCCATTGAAGAGGGACCCTACCAGTGGGTTTAGGAAAAAGATTATAGACTTCCTTCAGAGCTTAGTGAAAGAGGGCATTATTGAAAAACCACTATATTACAAACTTTACCCAGGAGACACCATCCCCAGTATTTATGGACTCCCAAAAATACACAAACAAAACTTTCCACTTCGGCCTATTGTATGTAGCATAGACTATCACCTACAACCTGGCTAAACACCTCAAAACCATTCTGGCTCCTTTGGTGGGCAACACCCACCATTACATAGAAAACACAAAAGAATTTGTAAATAAAATAAAACAGCTCCAGTTTGACACAGATGAGACAATGGTCTCGTTTGATGTGACATCACTGTTTACGTCGGTCCCTATTACAGAGGCGGTGGAGGCTGTGAGAGAAAGCCTACAGAAAGACGCCACACTAGGGGAGAGAACGAAACTAACAGCTGACCACATCTGTGAAATACTTGAAATGTGTCTTAACACCACGTATTTCCAATTTAGAGGCACCTTCTTTAGACAGATTCATGGCTGTGCGATGGGCTCCCCAGTCTCTCCTATAGGGGCCAATCTGTATATGGAGAAACTGAAGGAACAAGCCCTGGGCTCTTACCAAGGGACAGCGCCAAGCCATTGGTTTCGATATGTAGACGATACATGGGTTAAGTTAAAGAAACAGGAAGTGGAACCATTTTCAGAACACATTAACTCGGTGGACCCTTTTATAAATTTCACTCGCGAGGATGCTAAGGAGAGTGAACTGGCCTTTCTAGATTGTAAGGTCATCATTAGTGGTGCAACGGTTCATCACTGATCCGTGATCCGTTCGGTTCAACGTCTTCGGTTCGGTACAGACGTGATCCGCGGTTTGATTTATGAAAAAAAAGTTGTGCGCACGTTGTTCAGTCCACACACAGCGCGGTCATTGCGAGCGGAGGAACGGAGATGCTTGAAAGCCCTGCGTCATTTAAATCCCCAGTATGAGAGCATTTTGGCTTCACTGTAACTACACTGATAATTCATATTCGACAAAACTGTCACGATGTGTAAGCACTGTGGCACAAGAAAGACATGAGTGAAAAAAGCGTCTCAACGGCCGCTTATTTCCGCGGCATTTAAGCAGCTCCTTTACGCACAGTCAGACCGGGCTAAAGTCAACTCTCCCGCGCATCCTCAGCTGCGCTCACGACTGACGCTTGGACGTCCTGCGGAACCTATAATAGATCCATGAGCGGAACCGCTCACTTCATCACCGCAGACTGGGAGATGAAAAGTCTGGCGCTGCAGACACGCCCCCTCTACGACAGTCACACAGCACAGGTACTGACACAGCACAGGTACTGACACAAGCAGCGGAGGAATGGAAGACAAAGGCCCAGTACTAATATCCCAGTCACAACTGATAATGCCAAAAATTAAATAAATGCAGTGAATGAGGCTGGGCCCAGAATGGACCCCCTCCTTGGGAGAATCAGGAAGGTGGTGTAATATATGAGGGTAAATATCCTCATAAAGGGCCTTCTTATGTTGCACTTTGTTTTGTTTTTCATTAATTATGTTAAATAGACATAATTGGATGGATGGAATATGCCATCCATCCATCCATCCATTTCCTTCCCCTTAATTCATTTCTAGGTCAGGGGGGGCAGTCAGAGCAGGTGCCGAGTCCACATGAGCTGTGTTTATTAAAAAGACAAAACTTTTTCTTAGAAAAATGAACCGAAAAATGAACCGAACCGTGGCCTCTGAACCGAGGTACGAACCGAACCGTGATTTTTTCAAACCGTTGCACCCCTAGTCATCATACTGGAGAACGGACAATTAGAGACTGAGGTCTTCAGAAAGTCCACTCACACTGACCAGTACCTGGCCTTTGATTCAAATCATCCGCTACAACACAAACTCGGGGTCATTAGAACGCTTCAACACCGAGCCCACCAGGTCCCCACTAGCTAGGAAGGAAAGAACAGAGAAACCAAACATGTTCAGAGAGCACTTTCCAGAGGTGGCTACCCCAAGTGGTCTTTTACTAACGCCCAAAGGACGAGAAAGGCCAGAGACACAGTCCAACAGACAGAAGAAAGTAGGAGGAGAGGGGTGTCCTTACCGTATGTGGCGGGAGTTTCAGAGAAACTACAAAGAATCTTTAGGCAACACAAAATCCCTGTGTATTTCAAACCTTTCAACACGTTAAGACAGAAATTAGTGCATCCCAAAGACAAAACACCCAGACACAAACAGAGCAATGTGGTGTATTCAATTAAATGTAGTGAAGAGGAGTGCACTGACCACTATATTGGAGAAACCAAACAAACTCTACAGAAACGACTTTACCAACATCGTAGAGAAAACTCTAGTGGGCCACAGTCGGCTGTTCATCTCCACCTCAAGGCCTCCAACCACACGGTGGATGACACAGAGGTTAACATTCTGGCTCTGGAGAAGAATTGGTTTGAGAGAGGGGTGAAAGAAGCCATTTTTGTGAGGAAACAAAAACCTTCTCTTAACAGAGGAGGAGGGTTAAGATTTGTTTTGCCTCGCATCTATGACGACATCCTAAAAACAACGCCCTAACTTGGGACAAGGTCAGTGACATGCTAATGAGTTAGGAGGGGTGAGACCTACACTCCACTTGAGCATCCCAGCAGACAATAGGTCTGTGACATGCTAATGAGTTAGGGTCGTTAGCCTCAGCAGGGTCGTTAGACCTGCTCCCTTCTACATCAAGCAGACCTTAAGCCTAGCGTACATCGACAGAGAAACTGGGGACAACTAGTTGCAAGGCGGCTTTTGGCAACTGAGAGGAGATGGTGGGAGATGATCAGTTGCCGAAATCGGTCGATGTGCGCGCTCTTACAACTGGAGATGATCAGTCGGTCTCCAGTTCCAGTCAGTTGCCCGTGTTCTACTTTTCGGCAACTAGTTGTCCTCAGTTGCTCCGATGTGCGCGCTCCATGCGCCGCTCCGACAACGTGTGTGTATTGCGTGTATAGCGCGCCCGCAACAGTTTATGTCAGAAAACACACTGTAGTTGAGGCCAGTTGCTGTCGATGTACGCGCTGTTATTCAAGAGACTGGCCTGCGACTCAGAGTTGCCCGTTTTCGCCAGATTGTCGATGTGTGCGGGGCAGCAACTCAGAGGCGACGGATATAATCAGTTGCCAGTCCGATGTACGCTAGGCTTTAGATTGTTTACGAGTTAGTATCAGGATTAGGGTGTGGCTAACCACACCCATAGGTTATAAATCTCCAACGCGCGGTCCGAGAATTCATTCCCTGAAGAAGTCCGCTAGTTTGAGGACGAAACGTCGGGAAAACTTGCTAAGAAGTACATATGATGGGTGAGAAACCTTCCTTTGCTTTGACTGTCTATATAAAGCAGAAATGGGAAAGGGAGGCAGCAGCAGTGATATCAGAGGATGAATGGGCTCGTATGCTGGCTTTCCAGTGGACTCTGCCTCTCTGACCTGGAGACAACACTGTTGGAACAATATCATTAGATATTTCAAAACTCCAGCTCAGTGCAAACGCACAAATGACTTGTCGTGCTGGAGACAGTGTGGCACAGTTGTGGCAAATCATTTCCACATATTTTGGTCGTGTTGGAAATTACAAGGGTATTGGAGAGAAATTCAGATAAGCCTGAGTTCTATAGACTTGTTTGGCATGTTGTGCCACCCCCTTCCTTTTAACTTAGAAAATGGATGGAAATACAAGGGTATTTTGTATTCCTTTAACTTTGAGGGTAAAGTTACCTTCGTGGAAAGAAGAAGTGACAGAAAGTAAAAAGATTATTACTAAGAGATGAGTCCCACACGGCCCTCACTGGACGGCTGGACTGACATAGTGTTTGAGATCAATCAAATGGAAAAGTTAACCTATATTATAAACATTAAAGAGAAACATTTTATTGCATTTGGAACAAATGGATAAAATACATTTCCCCAACTAGAGCAGACTTTCTGTGACTTTTCCCCATTTGTTAGAACATTTATTGTCTCCCTTTACCGCATGAACACTACTCCAGTTTTTATTTGTATTTTTCTTTACTCTTGTGTTCCTTTCTTTTACCATTTTGGTAAACCTTTTATATGGGCATAATCTGTTGATAAATGGTGACATAGGACTGTACTATGAGCCCATCATTGGAAAAATGGAAATGTCCTGTATTATGATGATGAACAATGTTTCTGTGACATTTTGTTATGTCAAAATAAAATATGAAAAAAAAAAAATAAATACAACTAAAACCCCTTTTTCCCCAAAAACAAGGGCTGGGACTCGATCAAAAAAAGATCTAATTAATTAAAAGCTTTGTAATGAATTAATCGCAATAAATCACATTTTTTCCCCGTTTTGGTCCAGATGTATTATTTTTGGTAAAAGTGGTTCAAGTCTTGGAGCCAGTACTTTACACAGGATTTTAGAGTCACAATTTAGAAGTGAAATTGGCCTATAAGAGCTACAATCGGCTGCTGCTTTATTGGGCTTCAACAACAAAGTCATTGTGGCAATATTTAATGATGAGTGCAGGGACGCATTCTTAAAGGATTCCTGATACATATCTAGCAAGGGTTGTGCAAGTTTATCTTTAAAAGCTTTGAATATTTCCATTGGTATTGAGTCCGGTCCTGGACTTTTACCTCCCTTCATGCACAACATGGCCTTAATAATCTCCTCTTTCGTAATGCTGAGTTCGAGCTCCTCTGCACTGTTATCCTCAAGAGTGGGGAAGTTCAACTGGTCCAAAAAGTGGTTCTGTTTAGGTAAGGCACTATCAGAATATTCTGATTTATAAAGAGTTTGGTAAAAACTAGAAAACTTTTATCTTTTTGGGGTCCATTGTAATCTCATCACCCTCTACTGCAATTGAAAATCTGTCTGATTTTGTTTAATACGCCGAGCCAGAATTTTACTGGCCTTCTCACCTTGTTCGTAGTATGACTGTTTTATCCTCAGTAAACTTCTCATGGCCTTATTTACTGATAATAAATTGTATTTAGCCCTAAGTTTGTTTAATTCTGAAAAAAGGGAAGGCGATGATTTTTTATTTATCTCTTCAGTTTCCTTAATTTTTTTCCCAACTCTTCCATTTCAATTCTAGAGGATTTAAATTTAAAGGATGTATAACTTATCATCTGCCCTCTTAAGAAAGCGTTGAAGGCCTCCCAACGTAAACTTGCAGAGGTTTGGTCCGTGTTATAGACGAGTTTTTTGGGCGTAACCATGGGCGCAGCCATTGAAGCGCTATGCTGTTTTTCACTTCCGGTTTGCGCTTGGCGCAGCTTACACAACTGCAGTTTAGACCGAAGATGGAGGATCATTCCAAGTTCTGCGGATTTTAAAATGGATATAGGAAAACGCAAACTGGGTTGTGGATCATACTGTGCGGTCCGTGGTTGTACGAATTCGTGGAAACGCTTGAATATATGGCTGGAAGGAGAATGTTATGATCATCGACCAGCTACAAGACGCCGATGTGGATGTGCTCCACCGTTTGCTTTGTTTTTGAAGCCAACAGCTGACAACGAGTCCAGGATGTGGCTAGCTGCTTTAAAGTTGAAGAAACCCCCTAAAAGAGTGTATGTTTGCTCCTATCACTTTGTGGACAAGAAGCCCACTGAGGAAAATCCTTTCCCGGAACTTTTCCTGGGATACGAGCGTCCTCCCCAGCGCAAGAGACGTAAACTTGAGAGGAACCCCGGCTTTCATAGAGCCTCAAGTTCTCACGGTAAGTCTTTTACTTTTAACCTTTAAGTCGTGTTCGTTTCTCGCCCCTTAATTTGGTGTGTGTTGTGTGTGTTGTGTCTGTGTGTGTGTTGTGTGTGTGTATTGTGTCTGTGTGTGTGTGTTGTGTCTGTGTGTGTGTTGTGTCTGTGTGTGTGTTGTGTCTGTGTGTGTGTGTTGTGTCTGTGTGTGCTGTCTGTGTGTGTGTTGTCTGGATAAATATGATCTGTTTACACATACATTTCTATGGTGGTCACTTTTGACCGGAACACAACAGATGTAACAAGGTTAACTAAAAGACTCAAAATTCCAGTAAAGTGATGCTCATCAATTTTGTATATTCAGGTGCAAAGTGTGGCGGATATCATAAAGTCTTGGCAATGAGATGTAACAAGAATGTTTTATGAGTGTTTAAATGTGCATATCGGTCTAATTTGACCCGAACACAACTTAAATGTTAAATGGTTATCTAGTGTAAACGCTTCCCGTGATTATATTTTTGTTGTGTGTGTGTTGTATTTGTAGTACATAATAACATGATGCTTCTGTCTTTCAGAAACGGCTGAAATGAGCACTGAATCTGTGCTGCTAGTGGACCAGATTGTCAACGAGCCTAAGTGTAAAGACGCTGCGACACAGTGGGAAGAAATGTCAATGGTCGACCACAGCTACGCATCAGCAAAGGCAGACATTGGAAACAAAGAAACGCAGACCGAGACTGTAATGGCTCAGACCGTGGCCGAATCTGTGCTAGTAGATGACCACTCGTCGCTGCTGTACACAGGAATGATTCGGACTCATTTCTTTACATTGGTGGAAACAATGTTGCCATTTAGAAAACCAACGTGTAATATTCCTGTTGTTGATCAAATACTGATGACCCAATGAAATTGAAACTTAACCTTGTGTTAGGAGATGTGGCTTACCGTTTCAATGTGTCCAAAAGCTGGACAAAATTCTAATAATCTGTGCAGCCTTGGTTAATATGAAGTCTAGACTGATTAGACTGCCACATGAAGTGTAACTGCGCTCTCGTCTTTTGAAAGCTTACTTGATTTTCTTTATGGCAGTAGCTATTGTACTGAAAAAATTATAAACTGTTTTTATTCCATGTCCCATCCCATTTTGTAAATGGCATCAGATGGCATCCAAGCAAATGTTTGAGAGCCCATCCACAGCTTTGTATTGTATGTATACATTTCCTCAAACAATTAAAATGTTGAAAACGTCAAAATGTCTTACAGTATGTCCAGTAATGAACAAGAGAACTTGGGTAAGATAAGAGAACCTTTATCTTTAAAAATAGCACTTTGCAGCTGACATGTCCTAACAGTAAGACAGTAGTAAGAGCACACACAGGGCACACAAAATACAAAAGAAATAGCTGTTACATTTCTTAGCTAGCTGTAAATGTTTAATTATTATATACATATTTATATATATAAAGTTATATACACGCAGGATAATAAAGTGACATTAAGTGGGCATACTGAAATGCAGTATTGCACATGTTTTAGTATTCAATATTTACAGATGAATGACATGTGCAGCTCATTGTGCTGTTTGACAGGAGCAGGAAGGAAAGACCTGCAGAACCTCTCCTTCACACAGTGGGGGTGAATGAGTCCGTGTTTGTGAAAGTAATGACAAAGGACATCGAGTAGGAGCAGGTCATGGTGAATTTACAACAGCTAGATATCTGGAGCACAACTCTAGCCTTCCCTCATCAAATTCATCCACAATTTTTGGCAGCATGTGTGTATGAAGGTACTGATATGCCTCCGAGCTCTTCAGGTTGTTGATCGCATTTCCATCCACAGCCATGGAGTCAACGAAGTACGAAAATATTTTTGTTGTGGTGATTTTCGGCCATTTAGACATGTTGTCATCCCAAGTCGTTATCATGGATGGATGGGGAATTGTACAAACTCCATCTTTCGTGAGAAATGTCGCCGAATGTCTCCATTTAAGAGACATAATTCACCATGGAAAAACACGTTTTTAAACAGTAAAAGAGCGTAACCGGAAATGAGAACACAAAAGCCGGAAGTAAACCGGAAATGCCCAAAAAACTCGTCTATAGTCAAAATAAAAATCTATTTGTTGTTCTATATATTCTAAGAAATCCGGATCCTTGAGCCAAAAGGTCTGAAGGCGCCATCTAGTGGTCGAGGGAGGTAGGTTAGGCAATCTTAATAGAAAAGAGACACTGGCATGATCTGATAAAACAATACTGCTTTACCAAGAATGAGTAACATGGGGCATCAATTGTGCTGATATAAGAATATAATCAATTCTTGAAAGAGAACTGTGGGAGCTGGAATAGCAAGAGAATGCGAGCTCATCTGGATGCATCTTTCTCCACAGATCTACAACGTTAAATTCCACCATACACTGGAGCAGCTCTTTCCGAGTCTGCAGGTGTGAGGTGTCAATCCCAGACAGTCTATCAATATTTGGATAGAGTGTACAATTGAAGTCACCCCCAATAATTAAATGCCCAGCTAATGAAGCCAAGGACAAAAATAGATTACGAAAAAAGGATGGAGTGTCGTCATTTCTACCATATACATTCACAAAATTCAACCGATGTGATGCTATCATTCAACAATGAGATATCTCCCAGCCTTGTCCTGCACCGTATTTATCAAATGAAAAGGTAGTGATTTGTGAATCAGTGTGATTACACCCCTGGATTGAGAGCTAAAGGAGGAATGAAACACATGACCTGGCCATCTTCTCCTCACTCTAATGATATCCTCAGCTGTCAAATGTGTTTCTTAGAGAAATACAACTTTGGCTTTTATACTTCTTATCCTGTTCATAACTTGTTTTAATTTAACCAATTTGTTTAGCCCTCGGACACGTGAAGTTCCAATAATCCAGACATCTATATAGTAATGAGCCGAGTACATGCAGTCTGCCAGAAGGATGAGGGGAAGGGTAAAAGAAAACTTGGGGGACAATAGAAAACAACCCTCCCCAAGGAAAATAAAAAAACAAACTAATAAAACAAGAAGGTGCACAACGGTTAAACAGCAGCTAGCCCATCCCAGCATCCCTAAAGAAGACTGGGTTATGGAGACGAGCTGATCCACCTCAGCCATGGAGGAGCAGCACATACCAGAGCGTCACCGAACAGGGCCCCTCCCCAGTTAAGTCAAATAAGAGTCATATTTAACATATAATAATCATTATTATTGGTTACAAAACCACCAAAATCTAACAAACAATGAGTTCGACCTCCAACTTGTTAAGTATAAAAGAAACATTATAACCACAGTATGCATGAATTAAAATGCACAAATATAGGCACATGAACAGATTAGCAGTAACGTGTGATTGCAGTTCTGGATTCAATCTTCTGACTGTCACCTTTCAAACATCGCACAAACGCACTTGCCTCATCAGAGTTATCAAATACACGTCGGTTCCCTCGGACACTTCATAAATCACATTTTAATCACATATAAATATTTGACCTGAGAACAGAGAGAAGCGCTTTTTTCACATGGATTTTTAGTAAACATTAAATAATGATGAATACATTAAGTTTAAGCAACACAAATATTGTTTATTTTTGTTCAAGTCCAACAGACCAGTGCAAGTTTTGCCTTTAAGTGCAATACCATATTTAGAAATATACTTCCCATCCACAGGGCCAACCAACGGTCTGGTTTAGTCTGGTTTAGTCTGTTTAGTCTGTTTTAGTTTGGTTTAGTCTGGTTTAGTCTGTTTTAGTCTGGTTTAGTCTGTTTTATTCTGGTTTAGTCTGGTTTAGTCTGTTTAGTCTGTTTTAGTTTGGTTTAGTCTGGTTTAGTCTGTTTTAGTCTGGTTTAGTCTGTTTTATTCTGGTTTAGTCTGATTTAGTCTGGTTTAGTCTGGGTTAGTCTGTTCTAGTCTGGTTTAGTCTAGTTTAGTCTGGTTTAGTCTGGTTTATTCTGGTTTAGACTGGTTTAGTCTGATTTAGTCTGGTTTAGTCTGGGTTAGTCTGGTTTAGTCTAGTTTAGTCTGGTTTAGTCTGGTTTAGTCTGGTTTAGACTGGTTTAGACTGATTTAGTCTGGGTTAGTCTGTTCTAGTCTGGTTTAGTCTGGTTTAGTCTGTTTAGACTGGTTTAGTCTGGTTTAGACTGGTTTAGTCTAGTTTAGTCTGGTTTAGTCTGTTTATTCTGGTTTAGTCTAGTTTAGACTGGTTTAGTCTGGTTTAGTCTGGTTTAGACTGGTTTAGTCTGGTTTAGTCTGGTTTAGACTTGTTTAGTCTGGTTTAGTCTAGTTTAGACTGGTTTAGTCTGGTTTAGTCTGGTTTAGTCTAGTTTAGACTGGTTTAGTCTGGTTTAGTCTGGTTTAGTCTGTTTAGACTGGTTTAGTCTGGTTTAGACTGGTTTAGTCTAGTTTAGTCTATATGTGATGCGATCTGGGAAAACCCGTAGGATGTCGCTCTAGCACGTTCCGAGTAAACAGTGAAAATAGGTCGAGTGTCATTTTTTTGGCTAAATTGTGTTTTCATTAAATAATTATTATATAACGTCTTTTCTTTAATTTCTGAAAATATCTAAGTGAAATTCACTAGTTTTATAAATTAAAAATTGTGATATGTGTTGATAAACCGAACGTTACATTACATCCTCCGCTCTGACCCCGGAAACAGCTGCTTTGAGACAGCTCAGTGAGAGCACTGCTGTAACGGGGCTCCGAGCGCGGACCATAGACAGGACCATAGACAGGACCATAGACAGGACCATAGACAGGACCATAAACAGGACCATAAACACGTGAACAGGACCATAGACAGGCGGACAGGACCATAGACAGGACCATAGACAGGACCATAGACAGGACCATAAACACGTGAACAGGACCATAGACAGGCGGACAGGACCATAGACAGGACCATAGACAGGACCATAGACAGGACCATAAACACGTGAACAGGACCATAGACAGGACCATAAACACGTGAACAGGACCATAGACAGGACCATAGACAGGACCATAGACACGTGAACAGGACCATAGACAGGACCATAGACAGGACCATAAACACGTGAACAGGACCATAGACAGGACCATAAACAGGACCATAGACACGTGAACAGGACCATAGACAGGACCATAGACAGGACCATAGACACGTGAACAGGACCATAGACAGGACCATAGACAGGACCATAAACACGTGAACAGGACCATAGACAGGACCATAGACAGGACCATAAACAGGACCATAGACACGTGAACAGGACCATAGACAGGACCATAAACACGTGAACAGGACCATAGACACGCGAACAGGACCATAGACAGGACCATAGACACGTGAACAGGACCATAGACACGTGAACAGGACCATAGACACGCGAACAGGACCATAGACACGTGAACAGGATCATAGACACGCGAACAGGACCATAGACAGGACCATAAACACGTGAACAGGACCATAGACAGGACCATAGACAGGACCATAAACACGTGAACAGGACCATAGACACGCGAACAGGACCATAGACAGGACCATAGACAGGCGGACAGGACCATAGACAGGACCATAAACACGTGAACAGGACCATAGACAGGACCATAGACAGGACCATAGACACGTGAACAGGACCATAGACACGCGAACAGGACCATAGACAGGACCATAGACAGGACCATAAACACGTGAACAGGACCATAGACAGGACCATAGACACGTGAACAGGACCATAGACACGCAAACAGGACCATAGACACGCCAACAGGACCATAGACAGGACCATAAACACGTGAACAGGACCATAGACAGGCGGACAGGACCATAGACAGGACCATAAACACGTGAACAGAACCATAGACAGGCGGACAGGACCATAGACAGGACCATAAACACGTGAACAGGACCATAGACAGGACCATAAACACGTGAACAGGACCATAGACATGCGAACAGGACCATAGACAGGACCATAGACACGTGAACAGGACCATAGACACGCGAACAGGACCATAGACACGCAAACAGGACCATAGACACGCAAACAGGACCATAGACACGCGAACAGGACCATAGACACGCGAACAGGACCATAGACACGCGAACAGGACCATAGACACGCGAACAGGACCATAGATACACCAACAGGACCATAGACACGCAAACAGGACCATAGACACGCAAACAAGACCATAGACAGGCGGACAGGACCATAGACAGGACCATAAACACGTGAACAGGACCATAGACAGGACCATAAACATGTGAACAGGACCATAGACAGGACCATAGACACGCGAACAGGACCATAGACAGGACCATAGACAGGACCATAAACATGTGAACAGGACCATAGACAGGCGGACAGGACCATAGACACGCAAACAGGACCATAGACAGGACCATAAACATGTGAACAGGACCATAGACAGGCGGACAGGACCATAGACACGCGAACAGGACCATAGACACGCAAACAGGACCATAGACACGCGAACAGGACCATAGACACGCGAACAGGACCATAGACACGCGAACAGGACCATAGACACGCGAACAGGACCATAGACACGCAAACAGGACCATAGACACGCGAACAGGACCATAGACACGCAAACAGGACCATAGACAGGACCATAAACACGTGAACAGGACCATAGACACGCGAACAGGACCATAGACACGCGAACAGGACCATAGACACGCGAACAGGACCATAGACACGCAAACAAGACCATAGACAGGACCATAAACACGTGAACAGGACCATAGACACGCGAACAGGACCATAGACACACAAACAGGACCATAGACACACGAACAGGACCATAGACACACGAACAGGACCATAGACACGCAAACAGGACCATAGACACGCAAACAGGACCATAGACAGGACCATAAACACGTGAACAGGACCATAGACAGGACCATAGACAGGCGGACAGGACCATATACAGGACCATAAACACGTGAACAGGACCATAGACAGGCGGACAGGACCATAGACAGGACCATAAACACGCGAACAGGACCATAGACACACGAACAGGACCATAGACACGCAAACAGGACCATAGACACGCAAACAGGACCATAGACACGCGAACAGGACCATAGACACGCGAACAGGACCATAGACACGCGAACAGAACCATAGACACGCGAACAGGACCATAGACAGTTGGACAGGACCATAGACACGTGGACCATAGACACTCTTCTAACAGGACCATAGACACGCGGACCATAGACACTCTTCTAACAGGACCATACGCGGACAGAACCATTGAAACGCGTTCAGACCATCCCCAGCTTGTTGCAAGTGCAGGTCTCCCCCGTGTCTCCTATGCGCTCACGAAATTAAAGCTGGGGTACCTAATTTTCTCCTTGCATTAGACATGCTTGATGGTTGTGGATATTTATACTGCGTGATTGGATAGAATAATACTGGCATTGTCTAATACATATATAATGTTCAGTAACTTATGAAGAGAAAGAAACTAAAAAAGAAGAGTTAGAAAAGTTTTGTAAAACAAATTAAATTCATTGAATTTTGAAATCCTTCTTGATTTTCATCTAATTCATGAGGTTTGTGTGTTTAATTGGTGCCAAAGAAACATTTTTATCTTTTACAACATAGTGACTAAAATAAGTGTGTGCCATAACAGAGTAATTCAAAGTTAACATGTTATATTTGATTGTGGTGATTCTATTTAGAATGTCTAACTTTAAACCTGTTTTTATCAGAATTCTGTTTCATAAAACCATGTGAATTTGCTGATTTCAGATAATGATAACTTTTGTTACAGACCTGCTGTGAAAAAAAGGAAAACAGATTTGAAAAGAGATTGAAAGCAGCTTTAAGATGGTGTCAGAATCTTAAGTTGGTCAAATTTCACCATGGGATGGGTTTTCCCTAGCCTGGTTTTACCATACCCTCGTACTTGTTTCGTACAGAGGGTCTGGACTTTCTCAATTGAGCTCCGTTTACAAGTGGGAGGGGTGAACTTTGTTTAAAGTTAGAAACGATTGGATCTGATTTTATCCAATCACTAGCGTTTGGTTGTGACGTATGTTATGCGCCCGAGTGAGTGACGCAAGCTATCATAACTCTTGGGGGCAGCCTTGTGCATTCCTGCATACAGCATGCCGGAAATTTCAAGAAGAAGAAGAAGAAGTGACGCTTACAGGAAGTTATAGCCTGGCCTTTGCCATCCGTAAACTCCGGTCAAATCTTTTTTACCGGGATGTACGAAACAAGTACGGGGGTATGGTAAAACCAGGCTAAGGAAGTTGTATCCGAGAGAGAAATGCGGGTTTGGAGACGAAGATGGCTGTGAACGATAGCTGCAGGCTTTGCGAGACAATATTAAGAGTTGGTGGAGTTATTGGAAACAGCAAAATAGTATTCGAAAAGAAGGAAGACAATATAGCATCGCATTTGCACATTAGTTAAATAAAAAATCTACAGTACACTACAGTATATTTTGTATGTCTTTCCTAGTTAACCTTTCTACAGAAGCCATAGACATGTATCTTGTTATATACTTGAATTAAGATCCTACAAACATGTTTTGAAGAAAATAATCAGGTTTATTAAGGACAGTTTTGGGTTGTAGAAATGTACAAATGAGAAACTTTTCCAAAAATATGCACAATGAGTAACCAATGATGTGAACACACAGAAGTAAATGAAATTCTCATTGAAATTACTGCTCTGACTCTGAGCTACTAACATGGCTCCTGAGTTCATCATCATCAGCAGTGTCAAAATAGCCACTGTAATAAAGATCTGGCGCAGTGTAACCCCCCCTGAATCGGACGGCTGTTCTGCATGCTGATCTGCATCCACATCTCCAAACACATCACTTATGATATTTAAAATCTCCTTGGCATGCTCCAATCTGAAGACAGGAATGTTGGCAATGATGTATGACAGGTCAAATATAAACTGAGAATGGTTCAATACACAGTCCACCAGTTGTTGACTGAATCCAGTGCACAATTCAGGTGAGGTGAAGAGCCGAGTAGATGGAGTGATTAGGCTGGCTCTGTATCCATTCAGTAAATATGCAATCAAAGACTTGTCCTCTGCAGTCACGTGCCTAGATCTCAAGTTAACCGGCTTGCCCTGAATCTGTTCATAATCTGGGGTGGGTTCTTTGCATGTGCCAGATGAACAAGAACAAACAGTATGACAGTAAGTGCAACATAGATGGCCTGGTTCTACAAGGCTCGGTTCAGCCTCAAAATGTGAGAAAATAATTTTCCTGAAACATGTATTGCGAAGAGCAAGCACTTCTTTTACCTCTTCTTCAGTCTTATAATTCTTTCCAGTGTTGTATATGATGCCATGAGCTGGCTGACCATTTCTTCCAGCCCTCCCCACCTGTTGTATTATGGACTCTAGGTCCCCTGGAACACCATACATCACCACAAGTGAAACATTAGGGAAATTCAGGCCCATTCCCAAAGCTGTTGTTGCAACTACTACACAGCAATTCCCTTGCCCCCTCAGTGAAGCCAACACTCTGTCCTTGTTTTGGGGGAGGGACTTGCTGTGAAACATACCTATCAGGAGGTTTCTCACGTTTATGCTCTTGATCACAGTCTACCCAGGCGTACTGTTGCAGTTCCCCCTTGAAGTAAGAAAAGACCCTCCTCACTGTTGTCATTTTTTGACAGTAAATAAGTACAGGCTGCATGGTTGAGCCCTTGTCCTTTACATGTTGCACAATCCAGTCTAAGCAGTTCAGTTCATTGCTGGGCACCTTGCGCAATCCAAGACGGATGTTGGTCTTGTTAGGGCTAGCGATGATGTGAACGGCACTGTCCATATGAAGTAGTCTAGTGACTCGGTTTTTGGATTTGATGTCAGCAGAGGCAGTCGACGCCAAGAAAGGTGTACCTGTCAGACAAATTTACAAAATTAAAATATATCACCCACATTTACATTAACAGTATTACTAATATGACATGTATTGATGACAGTGTGTATTTGTGTGTGGTTCTTCTGCCTGTCTTGCTCTATAACACTAGCTGCAATGCATGTACTGTGGTGTCTGACTTAAGATAACACTTTATTGTTCTCACAATGGAGAAATGTACTCGCTACAACAACTCTTAAAAAAAGAAATCATAATTGTAAAATAAATGTCCCTTAGAATCTACCTATAAAAAACATGTATAAACTGAAAACTACACTTGCACAGTGGGGTTGCCGGGGGCTGAGAGTTGGCTACATAGTGGTTATTCTTACCAGTTTGATCTTTTTCTGGAACTATAAGATTGTAGCATTTTTCATGTCTCTTACTGCATGTTTTTAACTTCCTTTTACTGAATGCACAGTACGTTTAGTACTGTACAGTCGAGTGTGTACTAACGTTACTCTTAACAACAATGCACTGAATCCAGGGCACGGATTTGTTAACATGTCAAGCAGGAACAACACAGAAAACATTCAACCCACCTTCCTTCATGATGGATCTCAGCTCACCAAGTTTAGAAAAACTCTCTCGGAATGGTGACTCGCCTTTGGACGCTTCACCCCTGAGACAAAAGAAACGGAATGCAAAATTGTCATCAAGCAACAATAGTCTACCCGATTGAGTATGCAAAAAAGCCTAATTTCTGCTGTTTTAAAGTTCACTTACCATTTATATGTAACATGGACTTCATCAACGACGATGCCAATGATGTTGTCTTGGTAAACAGACGAGGTTAGCATTCGTCGCCATTTGGAGTTGAGTAGCCAAGACTCAGGGCTCCCAAATACCAGGCTGAAATGTCCTTCCAAAATGTCACGATCGTCGTGCACATCGAGCTGTCCAGCACTAACTCCCAACTTCTCAGCCTCCTTGACTTGATCCTCCATTAAAGCCAAAAGAGGGGAAACGACTACAACGATAGGATTAGCTTCACTAGCATTCAGCCTAGCCATCTCCTTCACCACTAACGGAGCTAACTGGAAAATAAGGCTTTTGCCGAATCCCGTGGGGAGTAAAGCCATGACATCTTTACCAGCATTGAAATTTGCTAAACATTTCTCTTGCTCCGACTTCAATTTCTGGATATTTGGGAGCAAAGCCAGAATGGATTGAAGAGCTTCGTTTATTTTCGCATATGCCGCCATTGCCAAACTACAGTGACTACAACCGGCGCAAATGCTTGACGTCACCTACAACACCCGCCTCCCCCGCTCGCTGAATGGTAGGATGAAATTCTACCGATTGAATCGCAGCCAGTGGGAGCAAACCCAGACGTACATCCCGGGAAAAAAAGATTTGACCGGAGTTTACGGATGGCAAAGGCCAGGCTAGGTTTTCCCAGATCGCATCACATATTTAGAAATATACTTCCCATCCACAGGGCCTGGTTTAGTCTGTTTTAGTCTGGTTTAGTCTGGCCTAGTCTGTTCTAGTCGTGTTTAGTCGTGTTTAGTCGTGTTTAGTCGTGTTTAGTCGTGTTTAGTCGGGTTTAGTCGGGTTTAGTCTGGTTTAGTCTGGTTTAGTCTGGCCTAGTCTGGCCTAGTCTGGCCTAGTCTGGCTTAGTCTGGCTTAGTCTGTTCTAGTCTGTTCTAGTCTGTTCTAGTCTGTTCTAGTCTGTTCTAGTCTGTTCTAGTCTGGCTTAGTCTGGCTTAGTCTGGCTTAGTCTGGCTTAGTCTGGCTTAGTCTGTTCTAGTCTGTTCTAGTCTGGTTTAGTCTGGTTTAGTTGTGTTTAGTCGTGTTTAGTCTGTTTTAGTCTGGTTTAGTCTGGTTTAGCCTGGTTTAGTCTGGCCTAGTCTGGCCTAGTCTGGTTTAGTCTGGCTTAGTCTGGCTTAGTCTGTTCTAGTCTGTTCTAGTCTGGTTTAGTCTGGTTTAGTTGTGTTTAGTTGTGTTTAGTCGTGTTTAGTCGTGTTTAGTCGTGTTTAGTCTGTTTTAGTCTGGTTTAGTCTGGTTTAGCCTGGTTTAGCCTGGTTTAGTCTGGTTTAGTCTGGCCTAGTCTGGCCTAGTCTGGTTTAGTCTGGCTTAGTCTGTTCTAGTCTGTTTAGTCTGTTCTAGTCTGGTTTAGTCGTGTTTAGTCGTTTTTAGTCTGGTTTAGTCTGGCTTAGTCTGGTTTAGTCTGGTTTAGTCTGGTTTAGTCTGGCCTAGTCTGGCCTAGTCTGGCCTAGTCTGGTTTAGTCTGGCTTAGTCTGTTCTAGTCTGTTCTAGTCTGTTCTAGTCTGGTTTAGTCTGTTCTAGTCAGGTTTAGTCAGGTTTAGTCAGGTTTAGTCAGGTTTAGTCAGGTTTAGTCTGGTTTAGTCTGGTTTAGTCTGGTTTAGTCTGGCCTAGTCTGGCCTAGTCTGTTCTAGTCGTGTTTAGTCGTGTTTAGTCGTGTTTAGTCGTGTTTAGTCGGGTTTAGTCGGGTTTAGTCGGGTTTAGTCGGGTTTAGTCTGGTTTAGTCTGGCCTAGTCTGGCCTAGTCTGGCTTAGTCTGGCTTAGTCTGTTCTAGTCTGTTCTAGTCTGTTCTAGTCTGTTCTAGTCTGTTCTAGTCTGGCTTAGTCTGGCTTAGTCTGGCTTAGTCTGGCTTAGTCTGGCTTAGTCTGTTCTAGTCTGTTCTAGTCTGGTTTAGTCTGGTTTTAGTCTGTGTTTAGTCTGTTTTAGTCTGGTTTAGTCTGGTTTAGTCTGGTTTAGTCTGTTCTAGTCTGGCCTAGTCTGGTTTAGTCTGGCTTAGTCTGGCTTAGTCTGTTCTAGTCTGTTCTAGTCTGGTTTAGTCTGGTTTAACCTCTCCTCTCAGACTGTGGTACCAGGTGTGAGTGTTACCTGGTATATTTTAGGAGCTTCCTCTGGGCTCTCTGTGTCTCTCTTTAGTACCGTGTTTAGTCCCTGGTCTCTCTCCTCTTACCAGTCGTGTTTAGTCGTGTTTAGTACCTGTTTTAGTCCAGGGCTTCCTTAGCTCTCTCCCTGGTCTCTCTCCTCTCAGACTGTGGTACCAGGTGTGAGTGTTACCTGGTATATTGTCCAGGAGCTTCCTCTGGCTCTCTCCCTGGTCTCTCTCCTCTCAGACTGTGGTACCAGGTGTGAGTGTTACCTGGTATATTGTCCAGGAGCTTCCTCTGGGCTCTCTCCCTGGTCTCTCTCCTCTCAGACTGTGGTACCAGGTGTGAGTGTTACCTGGTATATTGTCCAGGAGCTTCCTCTGGGCTCTCTCCCTGGTCTCTCTCCTCTCAGACTGTGGTACCAGGTGTGAGTGTTACCTGGTATATTGTCCAGGAGCTTCCTCTGGGCTCTCTCCCTGGTCTCTCTCCTCTCAGACTGTGGTACCAGGTGTGAGTGTTACCTGGTATATTGTCCAGGAGCTTCCTCTGGGCTCTCTCCCTGGTCTCTCTCCTCTCAGACTGGTGGTACCAGGTGTGAGTGTTACCTGGTATATTGTCCAGGAGCTTCCTCTGGGCTCTCTCCCTGGTCTCTCTCCTCTCAGACTGTGGTACCAGGTGTGAGTGTTACCTGGTATATTGTCCAGGAGCTTCCTCTGAGCTCTCTCCCTGGTCTCTCTCTCCTCTCAGACTGTGGTACCAGGTGTGAGTGTTACCTGGTATATTGTCCAGGAGCTTCCTCTGGGCTCTCTCCCTGGTCTCTCTCCTCTCAGACTGTGGTACCAGGTGTGAGTGTTACCTGGTATATTGTCCAGGAGCTTCCTCTGGGCTCTCTCCCTGGTCTCTCTCCTCTCAGACTGTGGTACCAGGTGTGAGTGTTACCTGGTATATTGTCCAGGAGCTTCCTCTGGGCTCTCTCCCTGGTCTCTCTCCTCTCAGACTGTGGTACCAGGTGTGAGTGTTACCTGGTATATTGTCCAGGAGCTTCCTCTGGGCTCTCTCCCTGGTCTCTCTCCTCTCAGACTGTGGTACCAGGTGTGAGTGTTGCCTGGTATATTGTCCAGGAGCTTCCTCTGGGCTCTCTCCCTGGTCTCTCTCCTCTCAGACTGTGGTACCAGGTGTGAGTGTTACCTGGTATATTGTCCAGGAGCTTCCTCTGAGCTCTCTCCCTGGTCTCTCTCCTCTCAGACTGTGGTACCAGGTGTGAGTGTTACCTGGTATATTGTCCAGGAGCTTCCTCTGGGCTCTCTCCCTGGTCTCTCTCCTCTCAGACTGTGGTACCAGGTGTGAGTGTTACCTGGTATATTGTCCAGGAGCTTCCTCTGGGCTCTCTCCCTGGTCTCTCTCCTCTCAGACTGTGGTACCAGGTGTGAGTGTTACCTGGTATATTGTCCAGGAGCTTCCTCTGGGCTCTCTCCCTGGTCTCTCTCCTCTCAGACTGTGGTACCAGGTGTGAGTGTTACCTGGTATATTGTCCAGGAGCTTCCTCTGGGCTCTCTCCCTGGTCTCTCTCCTCTCAGACTGTGGTACCAGGTGTGAGTGTTACCTGGTATATTGTCCAGGAGCTTCCTCTGGGCTCTCTCCCTGGTCTCTCTCCTCTCAGACTGTGGTACCAGGTGTGAGTGTTACCTGGTATATTGTCCAGGAGCTTCCTCTGGGCTCTCTCCCTGGTCTCTCTCCTCTCGGACTCGCTCCTCAGCTTCAGGGTCGGAGCCAGTTTTCCGTTCGGCCAAAAGGCGTCTCTGAACACGGACACGTAACAGACCAGCATCTGCTCCGAGAAGATCCAGGTCAGAGTGTCCCGGATCTGTCTGAGAGATAGACCAGAGAGACCAGGTGAGAGACCAGGTGAGAGACCAGGGACCAGTTTAGAGAAAGACCTCAGGGACCAGAGGAGACAGAAGAGATCAGCATCTGCTCCGAGAAGATCCAGGACAGAGTGTTCCGGATCAGTCTGAGAGACCAGGTGAGAGACCAGAGAGACCAGGGACCAGGTGAGAGAGACCAGAAAAACCAGGGACCAGCTGAAAGAGACCAGAGAGGACAGGGGCCAGGTGAGAGAGACCAGAAAGACCAGGGACCAGGTGAGAAAGACCAGAGAGCACAGGGACCAGGTGAGAGAGACCCGAGAGCACAGCGGCCAGGTGAGAGACCAGGGAAGACAGGGTCCAGGTGAGAGAGACCAGAGAGGACAGGGGCCAGGTGAGAGACCAGAGGAGACAGGGTCCAGGTGAGAGAGACCAGAGAGGACAGGGCCCAGGTGAGAGAGACCAGAGAGGACAGGGCCCAGGTGAGAGAGACCAGAGAGGACAGGGCCCAGGTGAGAGAGACCAGAGAGGACAGGGCCCAGGTGAGAGAGACCAGGAATTAGGTGAGAGAGACCAGATAAAAAATCCAGAGAGAGATCAGAGAGAGCCCAAAGAGACCAGAGAGAGAGAGACCAGAGAGAGGGTAATAAAAAGCCTTCCTACGCGAACACCAGGGGGAGCTGACAGAAGGGGCGGCGCTACGTGTTTGTGCTTCCTGGTATCAGCGTGGATGGATCCAAACACAACTGCAGGTGTGTACTTACTTGTTTATGGTGCGTCCAAACGTCACCTGGACTAGTGCAATAAGAGTCTTCCTCACCCACTTGAACACTGCAGACCAGAGACAGGACAGGGTTAAACTGGAGACCAGAGAGAGAGACCAGAGAGAGAGAGACCAGAGAGAGAGACCAGAGAGACCAGAGAGACCAGAGAGAGAGAGACCAGAGAGACCAGAGAGAGACCAGAGAGAGAGAGACCAGAGAGAGAGACCAGAGAGACCAGAGAGAGAGAGACCAGAGAGAGAGACCAGAGAGAGAGACCAGAGAGAGACCAGAGAGACCAGAGAGACCAGAGAGACTAGAGAGACCAGAGAGAGCGACCAGAGAGACTAGAGAGACCAGAGAGAGCGACCAGAGAGAGAGAGACCAGAGAGAGCGACCAGAGAGACACCAGAGAAAGAGGCCAGAGAGAGACCAGAGAGGGACCAGAAAGAGACCAGTGAGAGAGACACCAGACACCAGAGAGAGAGACCAGAGAGAGACCAGAGAAAGAGGCCAGAGAGACCAGAGAAAGAGGCCAGAGAGAGACCAGAGAGAGACCAGAGAGGGACCAGAAAGAGACCAGAGAGAGAGACCAGAGAGACACCAGAGAGAGACCAGGAGAGACCAGAGAGACACCAGAGAGAGACCAGGAGAGACCAGAGAGACACCAGACACCAGAGAGAGAGACCGAGAGAGACCAGAGAGTGCGCACGAGTATGCTAGTGCGTCCCTATACCGGTGCGCCTGTATACCGCGCCTGTATACTGCGCCTGTATACCGCGCCTGTATACCGCGCCTGTATACTGCGCCTGTATACCGCGCCTGTATACCGCGCCTGTATACCGCGCCTGTATACTGCGCCTGTATACTGCGCATGTATACTGCGCCTGTATACCGCGCCTGTATACTGCGCCTCTATACCGCGCCTGAATACTGCGCCTGTATACTGCGCCTGTATACCGCGCCTGTATACTGCGCCTGTATACCGCGCCTGTATACCGCGCCTGTATACTGCGCCTCTATACCGCACCTGTATACTGCGCCTGTATACCGCGCCTGTATACCGCGCCTGTATACTGCGCCTGTATACCGCGCCTGTATACCGCGCCTGTATACTGCGCCTGTATACCGCGCCTGTATACTGCGCCTGTATACTGCGCCTGTATACCGCGCCTGTATACTGCGCCTGGATACTGCGCCTGTATACTGCGCCTGTATACAGCGCCTGTATACCGCGCCTGTATACCGCGCCTGTATACCGCGCCTGTATACTGCGCCTGTATACTGCGCCTGTATACTGCGCCTGTATACTGCGCCTGTATACTGCGCCTGTATACCGCGCCTGTATACTGCGCCTCTATACCGCGCCTGTATACTGCGCCTGTATACCGCGCCTGTATACTGCGCCTGTATACCGCGCCTGTATACCGCGCCTGTATACTGCGCCTCTATACCGCGCCTGTATACTGCGCCTGTATACTGCGCCTGTATACCGCGCCTGTATACTGCGCCTGTATACCGCGCCTGTATACTGCGCCTGTATACTGCGCCTGTATACTGCGCCTGTATACAGCGCCTGTATACCGCGCCTGTATACCGCACCTGTATACAGCGCCTGTATACCGCGCCTGTATACCGCACCTGTATACTGCGCCTGTATACTGCGCCTGTATACCGCGCCTGTATACCGCGCCTGTATACTGCGCCTGTATACTGCGCCTGTATACTGCGCCTGTATACTGCGCCTGTATACTGCGCCTGTATACTGCGCCTGTATACTGATGGTTAAACTCACTTCCTCTGAGTTCAAAGATTTCTCCGATGAGAGTGAAGCAGGGCTCAGCCAAAGCATCTCTGCGACCATCAACCTCATCTCCTTCATCAGAGAGGTCACTGTCATCATCACCGTCCTCCTGCAACACACACACACACAGAGACACACACACACACACACAGAGACACACACACACAGAGAGAGACACACACAGAGAGACACAGACACACACACACAGAGAGAGAGACACACAGACACACACACACAGAGAGAGAGACACACAGAGAGAGACACACAGAGAGAGACACACACAGAGAGACACACACAGAGAGACACACACAGAGAGACACACACAGACACACACAGAGAGACACACACACAGAGAGAGAGACACACAGAGAGACACACACAGAGACACACACAGAGAGACACACACAGACACACACAGAGAGACACACACACACAGAGACAGAGAGAGACACACACACACAGACACACACACAGAGAGAGAGACACAGAGAGAGAGAGACACACACAGACACACAGAGAGAGAGACACACAGAGAGACGCACACACAGACACACATCAGTCCAGCAGATTGAAGCAGAGTGAAGCAGAGTGAAGCAGAGTGAAGCAGATTGAAGCAGATTGAAGCAGATTGAAGCAGAGTGAAGCAGATTGAAGCAGATTGAAGCAGAGTGAAGCAGATTGAAGCAGATTGAAGCAGAGTGAAGCAGAGTGAAGCAGATTGAAGCAGATTGAAGCAGATTGAAGCAGATTGAAGCAGAGTGAAGCAGATTGAAGCAGATTGAAGCAGATTGAAGCAGAGTGAAGCAGATTGATGCAGATTGAAGCAGAGTGAAGCAGATTGATGCAGAGTGAAGCAGATTGATGCAGAGTGAAGCAGATTGATGCAGAGTGAAGCAGATTGATGCAGAGTGAAGCAGATTGATGCAGATTGAAGCAGAGTGAAGCAGATTGAAGCAGATTGATGCAGATTGAAGCAGAGTGAAGCAGATTGAAGCAGAGTGAAGCAGATTGATGCAGAGTGAAGCAGATTGAAGCAGATTGAAGCAGAGTGAAGCAGAGTGAAGCAGAGTGAAGCAGATTGAAGCAGATTGAAGCAGATTGAAGCAGATTGATGCAGAGTGAAGCAGATTGATGCAGAGTGAAGCAGATTGAAGCAGAGTGAAGCAGATTGATGCAGATTGAAGTAGAGTGAAGCAGATTGATGCAGAGTGAAGCAGAGTGAAGCAGATTGATGCAGAGTGAAGCAGATTGATGCAGAGTGAAGCAGATTGATGCAGAGTGAAGCAGATTGATGCAGAGTGAAGCAGATTGATGCAGATTGAAGCAGAGTGAAGCAGATTGAAGCAGATTGATGCAGATTGAAGCAGAGTGAAGCAGATTGAAGCAGAGTGAAGCAGATTGATGCAGAGTGAAGCAGATTGATGCAGAGTGAAGCAGAGTGAAGCAGATTGAAGCAGATTGAAGCAGATTGAAGCAGAGTGAAGCAGATTGAAGCAGATTGAAGCAGATTGATGCAGATTGATGCAGAGTGAAGCAGATTGATGCAGAGTGAAGCAGATTGATGCAGATTGAAGCAGATTGAAGCAGATTGAAGCAGAGTGAAGCAGAGTGAAGCAGAGTGAAGCAGAGTGAAGCAGATTGAAGCAGAGTGAAGCAGATTGATGCAGAGTGAAGCAGATTGAAGCAGAGTGAAGCAGATTGATGCAGAGTGAAGCAGATTGATGCAGATTGAAGCAGAGTGAAGCAGATTGAAGCAGAGTGAAGCAGATTGATGCAGAGTGAAGCAGATTGAAGCAGATTGAAGCAGAGTGAAGCAGAGTGAAGCAGATTGAAGCAGAGTGAAGCAGAGTGAAGCAGAGTGAAGCAGATTGAAGCAGAGTGATGCAGAGTGATGCAGATTGAAGCAGATTGAAGCAGATTGAAGCAGATTGAAGCAGATTGAAGCAGATTGATGCAGATTGAAGCAGATTGAAGCAGATTGAAGCAGATTGAAGCAGAGTGAAGCAGAGTGAAGCAGATTGAAGCAGATTGAAGCAGATTGAAGCAGATTGAAGCAGATTGAAGCAGATTAAAGCAGATTAAAGCAGATTAAAGCAGATTGAAGCAGATTAAAGCAGATTGAAGCAGATTGAAGCAGATTGAAGCAGAGTGAAGCAGATTGAAGCAGAGTGAAGCAGATTGAAGCAGAGTGAAGCAGATTGAAGCAGATTGAAGCAGATTGAAGCAGATTGAAGCAGAGTGAAGCAGATTGAAGCAGATTAAAGCAGATTAAAGCAGAGGTCATATGAGCAGCAGGAGGTTCTTACATCAGGATGAGAGAAGAAGTCTCCAGGAAACTTCTCCAGGAACGAGGCCAGAGAAAAGGACGACTTCTTCTGGATGGACATGACCTGCGACAGAAGGACCATGTGAGACAAGGACCATAGGAGCCCTCTGCACTGGGAGCGGTGGTCGGCATGGCTGTGGGGGTCGGACTCTTGGGCCTGGTGGGGGCCTGGGGCCTCGGTTTCGGGTCTCCTCTAGATCCTGTGTCGTCCCCTGTGGCTACAGGCGGCTCTCTGCTCCTGGTGCAGACGGCTCCTAGGATGACGCTTCTTCAGCTGGTTGCATCCGAACCCTGCCAAGTCTCTCATCATTGTTTTACTGTTTTACTTGTGTGTGTGTGTGTGTGTGTGTGTGTGTGTGTGTGTGTGTGTGTGTGTGTCAGAGAGTGTGCATGGGAGCGTGTGTGTGTTTGTCTGTGGTTTGGGATGGGTCTGGTGGGTGGTCGGGGGGAGGGGACATGGGCCGGCGGGATTGTTTTTAACCAAACTGTAAAGCACTTTGTGTTGCATCTTTTGTATGAAAAGCGCTTTATAAATAAAATTTGATTTGATTTGATGTGACACAAGGACCAAGTGACACCAGGACCAAGTGACACCAGGACCATGTGAGAGAAGGACCATGCCAGGACCAGACAAATGGGTTTACTACTGTTCTATTGTGGTTTTAAAGTTACAGACCCCAGCTTTAACTCCTACAGAGTTACGCTCTGTGTGTGTGTGTGTGTGTGTGTGTGTGTTACCTTGAGGTGCTCTGGAGATGGGCTCAGAAAAGCATAGAGCGCTTCAGACTGACACAGACGCTCATCAGTCAGAAGACGCTAGAACAAGCACACAATCAGTTACAAACACACACACAATCGGTTACAAACCCACACAGACACACACACACAGACAGACACACACACACACACACACACACAGACACACACACACACACACACACAGACACACACACACTCACACAGACACAGACACAGACACACACACACAGACACACTCACACAGACACAGACACACAGACACACACACACACACACACAGACACACACACACAGACAGACACACACACACACACACACACACACACACACACACACACACACACACAGACACACACACACACACAGACACAGACACACACACACACACACACACACACACACAGACACACACACACACACACACACACACAGACACACACACACACACACACACACAGACACACACACAGACACACACACACACACACCTGTAGAAAGGCGTTGAGCTGTGTTTTGCTCTTCTCCAGAAACTTTTGGTCGATGGATTTAAACGGGAGTTTGCTCAAAGACGGAAGCTGCAGTTTCTTCAATGACGGAAAGCACTGGAAGAGAACAAGCACTGAGTCATGAGCTGGTACTGCTGCTGCTGCTGGTACTGCTGCTGCTGCTGGTACTGCTGCTGCTGGTACTGCTGCTGCTGCTGGTACTGCTGCTGCTGCTGGTACTGCTGCTGCTGCTGGTACTGCTGCTGCTGCTGGTACTGCTGCTGCTGGTACTGCTGCTGCTGCTGGTACTGCTGCTGCTGGTGGTACTACTGCTGCTGGTACTACTGCTGCTGGTACTGATACTACTGCTGCTGCTGGTACTGCTGCTGGTACTGATACTACTGCTGCTGCTGGTACTGCTGCTGCTGGTACTGCTGCTGCTTGTACTGCTGGTGGTACTACTGCTGCTGCTGGTACTACTGGTACTACTGCTGCTGCTACTGCTACTGGTGCTACTGCTGCTGGTACTGCTGCTGCTACTGCTGCTGGTACTGTGGCTATAAAAAGAAGTATGCGTTTTATTTAATCAGAATCATTTTTATTGCCACGTAAGTAACAGGAGGTCACAGACTTGGAAATTGCTTAAGAATGATTCTGGCCCATGTCTGCTCTAACAGCTGCTCTGGTCCAGACCTCCTCTGGTCCAGACCTCCTCTGGTCCAGACCTCCTCTGGTCCAGACCTCCTCTGGTCCAGACCTCCTCTGGTCCTTTACCTCAGTGAGTTTGCGGTGCAGGATCTGGAACTCAGTGAGTTTCCTCTGGACGCTCCAGCGACTGTTGGTCTCATCTCCTTCAGTCAGACTCACACAGACACAGTAACAGGCCACAGTCTCACCAGCCTCCTCCGCCGTCTGCACCCAGAGCACAGAGAGGAGGGTAGGGTAGGGTAGGGTAGGGTAGGGTAGAGTAGGGTAGAGTAGAGTAGGGTAGAGTAGAGTAGGGTAGAGTAGAGTAGAGTAGAGTAGAGTAGAGTAGAGTAGGGTAGAGTAGAGTAGAGTAGAGTAGAGTAGGGTAGGGTAGGGTAGGGTAGGGTAGGGTAGGGTAGAGTAGAGTAGGGTAGGGTAGAGTAGGGTAGAGTAGGGTAGAGTAGAGTAGGGTAGAGTAGGGTAGGGTAGAGTAGGGTAGAGTAGAGTAGGGTAGGGTAGAGTAGGGTAGAGTAGGGTAGAGTAGGGTAGAGTAGGGTAGAGTAGAGTAGAGTAGAGTAGGGTAGGGTAGGGTAGGGTAGAGTAGAGTAGAGTAGAGTAGAGTAGAGTAGAGTAGAGTAGAGTAGAGTAGAGTAGAGTAGGTCAGAACCTCGACTCCAGTTGAAGAATGTGGAGAATTTGATGTTTAAAGACCTTATGCCGGGTTTGATTTATTTAGAAATACATTAATACCATTTTATGTTAGAAGAGAACTACTAAAGGTTTCAAAATCAGTTGTTGTTTTTTTGGTCTATAACCCCATAGCAACGCCCTTAGAGACGAAAAAACTTCACAGCCCTTGGTGACGTCAGAGTGGGTACGTTTCAACGCTGTAAGTTGTTTGGTATTCGTTCTTTTTTCGCGGATATTCAAGATGACAAGGCCGTGTACAGCGAGTCTGAGATTAATACTAGATTATAACTCTTTGTTGTCACTGAGATAGTCCAGTGGTTGTGTCGATGGACTGTCAATCCAGATACTGGGGTTCAAATCCCACCTTAGACATATTTTCACTCTCAAAACGGCAATTTATGTGTAGTGAGCAGTTGTCACCTGTAGAGGGCAGTATTGTGTTGGGCATCAGTGGAGAGAAGAGAGAAAAGGCAGTCCTGTGGCATAGATCCATGGTTTTCAATGCATGGGCGTAACCCGCTGTGACGTCACACACAGGTTAGAGCATAGACAACTTAAAATCATGAAAAACACCTTCTTTTTATAAAATATAGGATTTTTTTTGCCGGAATCTCTTTCAGATCGACATTGACATGCAATTTTGATATCCACACATTTTTTTTTTTAAACCCCGGCATAAGGTCTTTAAAGGGAACTTTACGTTGCTGCACACGTGAGATCAAAGACCAGGATCTAACTGGACCATCTGAGACCAGAGAGAGACCAGAAAGAGAGACCAGAGAGAGAGACTAGACTGTAGAAACCCCCTCCTCACCTCCGCAGCAGTGATGGTAGCTCTCCAGTGTCCCAGGTTCTCGCACCACCAGTCTGTGCGGCTGATGTGCTGCTGCAGCTCACTGTGCTCCTTCTCCATGGCCCCGATCTCCTCCTTCAGTTTGGACACGATCTGAAACAAACGCCTCTACTTTAGTTTGGCTCCTGTGGGGGGGTCTCTCTCTCTGGTCTCTCCCTCTCTGGTCTCCAATTCAAACAGCTCTCTCAGCTTTCCTCTGCTGGTGTGAGGTACCTTCCCCCCTGCTGTGAGGACCCCCCTGCTGTGAGGACCCTCCTGCTGTGAGGACCCCCCTGCTGTGAGGACCCCCTGCTGTACGGACCCTCCTGCTGTACGGACCCCCTGCTGTACGGACCCTCCTGCTGTGAGGACCCCCCTGCTGTGAGGACCCTCCTGCTGTACGGACCCCCTGCTGTACGGACCCTCCTGCTGTGAGGACCCCCCTGCTGTGAGGACCCTCCTGCTGTGAGGACCCTCCTGCTGTGAGGACCCTCCTGCTGTGAGGACCCCCCTGCTGTGAGGACCCTCCTGCTTTGAGGACCCTCCTGCTGTGAGGACCCCCCTGCTGTGAGGACCCTCCTGCTTTGAGGACCCCCTTGCTGTGAGGACCCCCCTGCTGTGAGGACCCCCCTGCTGTGAGGACCCTCCTGCTGTGAGTACCTTCTTGTCTGGCCTGGGTGCGTTCTGGATGGAGCCCAGTGCTTGTCTCTTATATTCCAGTTTGTCGAACAGGAGGCGGAGTCTGGAGGCGGCGTAACTCTGCTGCTCAGTGATGGTACCTTCATCAGACACACCCACAACCTGCAACACACACACTGGTCTCTCTCTCGCTGGTCTCTCTCTCTCTGGTCTCTCTCTCTCGCTGGTCTCTCTCGCTGGTCTCTCTCTCTCTGGTCTCTCTCTCTCGCTGGTCTCTCTCTCTCGCTGGTCTCTCTCTCTCTGGTCTCTCTCTCTCGCTGGTCTCTCTCGCTGGTCTCTCTCTCTGGTCTCTCTCTCTCGCTGGTCTCTCTCTCTCGCTGGTCTCTCTCTCGCTGGTCTCTCTCTCGCTGGTCTCTCTCTCGCTGGTCTCTCTCTCTCTGGTCTCTCTCTCTCTGGTCTCTCTCTCGCTGGTCTCTCTCTCGCTGGTCTCTCTCTCGCTGGTCTCTCTCTCGCTGGTCTCTCTCTCGCTGGTCTCTCTCTCGCTGGTCTCTCTCTCTCGCTGGTCTCTCTCTCGCTGGTCTCTCTCTCTCCGGTCTCTCCCCTGCCTCACCTCCTCCCCTGCCTCACCTCCTCCTCCCCTGCCTCACCTCCTCCTCCTCCCCTGCCTCACCTCCCTCTCTGCCTCCTCCTCCTCCCCTGCCTCACCTCCTCCTCCCCTGCCTCACCTCCTCCTCCCCTGCCTCACCTCCTCCTCCCCTGCCTCACCTCCTCCTCCCCTGCCTCACCTCCTCCTCCCCCTGCCTCACCTCCTCCTCCTCTGCCTCACCTCCTCCTCCCCTGCCTCACCTCCTCCTCCCCTGCCTCACCTCCTCCTCCCCTGCCTCACCTCCTCCTCCCCTGCCTCACCTCCTCCTCCCCTGCCTCACCTCCTCCTCCCCTGCCTCACCTCCTCCTCCCCTGCCTCACCTCCTCCTCCCCTGCCTCACCTCCTCCTCCTCTGCCTCACCTCCTCCTCCCCTGCCTCACCTCCTCCTCCCCTGCCTCACCTCCTCCTCCTCTGCCTCACCTCCTCCTCCCCTGCCTCACCTCCTCCTCGCGCTCCTCGCTGCTCCCCTGACTTGGGTTCTGAGGGTCGTCTCGTCGGATCAGTCTGTCGTACAGATCTGACACCAGGAAGGACGGGTAGAAGCGCTCCCTCATGGTCTCTGTCACCTACACACACAGACACACACACACACACAGAGACACACACAGACACACACACACACAGACACACACACAGACACACACACACACACAGAGACACACACAGACACACACACACACAGACACACACACACACACAGAGAGACACACACAGAGAGACACACACACACAGAGAGACACACACACACACACACACAGAGACACACACACACACACACAGACACACACAGACAGACACACACAGACACACAGAGACACACAGACACACAGAGAGACACACACAAAGACACACACACACACAGACACACACACAGAGACACAGAGACACACAGACACACACACACACACACAGACACACACACAGAGACACAGAGACACACACACACACACACACACAGACACACACACAGAGACACACACAGAGACACAGAGACACACAGACACACACACAGACAAACATACACACACACACACACGGACAAACATACACACACACACACACACAAACAGACACAAACACACACAAACAAAATTCATGTCAGTAGAACACACATGTCTTCATACGTCCATGTGGTGGGGGCAGCATCATGCTGTAGGCTGCTGTCATTGTGCTCTTTTGTGTAGTTGTGCGTCTTCAGGCTCACCTCCTCCTGCAGGTGTGTGAACACCTCGGTCCCTCTGTTGTGTGTCAGTTGTGAGTAGTTGTGTTACCTCCTCCTGCAGGTGTGTGAACACCTCGGTCCCTCTGTTGTGTGTCAGTTGTGTGTAGTTGTGTGTAGTTGTTTTACCTCCTCCTGCAGGTGTGTGAACACCTCGGTCCCTCTGTTGTGTGTCAGTTGTGTGTAGTTGTTTTACCTCCTCCTGCAGGTGTGTGAACACCTCGGTCCCTCTGTTGTGTGTCAGTTGTGTGTAGTTGTGTGTAGTTGTGTTACCTCCTCCTGCAGGTGTGTGAACACCTCGGTCCCTCTGTTGTGTGTCAGTTGTGTGTAGTTGTGTGTAGTTGTTTTACCTCCTCCTGCAGGTGTGTGAACACCTCGGTCCCTCTGTTGTGTGTCTGTTGTGTGTGTTGTGTGTAGTTGTGTGTAGTTTGTTACCTCCTCCTGCAGGTGTGTGAACACCTCGGTCCCTCTGTTGTGTGTCAGTTGTGTGTAGTTGTGTGTAGTTGTTTTACCTCCTCCTGCAGGTGTGTGAACACCTCGGTCCCTCTGTTGTGTGTCAGTTGTGTGTAGTTGTGTGTAGTTGTGTTACCTCCTCCTGCAGGTGTGTGAACACCTCGGTCCCTCTGTTGTGTGTCTGTTGTGTGTAGTTGTGTGTAGTTGTGTTACCTCCTCCTGCAGGTGTGTGAACACCTCGGTCCCTCTGTTGTGTGTCAGTTGTGTGTAGTTGTGTGTAGTTGTGTTACCTCCTCCTGCAGGTGTGTGTGAACACCTCGGTCCCTCTGTTGTGTGTCAGTTGTGTGTCAGTTGTGTGTAGTTGTGTTACCTCCTCCTGCAGGTGTGTGAACACCTCGGTCCCTCTGTTGTGTGTCAGTTGTGTGTCAGTTGTGTGTAGTTGTGTTACCTCCTCCTGCAGGTGTGTGAACACCTCGGTCCCTCTGTTGTGTGTCAGTTGTGTGTCAGTTGTGTGTAGTTGTGTTACCTCCTCCTGCAGGTGTGTGAACACCTCGGTCCCTCTGTTGTGTGTCAGTTGTGTGTAGTTGTGTTACCTCCTCCTGCAGGTGTGTGAACACCTCGGTCCCTCTGTTGTGTGTCAGTTGTGTGTCAGTTGTGTGTAGTTGTGTTACCTCCTCCTGCAGGTGTGTGAACACCTCGGTCCCTCTGTTGTGTGTAGTTGTGTGTAGTTGTGTTACCTCCTCCTGCAGGTGTGTGAACACCTCGGTCCCTCTGTTGTGTGTCAGTGTGTGTGTGTAGTTGTGTTACCTCCTCCTGCAGGTGTGTGAACACCTCGGTCCCTCTGTTGTGTGTCAGTTGTGTGTAGTTTGTGTGTTGTGTTACCTCCTCCTGCAGGTGTGTGAACACCTCGGTCCCTCTGTTGTGTGTCAGTTGTGTGTAGTTGTGTTACCTCCTCCTGCAGGTGTGTGAACACCTCGGTCCCTCTGTTGTGTGTCAGTTGTGTGTAGTTGTGTTACCTCCTCCTGCAGGTGTGTGAACACCTCGGTCCCTCTGTTGTGTGTCAGTTGTGTGTAGTTGTGTTACCTCCTCCTGCAGGTGTGTGAACACCTCGGTCCCTCTGTTGTGTGTCAGTTGTGTGTAGTTGTGTTACCTCCTCCTGCAGGTGTGTGAACACCTCGGTCCCTCTGTTGTGTGTCAGTTGTGTGTAGTTGTGTGTAGTTGTGTTACCTCCTCCTGCAGGTGTGTGAACACCTCGGTCCCTCTGTTGTGTGTCAGTTGTGTGTAGTTGTGTGTAGTTGTGTTACCTCCTCCTGCAGGTGTGTGAACACCTCGGTCCCTCTGTTGTGTGTCAGTTGTGTGTAGTTGTGTTACCTCCTCCTGCAGGTGTGTGAACACCTCGGTCCCTCTGTTGTGTGTCAGTTGTGTGTAGTTGTGTTACCTCCTCCTGCAGGTGTGTGAACACCTCGGTCCCTCTGTTGTGTGTCAGTTGTGTGTAGTTGTGTTACCTCCTCCTGCAGGTGTGTGAACACCTCGGTCCCTCTGTTGTGTGTCAGTTGTGTGTAGTTGTGTTACCTCCTCCTGCAGGTGTGTGAACACCTCGGTCCCTCTGTTGTGTGTCAGTTGTGTGTAGTTGTGTTACCTCCTCCTGCAGGTGTGTGAACACCTCGGTCCCTCTGTTCCCGACCAGACTCTGCTGAATCTCCTTCAGTAGAACCTTCTCCACTGAGATCTCTCTGCTCTCCACAAAGAACTTCTGATAGATCTCCCCCACGATCTGTGGCACTTCACTCTGTACACACAGAGAGACACACACACACACACACACACACACACACACAGACACACACACACACACACACACACACACACACACACACACAGAGACACAAGACACACAGACACACACACAAACAGAGACACACACACACAGAGACACACACAGACACACAGACACACAGGCAGACACACAGACAGACACACACACACAGAGACACACACACACACACACACACACACACACACACAGACACACAGGCAGACACACGCACACACACACACGCACAGAGACACACACACACACACAGACAGACAGACGTCAATAGTAGTGCAGGTTTTCAGTCCTAATGCAGAGCTTTAGGGTGTATTCAGACCTGAAAAGTCCTTTGCTCCGCTTGCTTGATCCAAATCAAAAGCGGACCAAACTTTTTTCTTTTGCTCCGGTTCGTTTTCAGACTGTCCTTTTTGCAAGTGAACTTTTTTATATAAACATATTGACACGTGTAAAAAGAGCCTGTGTTTGCTCTTTTTGGACCAAAACCACCTTCAACATCAACACCCACACATGGATCTATGATAATAACTCTGTCCCACACATGGATCTATGATAATAACTCTGTCCCACACATGGATCTATGATAATAACTCTGTCCCACACATGGATCTATGATAATAACCCTGTCCCACACATGGATCTATGATAATAACTCTGTCCCACACATGGATCTATGATAATAACCCTGTCCCACACATGGATCTATGATAATAACTCTGTCCCACACATGGATCTATGATAATAACTCTGTCCCACACATGGATCTATGATAATAACTCTGTCCCACACATGGATCTATGATAATAACTCTGTCCCACACATGGATCTATGATAATAACTCTGTCCCACACATGGATCTATGATAATAACTCTGTCCCACACATGGATCTATGATAATAACTCTGTCCCACACATGGATCTATGATAATAACTCTGTCCCACACATGGATCTATGATAATAACCCTGTCCCACACATGGATCTATGATAATAACTCTGTCCCACACATGGATCTATGATAATAACCCTGTCCCACACATGGATCTATGATAATAACTCTGTCCCACACATGGATCTATGATAATAACTCTGTCCCACACATGGATCTATGATAATAACTCTGTCCCACACATGGATCTATGATAATAACTCTGTCCCACACATGGATCTATGATAATAACTCTGTCCCACACATGGATCTATGATAATAACTCTGTCCCACACATGGATCTATGATAATAACTCTGTCCCACACATGGATCTATGATAATAACTCTGTCCCACACATGGATCTATGATAATAACTCTGTCCCACACATGGATCTATGATAATAACTCTGTCCCACACATGGATCTATGATAATAACTCTGTCCCACACATGGATCTATGATAATAACCCTGTCCCACACATGGATCTATGATAATAACTCTGTCCCACACATGGATCTATGATAATAACTCTGTCCCACACATGGATCTATGATAATAACTCTGTCCCACACATGGATCTATGATAATAACTCTGTCCCACACATGGATCTATGATAATAACTCTGTCCCACACATGGATCTATGATAATAACTCTGTCCCACACATGGATCTATGATAATAACTCTGTCCCACACATGGATCTATGATAATAACTCTGTCCCACACATGGATCTATGATAATAACTCTGTCCCACACATGGATCTATGATAATAACTCTGTCCCACACATGGATCTATGATAATAACTCTGTCCCACACATGGATCTATGATAATAACTCTGTCCCACACATGGATCTATGATAATAACTCTGTCCCACACATGGATCTATGATAATAACTCTGTCCCACACATGGATCTATGATAATAACCCTGTCCCACACATGGATCTATGATAATAACTCTGTCCCACACATGGATCTATGATAATAACTCTGTCCCACACATGGATCTATGATAATAACTCTGTCCCACACATGGATCTATGATAATAACTCTGTCCCACACATGGATCTATGATAATAACCCTGTCCCACACATGGATCTATGATAATAACTCTGTCCCACACATGGATCTATGATAATAACTCTGTCCCACACATGGATCTATGATAATAACTCTGTCCCACACATGGATCTATGATAATAACTCTGTCCCACACATGGATCTATGATAATAACTCTGTCCCACACATGGATCTATGATAATAACTCTGTCCCACACATGGATCTATGATAATAACTCTGTCCCACACATGGATCTATGATAATAACCCTGTCCCACACATGGATCTATGATAATAACCTGTCCCACACATGGATCTATGATAATAACTCTGTCCCACACATGGATCTATGATAATAACTCTGTCCCACACATGGATCTATAATAATAACTCTGTCCCACACATGGATCTATGATAATAACTCTGTCCCACACATGGATCGTTAGCAGCATAGTTAGCATCATAGTTAGCAGCATAGTTAGCAGCATAGTTAGCAGCATAGTTAGCAGCATAGTTAGCATCATAGTTAGCAGCATAGTTAGCAGCATAGTTAGCATCATAGTTAGCATCATAGTTAGCATCATAGTTAGCAGCATAGTTAGCATCATAGTTAGCAGCATAGTTAGCAGCATAGTTAGCAGCATAGTTAGCAGCATAGTTAGCATCATAGTTAGCATCATAGTTAGCATCATAGTTAGCCGCTGGGTGGCTAATTCCTCAGTTTCTGTCTACGGCTTGTTAATCCCAAAAAATGTGCACGTATCTTGGAGTTGTGTCGGATCGACACCGGATGTATTCAGACCTGATTCGATTTGGACCAGAATTCGTTTTGGAAGCGGACCGAGACCACCTAAAAAAGTGGGTCTCGGTTCGGTTCTTTGGTCCGGACCAGGATTTGTTTGTGTGTATTCAGACCTGCATAAAAGGTTCGGATCAGAGTTCCAAACGAATCCTGGTCCGTTTAAAGTGGAGCAAATGTGCAGGTCTGAATACACCCTTAAAGTGACTTGTTGTACAGTCTGACAGCGGTGGGGATAAAGGCCCTGCTCCTCCTTCCACTGAAGGAGCTCCTCAGCTCCTCCTCAGTCCTGTGCAGTGGGAGGTGTTCATGATGGAGGTGGCTTTGACTAACACCTCCTGTCCCTCACCTCCTCCACAGAGTCCAGGGGCCTCCTGTCCCTCACCTCCTCCACAGAGTCCAGGGGCCTCCTGTCCCTCACCTCCTCCACAGAGTCCAGGGGCCTCCTGTCCCTCACCTCCTCCACAGAGTCCAGGGACCTCCTGTCCCTCACCTCCTCCAGAGAGTCCAGGGGCCTCCTGTCCCTCACCTCCTCCACAGAGTCCAGGGACCTCCTGTCCCTCACCTCCTCCAGAGAGTCCAGGGGCCTCCTGTCCCTCACCTCCTCCACAGAGTCCAGGGGCCTCCTGTCCCTCACCTCCTCCACAGAGTCCAGGGGCCTCCTGTCCCTCACCTCCTCCACAGAGTCCAGGGGCCTCCTGTCTCTCACCTCCTCCACAGAGTCCAGGGGCCTCCTGTCCCTCACCTCCTCCACAGAGTCCAGGGGCCTCCTGTCCCTCACCTCCTCCACAGAGTCCAGGGGCCTCCTGTCCAGGGGCCTCCTGTCCCGGGCCCAGCATACAGCAGTGTAGTGTATGGCAGAGGCTACCACAGAGCAGCATCATCTTAGGCTGAAGATGTAGGTCTCTGAGGGTCTGGGTCTGGGTCTGGGTCTGGGTCTAATCCTTAGGGGATACATTTCAGAAGGCGGGGCCTTGTAAAAAAATCCTTGAATGTGATTGGATAAACCACCTGTCCGTTATCTGGAATGACGTGTTACTTCATCCCATGGGTTGCCGAATGCCGTCAAGATTGTCCAGCCCAAAACTCGGGAATGATTTTTTGGCTAAAAACTTAAGTAATAAACTCATGATTCTGTTTATGTCTTTCTGTTTATTTATTACCCACAAGGCTCTGGGAACAAAAGTATGCGGGAAACCACCCAACCTGGCAACCCTGCTGCCGGTGTTGTAAACAGGAACACTTAGGCTATATCCACACGAAGACAAAACGCTTATAATTTCAGAAACTTTTTCTGTAAACACGGAGTTAGCTCAGTAAATGTGTGCGTCCATATCCATCCATCCATCCATTTTCTTCCGCTTTATCCGTTGCCGGGTCGCGGGGGCAGCAGTCTAAGCAGAGACGCCCAGACTTCCCTATCCACACACACTTCCTCCAGCTCGTCCGGGGGGACCCCAAGGCGTTCCCAGGCCAGCTGAGAGACATAGTCCCTCCAGCGTGTCCTAGGTCTTCCGCGGGGCCTCCTCCCGGTGGGACGTGCCCGGAACACCTCCCTAGGGAGGCGTCCAGGAGGCATCCGGAACAGATGCCCGAGCCACCTCAACTGGTTCCTCTCGACGTGGAGAAGCAGCGGCTCTACTCCGAGCTCCTCCCGTGTGACTGAGCTCCTCACCCTATCTCTAAGGGAGCGCCCAGCCACTCTGCGGAGGAAGCTCATTTCGACCGCTTGTATCCGCGATCTCGTTCTTTCGGTCATTACCCAAAGCTCATGACCATAGGTGAGGGAGGGAACGAAGATTGACCGGTAAATCGAGAGCTTTGCCTTTCGGCTCAGCTCCCTCTTTACCACCACGGTCCGATACAGCGACCGCATCACTGCGCACGCTGCACCGATCCGCCTGTCAATCTCACGCTCCATTCTTCCCTCACTCGTGAACAAGACCCCGAGATACTTGAACTCCTCCACTTGAGGAAGGACCTCTCCACCCACCTGAAGAGGGCAGGGCACCTTTTTCCGGTCGAGCACCATGGCCTCAGATTTGGAGGTGCTGATTCTCATCCCAGCCGCTTCACACTCGGCTGCAAACCGTCCCAGTGCATGCTGCAGGTCCTGGTTCGTTGGAGCCAACAGGACAACATCGTCCGCAAACAGCAGAGATGAAATCCTGTGGTCCCCGAACCGGACCCCCTCCGACCCCTGGCTGCGCCTAGATATTCTGTCCATAAATACAGTGAACAGAACCGGTGACAAAGGGCAGCCCTGTCGGAGGCCAACATTCACCGGGAACAGGTCTGACTTACTGCCGGCAATGCGAACACAGCTCTGGCTCTGGTCATACAGGGACCGGATGGCCCTCAGCAGAGGACCCCCGACCCCGTACTCCCGGAGAACCCCCCAAAGGACACCCCGGGGAACACAGTCGAACGCCTTCTCCAAATCCACAAAGCACATGTGGACAGGTTGGGCGAACTCCCATGAACCCTCGAGTATCCGATGGAGAGTATAGAGCTGGTCCAGTGTTCCGCGACCGGGGCGAAAACCACACTGCTCCTCCTGGATCCGAGATTCGACCATCGGCCGTAGCCTCCTCTCCAGTACCTTGGAGTAGACCTTACCGGGGAGGCTGAGGAGTGTGATCCCACGATAATTGGAACACACCCTCCGGTCCCCCTTCTTGTAGAGAGGGACCACCACCCCGGTCTGCCACTCCATTGGCACCGCCCCCGATCGCCACGCGATGTTGCAGAGACGTGTCAGCCAAGACAGTCCTACAACATCCAGAGACTTTAGATAATCAGGGCGGATCTCATCCACACCCGGAGCCTTGCCACCATGGAGGCTACCAACCACCTTGGTGACCTCAGCCAGGGAGATGGATGTATCCGCCCCAACATCCTCAGCCTCTGCCTCTGAAACAGAGGACGTGACGGGGGGATTGAGGAGAACCTCAAAGTATTCCTTCCACCGCCCGACAATATCCCCCGTCGAGGTCAGCAGCTCTCCACCCGCACCGTACATGGTGTTGGCAAAGAACTGCTTCCCCCTCCTGAGGCGCCGGACGGTTTGCCAGAATCTCTTTGAGGCCGACCGATAGTCATGCTCCATGGACTCTCCGAACTCCTCCCATTCCCGGGTTTTTGCCTCTGCAACAGCCCGGGCCGCGGCACGCTTGGCCTGCCGGTACTGGACAGCTGCCTCAGGAGTCCCCCGAACCATCATGGCTCGATAGGACTCCTTCTTCAGCCTGACAGCATCCCTTACTGCCGGTGTCCACCACCGGGTTCGGGGGTTGCCGCCGGGACCAGCACCAGAGACCTTGCGACCACAGCTACGAGCCGCCGCATCGGCGATTGAGGCAGAGAACATGGTCCACTCGGACTCCATGTCCCCCTCCTCCACCGGGACCTGGGAGAAGCTCTCCCGGAGGTGTGAGTTGAAAGTCCGTCTGACAGGGGGCTCAGCGAGACGTTCCCAGCAGACCCTCACTACACGCTTGGGTCTGCCAGGTCTGACCGGCTTCTTCCCCTGCCAGCGGATCCAACTCACGACCAGGTGATGATCGGTTGACAGCTCCGCCCCTCTCTTTACCCGAGTGTCCGAGACACGCGGTCGAAGGTCAGATGATACGACAACAAAGTCGATCATCGACCTCCGGCCTAGGGTGTCCTGGTGCCACGTGCACTGGTGGACACCCTTGTGCTCGAACATGGTGTTCGTGATGGACAAACTGTGACTGGCACAGAAGTCCAACAACTGAACACCGCTCGGGTTCAGATCAGGGGGGCCGCTCTTCCCGATCACCCCTCTCCAAGTGTCACTGGCATTTCCCACATGGGCGTTGAAGTCCCCCAGGAGAATAACGGAGTCCCCGGGCGGTGCACTGTCCAGTACCCCTCCCAAGGACTCCAAGAAGGCCGGGTACTCTGCACTGCCGTTAGGCCCGTAGGCCGTCACAACAGTGAGAGACTTGTCCCCCACCCGGAGGCGGAGGGACGCGACCCTCTCATTCACCGGGGAGAACTCCAACACGTGGCGGCTGAGATGGGGGGCAATGAGAATGGCCACCCCAGCTCGCCGCCTCTCCCCGCGGGAAACACCAGAAAAGTGGAGCGTCCAACCCCTCTCAAGGAGTTGGGTTCCAGAGCCCAAGCTGTGTGTGGAGGTGAGGCCGACTATCTCTAGTCGGTATCGCTCAACCTCCCCCACAAGCTCGGGCTCCTTCCCCCCCAGTGAGGTGACGTTCCACGTCCCAAGAGCTGCCTGGACAATATACCAGGTAACACTCACACTGCCCACGTCGGTACCCGTGGGCTAAGGCCCGGCCACCAGGCGCTCGCCTACACCAGTCTGAGAGGAGAGAGACCAGGGAGAGAGCCCAGAGGAAGCTCCTGGACAATATACCAGGTAACACTCACACCTGGTACCACAGTCTGAGAGGAGAGAGACCAGGGAGAGAGCCCAGAGGAAGCTCCTGGACAATATACCAGGTAACACTCACACCTGGTACCACAGTCTGAGAGGAGAGAGACCAGGGAGAGAGCCCAGAAGAAGCTCCTGGACAATATAACAGGTAACACTCACCTGGTACAAGGAAACTGACTCTGTATGCACTATGGTCGCGAATCTGCTGCCAAATTTTCATATAGCAACTGCCTAGCAACCAAAGGGCCAATCAGGGCGAGCTGGTCTGACTGGTTTTAAATATGTTGGATTCTGATGTTTCCTTGGGTCTGTCTTCTGTCTGTTAATAATACCATGGTACGATGGTGTGATGGTACGATGGTGTGATGCTACGATGGTGTGATGCTACGATGGTACGATGGTGTGATGATACGATGGTGTGATGGTACAATGGTACGCCCTAACCAACCTGGTGGGTCAGCATGGTTGATGGTATGATGGTTAATGGTTTCCCTCTCCCCAGACGCCCTGACCAATCTGGTGGGTCAGCATGGTTGATGGTATGATGGTTAATGGTTTCCCCCTCCGCAGACGCCCTGACCAACCTGGTGGGTCAGCATGGTTGATGGTATGATGGTTAATGGTTTCCCCCTCCCCAGACGCCCTGACCAACCTGGTGGGTCAGCATGGTTGATGGTATGATGGTTAATGGTTTCCCCCTCCCCAGACGCCCTGACCAACCTGGTGGGTCAGCATGGTTGATGGTATGATGGTTAATGGTTTCCCCCTCCCCAGACGCCTTGACCAACCTGGTGGGTCAGCATGGTTGATGGTATGATGGTTAATGGTTTCCCTCTCCCCAGACGCCCTGACCAACCTGGTGGGTCAGCATGGTTGATGGTATGATGGTTAATGGTTCCCCTCTCCCCAGACGCCCTGACCAACCTGGTGGGTCAGCATGGTTGATGGTATGATGGTTAATGGTTTCCCCGTCCCCAGACACCCTGACCAACCTGGTGGGTCAGCATGGTTGATGGTATGATGGTTAATGGTTTCCCCCTTCCCAGACACCCTGACCAACCTGGTGGGTCAGCATGGTTGATGGTATGGTGGTTAATGGTTTCCCTCTCCCCAGACGCCCTGACCAACCTGGTGGGTCAGCATGGTTGATGGTATGGTGGTTAATGGTTTCCCTCTCCCCAGACGCCCTGACCAACCTGGTGGGTCAGCATGGTTGATGGTATGATGGTTAATGGTTTCCCTCTCCCCAGACGCCCTGACCAACCTGGTGGGTCAGCATGGTTGATGGTATGATGGTTAATGGTTTCCCTCTCCCCAGACGCCCTGACCAACCTGGTGGGTCAGCATGGTTGATGGTATGATGGTTAATGGTTTCCCCCTCCCCAGACGCCCTGACCAACCTGGTGGGTCAGCATGGTTGATGGTATGATGGTTAATGGTTTCCCTCTCCCCAGACGCCCTGACCAACCTGGTGGGTCAGCATGGTTGATGGTATGATGGTTAATGGTTTCCCCCTCCCCAGACGCCCTGACCAACCTGGTGGGTCAGCATGGTTGATGGTATGATGGTTAATGGTTTCCCTCTCCCCAGACGCCCTGACCAACCTGGTGGGTCAGCATGGTTGATGGTATGATGGTTAATGGTTTCCCCCTCCCCAGACGCCCTGACCAACCTGGTGGGTCAGCATGGTTGATGGTATGATGGTTAATGGTTTCCCCCTCCCCAGACGCCCTGACCAACCTGGTGGGTCAGCATGGTTGATGGTATGATGGTTAATGGTTTCCCCCTCCCCAGACGCCCTGACCAACCTGGTGGGTCAGCATGGTTGATGGTATGATGGTTAATGGTTTCCCCCTCCCCAGACGCCCTGACCAACCTGGTGGGTCAGCATGGTTGATGGTATGATGGTTAATGGTTTCCCCCTCCCCAGACGCCCTGACCAACCTGGTGGGTCAGCAGAACGCTCGCTACGGAATCATCAAGATTTTCAACGCTCTGCAGGAGGCCAGCGCCAACAAGCACCTGCTCTACGTGAGGAGCTCTGTGTGTGTCTGTGTGTGTGTGTGTGTCTGCTGTGTGTGTCTGCTGTGTGTGTCTGTGTGTGTGCCTGCTGTGTGTGTCTGCTCTGTGTGTGATTGTCTGTGTGTGTGTGTCTGCTCTGTGTGTGTGTGTCTGTGTGTGTGTGTCTGCTGTGTGTGTGTGTGTCTGCTCTGTGTGTGATTGTCTGTGTCTGTGTGTGTGTCTGCTCTGTGTGTGTCTGCTCTGTGTGCGTCTGCTCTGTGTGCATCTGCTCTGTGTGTGCGTCTGCTCTGTGTGTGTCTGCTCTGTGTGTGTGTCTGCTCTGTGTGTGTGTCTGCTCTGTGTGTGTGTCTGCTCTGTGTGCATCTGCTCTGTGTGTGCATCTGCTCTGTGTGTACATCTGCTCTGTGTGTGTGTGCATCTGCTCTGTGTGTGTGTCTGCTCTGTGTGTGTCTGCTCTGTGTGTGCATCTGCTCTGTGTGTGTGTGTGTGTGTGTGTCTGCTCTGTGTGTGTCTGCTCTGTGTGTGCATCTGCTCTGTGTGTGTGTCTTTGACCTCTGACTTCTGGTTTCAGGTGATGATGGAAATGTTACTGAAGGAGTTGTGTCCAGAGCTCAGTACGTAGACCAGATGTGGGACCAGGTGTGGGACCAGGTGTGGGACCAGGTGTGGGACCAGGTGTGGGACCAGGTGTGGGACCAGGACCACACACAGACCCAAACAGGGATCAAATGCAGCGTCAGGGCCTTTTCTGTAGCGACCAATCAAACGGCCCGAACTCTCAGATCCACATCAGAAACCAGAAACAGGGGAATGACTGTTTATGGTACGGACCAGAACGACACACAGGAAGCCACAACAAGGGTGCGACATCACTGGCTTTTCGTCCAATCACACGACTTCGTTCTGTAGCACTGGTCTCTGTTCCATAAACTGCACTCGTCGTGAAGACCCGCTCTCATCGAACACCTGCAGCACCTCACAGGACTTTATCAAACCAGAGAAAATCCACTTGCTCAAGCTTCTGTTAGATTAGCATCGCTGCTAATCTAGTTTTTCAACACGGTGCATTCCCAGCAGTGGCCAACGGAGAGCGCCACTCACACACTGCTAAGAAGAGTCAGAAATCTGCAACAAATCAGTTCCACAAGAATCCTCCGGCTCATCCGGGGGAATCCAGGCCCGAGGCGTTCCAGGCCCGAGGCGTTCCAGGCCCGAGGCGTTCCAGGCCCGAGGCGTCGAGGCGTTCCAGGGCCGAGGCGTTCCAGGGCCGAGGCGTTCCAGGGCCGAGGCGTTCCAGGCCCGAGGCGTTCCAGGCCCGAGGCGTTCCAGGCCCGAGGCGTCGAGGCGTTCCAGGCCCGAGGCGTTCCAGGCGTCGAGGCGTTCCAGGCCCGAGGCGTTCCAGGCCCGAGGCGTTCCAGGCCCGAGGCGTCGAGGCGTTCCAGGCCCGAGGCGTTCCAGGCCCGAGGCGTCGACGCGTTCCAGGCCCGAGGCGTTCCAGGCCCGAGGCGTTCCAGGCCCGAGGCGTCGAGGCGTTCCAGGCCCGAGGCGTTCCAGGCCCGAGGCGTCGAGGCGTTCCAGGGCCGAGGCGTCGAGGCGTTCCAGGGCCGAGGCGTTCCAGGGCCGAGGCGTTCCAGGGCCGAGGCGTTCCAGGGCCGAGGCGTTCCAGCTGAGAGAGACAGTCCCTACAGCGTGTCCTGAGTCTTGCTTGGAACACTGCTATCACTGGTCTCTCTCTGGTCTCTCTCACTGGTCTCTCTCTGGTCTCTCTCTCTGGTCTCTCTCACTGGTCTCTCTCACTGGTCTTTCTCACTGGTCTTTCTCACTGGTCTCTCTCACTGGTCTTTCTCACTGGTCTCTCTCTCTGGTCTCTCTCACTGGTCTCTCTCTCTGGTCTCTCTCTCTGGTCTCTCTCACTGGTCTCTCTCACTGGTCTCTCTCACTGGTCTCTCTCTCTGGTCTCTCTCTCTGGTCTCTCTCACTGGTCTCTCTCACTGGTCTCTCTCACTGGTCTCTCTCTCTGGTCTCTCTCACTGGTCTCTCTCACTGGTCTCTCTCACTGGTCTCTCTCTCTGGTCTCTCTCACTGGTCTCTCTCTCTGGTCTCTCTCACTGGTCTCTCTCACTGGTCTCTCTCATGGTCTCTCTCTCTGGTCTCTCTCTCTGGTCTCTCTCACTGGTCTCTCTCACTGGTCTCTCTCTCTGGTCTCTCTCACTGGTCTCTCTCTGGTCTCTCTCTCTGGTCTCTCTCACTGGTCTTTCTCACTGGTCTCTCTCTCTGGTCTCTCTCACTGGTCTCTCTCTCTGGTCTCTCTCTCTGGTCTCTCTCACTGGTTTCTCTCACTGGTCTCTCTCACTGGTCTCTCTCTCTGGTCTCTCTCTCTGGTCTCTCTCACTGGTCTCTCTCACTGGTCTCTCTCACTGGTCTCTCTCACTGGTCTCTCTCTCTGGTCTCTCTCACTGGTCTCTCTCACTGGTCTCTCTCACTGGTCTCTCTCTCTGGTCTCTCTCACTGGTCTCTCTCTCTGGTCTCTCTCACTGGTCTCTCTCACTGGTCTCTCTCACTGGTCTCTCTCTCTGGTCTCTCTCTCTGGTCTCTCTCACTGGTCTCTCTCACTGGTCTCTCTCTCTGGTCTCTCTCACTGGTCTCTCTCATACATTTCCAACCTCAGATATTATTTCACATTCTGAAACATCAAATTAAACTCTCTCTATACTCTTTACTCTCCTCTTTCTCCACTCTACTCTCTCTCTTTACTCTACTCTCTCTTCTCTCTCTCCTACACTGACCTGGAGCAGGCGTGTTGTGAAGCAGGAGCAGGAGGCGGAGCTTCACCTCAGTCCGTTTGCGGTCCTCGTTCTGAAGCGTATCATTGTGCAATATTCCGTCATGTGAAAGTCGTGTGATTTATTTATGATTATTATTGATAGATTTTATTTTTACCAACAATTGTTTAAAAACCGTTTGTATAAGCAATAAACTGTTGCAACAAAAACATACCGTGTTTTTACTACGGGCCTGAATGTGTGACCTTATGACGGGTTTTTTTTAAAAATAGTGGATATCAAAATTGCATGACAATGTCAATTTGAAAGAGATTCCAGCAACAAAAATCCTATATTTTATAAAAAGAAGGTGTTTTTCATGAATTTAAGTTGTCTATGCTCTAACCTGTGTGTGACGTCACAGCGGGTTACGCCCATGCATTGAAAACCATGGATCTATGCCACAGGACTGCCTTTTCTCTCTTCTCTCCACTGATGCCCAACACAATACTGCCCTCTACAGGTGACAATTGCTCACTACACATAAATTGCCGTTTTGAGAGTGAAAAAGTGTCCGAGGTGGGATTTGAACCCAAGTATCTGAATTGGCAGTGCATCGACACAACCACTGGACTATCTCAGTGACAACGAAATATTATATTCTAGTAGTTATCTCATACTCGCTGTACACGGCCTTGTCATCTTGAATATCCGCGAAAAAAGAACGAATACCAAATTGTAAACAACTTACAGCTTTGAAACGTACCCGTTCTGACGTCACCAAGGGCTGTGAAGTTTTTGTCGTTTCTAAGGGCGTTGCTATGGGGTTATTTCGATTTGGGGGGATCAGACAAAAAAAACAACAACTGATTTTGAAACCTTTAGTAGTTCTCTTCTAATATAAAATGGTATTAAAACTGTATTTCTAAATAAATCAAACCCGTCATAAGGTCTTTAAGTGCTATATTAATTATTTTACTTTGACAAACCGGAAGTAAGTATTCTCTGGTAGCGCTAACTTTAGTCCAGCCGGGTTTGTGCTACGTTCATTGACAAACGGCTAAATAACTCATGGTACGTTCGTTTGTTTTATCTTTTTCGCACACATTCAACCCTTATTATCCCTGTTATAGTTCTACTGTCGTGTTTTGAGATAAAACATTTATTCTAACATGGTTTGAGGCTGTGTAGCTACTTAGCTCTTCGCTAAAGCAGGACTTTATCACATTATTTACCTCTGGATGGGGTTAGCACGGAGCAGAGAGAGGAACCGTTATCTGTGTTATATCTGAGGCCAAAGTGTTTAATGTGAAGGTTTCTGACCCACACAGACTGAGCCGCTGAGTGTCAAAGATACACAACTGTTCATGAATAATACAGATCATAAACACACGTGATCTGTGAAGGAAGCAGCTGATTGGCTGAGACAGGGTGGTCCTCTGTTTCACTGCTTTAGTCCTGCTTTAGACCTGCTTTAGACCTGCTTTAGACCTGCTTTAGACCTGCTTTAGTCCTGCTTTAGACCTGCTTTAGTCCTGCTTTAGACCTGCTTTAGACCTGCTTTAGACCTGCTTTAGTCCTGCTTTAGACCTGCTTTAGACCTGCTTTAGACCTGCTTTAGTCCTGCTTTAGACCTGCTTTAGTCCTGCTTTAGTCCTGCTTTAGACCTGCTTTAGACCTGCTTTAGACCTGCTTTAGACCTGCTTTAGACCTGCTTTAGACCTGCTTTAGACCTGCTTTAGACCTGCTTTAGTCCTGCTTTAGACCTGCTTTAGACCTGCTTTAGTCCTGCTTTAGACCTGCTTTAGTCCTGCTTTAGACCTGCTTTAGACCTGCCCTAGTCCTGCTTTAGTCCTGCTTTAGACCTGCTTTAGACCTGCTTTAGACCTGCTTTAGTCCTGCTTTAGACCTGCTTTAGACCTGCTTTAGTCCTGCTTTAGACCTGCTTTAGTCCTGCTTTAGACCTGCTTTAGTCCTGCTTTAGACCTGCTTTAGTCCTGCTTTAGACCTGCTTTAGACCTGCTTTAGTCCTGCTTTAGACCTGCTTTAGACCTGCTTTAGTCCTGCTTTAGACCTGCTTTAGACCTGCTTTAGACCTGCTTTAGACCTGCTTTAGACCTGCTTTAGTCCTGCTTTAGACCTGCTTTAGACCTGCTTTAGACCTGCTTTAGACCTGCTTTAGACCTGCTTTAGACCTGCTTTATACCTGCTTTAGACCTGATTTAGTCCTGCTTTAGACCTGCTTTAGACCTGCTTTAGTCCTGCTTTAGACCTGCTTTAGACCTGCTTTAGACCTGCTTTAGACCTGCTTTAGACCTGCTTTAGTCCTGCTTTAGACCTGCTTTAGACCTGCTTTAGACCTGCTTTAGACCTGCTTTAGTCCTGCTTTAGACCTGCTTTAGACCTGCTTTAGACCTGCTTTAGACCTGCTTTAGACCTGCTTTAGACCTGCTTTAAGCCTGCTTTAGACCTGCTTTAGACCTGCTTTATACCTGCTTTAGACCTGATTTAGTCCTGCTTTAGACCTGCTTTAGTCCGGACTGTTGTGCGTTCCTGAGGTGCTGGTGAGGGGTGCTGCAGAGATGGAGGACCAGCTGGAGGACTTCCTGAAGAACCAGAAAGCTCGTGTGGCTGAGGACAGGGCCAGTCTGCAGGAGCCACCCTACATGGTCATGGTACAGCTGTGTGTGTGTGTCTGTGTCTCTCTGTGTGTGTCTCTGTGTGTCTTTGTGTGTTCATGTGGGTTTCTTGTGTCACAGAGCAGACCTCAGAGGAGCTGCACCTCCACAGTGAAGGAGAACATCCCCCCACCTCCTGCAGCAGAAGGTCAGACCCCCCAAACCTCAGTGTAGAGCCGCTGCTCCCCCGTGTGGAGAATAGCCAGCGGAGGTGGCTCTGTTTGGGAGGCCTCTTGGGTCTCCCCTGGTCTCCTCCCTGAGGAGGTGTCTGTCCTTTAGGAGACCAGGGTAAGACCCAGGACACGGAGGTACTGTGTCTCTCAAAAGGGCTGCCTCCCGGCAACGGATAAAGCGGAAGAACATAAGTCTGACTCTTGTTGTTCTATGAGAATGCTGAGGTGTGTTTGTTTCAGAGGAGGGGGCGGGTCTCCCTCTGGGTCTGGACTACGAGAAGAAGAAGCAAAGACTTCAACGAGAATTGCGCTTGGACTACAGGCACTACATCACACAGGTCAGCGGCTGTAGTCCTGATTTAGTCCTGCTTTAGTCCTGCTTTAGTCCTGATTTAGACCTGCTTTAGTCCTGCTTTAGTCCTGCTTTAGTCCTGCTTTAGACCTGCTTTAGTCCTGCTTTAGACCTGCTTTAGTCCTGCTTTAGACCTGCTTTAGTCCTGATTTAGTCCTGATTTAGACCTGCTTTAGTCCTGATTTAGACCTGCTTTAGACCTGATTTAGTCCTGATTTAGACCTGCTTTAGACCTGATTTAGTCCTGCTTTAGACCTGCTTTAGACCTGCTTTAGACCTGCTTTAGTCCTGCTTTAGACCTGCTTTAGACCTGCTTTAGTCCTGATTTAGTCCTGATTTAGACCTGATTTAGTCCTGCTTTAGACCTGCTTTAGACCTGCTTTAGACCTGCTTTAGGCCTGCTTTAGACCTGCTTTAGACCTGCTTTAGACCTGCTTTAGACCTGCTTTAGTCCTGCTTTAGTCCTGCTTTAGTCCTGCTTTAGTCCTGCTTTAGACCTGCTTCAGACCTGCTTTAGACCTGCTTTAGTCCTGCTTTAGTCCTGATTTAGACCTGCTTTAGACCTGATTTAGACCTGCTTTAGTCCTGCTTTAGACCTGCTTTAGTCCTGCTTTAGTCCTGCTTTAGACCTGCTTTAGTCCTGATTTAGTCCTGATTAAGACCTGCTTTAGTCCTGCTTTAGTCCTGCTTTAGTCCTGCTTTAGTCCTGCTTTAGACCTGCTTTAGTCCTGCTTTAGTCCTGATTTAGACCTGCTTTAGACCTGATTTAGTCCTGCTTTAGACCTGCTTTAGACCTGCTTTAGACCTGCTTTAGACCTGCTTTAGACCTGCTTTAGACCTGCTTTAGACCTGATTTAGTCCTGCTTTAGACCTGCTTTAGACCTGCTTTAGACCTGCTTTAGTCCTGCTTTAGTCCTGCTTTAGACCTGCTTTAGTCCTGCTTTTAGGGATGTAAAAAACTATGAATTTTCATGACCAACCACCGAGCCTCATTAACCGGTTGAAACCGGTTAACCGCGTAGTTTAAAATAGTCCACGTTCTTTGAAATAACAGCCATTTCGAGCCGCGTACTTCTCATAACTGCAGCTCTGCGTTCTACTGGATCAGAGCTGAGACAGCGGCGCCCAAACCCGCAACAGCTCCGGCACCTTTGCGCACAGAGAACTGCTTTTTTAATCTTCCCATTCTGCTGTGCTGCGGGTTAATACCAAAACTTTCTAGCAGCAAACGACGGCTCGTTCACATGGTCAGAGCAGCGAGTGACGGCGTCTCACAGGTCTTCACAAAAGTTTAAATACAAGTGATGTGTGTGGAGCTGATCCCGAGGACCATAAACACAAACATGTCCCATGTGGTTTGACTGGAGCCGCGTATTTGCGCGAATCCTTTGGGCTCCGTGACACAGAGGAGCGCGACAGACCGGTATGTGTGTGTGTACAATACATGTGTGTGTGAGTGTGTGTGTGTATGTGTGTGTGTATGTATGTGTGTATGTGTGTGTGTGTGTGTGTGTAAATGTAAGCTCCAATGTAGTTCTGACCCGCGCCAGTGTGCAACTTTGACGGTAACAGAGGGGAGAGATGATGCGTGTGGATGTTACGTATGGAGAGGGGGAAAGTGTGTGTGTGTGTGTGTGTGTGTGTGTGTGTGTGTGTGTGCATATGTGGCTCGTGCGGCGTGAGAGTCGTCCCGGAGTTTATAATACATGGGCGCACACAGCTAGATACAGACCCGCTCGTCACACCGTGCAAATAGGGCTTAAAATAGCGTTATTAAGAGTCCTCCCCTCTCCCCTTTTTCTCTTTATTAACCGACAGCTTTGACCGGTTAACGCTGTGACGGTCAACCACCGGTTAAACGGTCGCCGATTTACATTCCTACCTGCTTTAGTCCTGCTTTAGACCTGCTTTAGACCTGCTTTAGTCCTGCTTTAGACCTGCTTTAGACCTGCTTTAGTCCTGATTTAGTCCTGATTTAGACCTGCTTTAGTCCTGATTTAGACCTGCTTTAGACCTGCTTTAGTCCTGATTTAGACCTGCTTTAGACCTGCTTTAGACCTGCTTTAGACCTGCTTTAGTCCTGCTTTAGACCTGCTTTAGTCCTGATTAGTCCTGCTTTAGTCCTGATTTAGACCTGCTTTAGACCTGATTTAGTCCTGCTTTAGACCTGCTTTAGACCTGCTTTAGACCTGCTTTAGTCCTGCTTTAGTCCTGCTTTAGACCTGCTTTAGACCTGCTTTAGTCCTGCTTTAGTCCTGCTTTAGACCTGCTTTAGTCCTGCTTTAGTCCTGATTTAGTCCTGATTTAGACCTGCTTTAGTCCTGATTTAGTCCTGATTTAGACCTGCTTTAGTCCTGATTTAGTCCTGATTTAGACCTGCTTTAGTCCTGCTTTAGTCCTGATTTAGACCTGCTTTAGACCTGATTTAGTTCTGATTTAGACCTGCTTTAGACCTGATTTAGTCCTGCTTTAGACCTGCTTTAGTCCTGCTTTAGTCCTGCTTTAGTCCTGCTTTAGTCCTGCTTTAGTCCTGCTTTAGTCCTGCTTTAGACCTGCTTTAGTCCTGCTTTAGGCCTGCACTAGACCTGCTTTAGTCCTGCTTTAGACCTGCTTTAGTCCTGCTTTAGACCTGCTTTAGACCTGCTTTAGACCTGCTTTAGACCTGCTTTAGTCCTGCTTTAGTCCTGCTTTAGTCCTGCTTTAGTCCTGCTCTAGACCTGCTTTAGTCCTGCTTTAGACTTGCTTAATGTTGCTTTTCCACAGTCACGGCACGGCACGGCCGAGTGCGGGTGCTTTTCCATTAATAATGGAACCTCCAGTGTGTCCTCAGCCTGGGAGGGGTGTGAGAACACATGTAGCTAATAACATTGGTCTGATGTCACTTTGTCATTTGAATTAAAATGTTTTTATTTTGCGGTCAATACATAACTTTACAATATACATTTGTTTTAAATGAGTATCAACTCAAAAAAGGAGAAGTAAAACGGTAAATTCTTTCTTTGGCCTGAAGAGAGTAACGTGTGGACCTCGAGGTGGTACAAAGAAAGTACCCTTATCCCAGGCCCAACCCTAGTGGAAATGCAAAATAACCGCACCATGCCGTACCGTTACTGTGGAAAAGCGGCACTAGTCCTGCTTTATGTCTAATGTAGAAGTTTAGAGGTTGCATTATATATAATTATTTGTCTTTTCTCATGGTCCATGGTCCCATCTTTATCTCAGTGTAGTTTCCCACTTCTGCCACCAGGTGGGAGTGTTGGCTCATTCTAGTCATGTCTTACTCCATTTGTTGTTGTTACAGAAATCGCAGAGAGACCTGGAGCCTCTCTCACTTTGTAACCGCACAAGAGTTTTCAAGGTGAGAGAGACCAGAGAGAGAGACCAGAAAGAGAGAGACCAGAAAGAGAGAGACTAGAAAGAGAGAGACTAGAAAGAGAGAGACTAGAAGGAGAGAGACTAGAAAGAGAGAGTCCAGAGAGGGAGAGTCCAGAGAGGGAGAGTCCAGAGAGGGAGAGTCCAGAGAGGGAGAGTCCAGAGAGGGAGAGTCCAGAGAGGGAGAGTCCAGAGAGGGAGAGTCCAGAGAGGGAGAGTCCAGAGAGGGAGAGTCCAGAGAGGGAGAGTCCAGAGAGGGAGAGTCCAGAGAGAGAGTCCAGAGAGAGAGAGTCCAGAGAGAGAGAGTCCAGAGAGAGAGAGTCCAGAGAGAGAGAGTCCAGAGAGAGAGAGTCCAGAGAGGAGAGTCCAGAGAGGGAGAGTCCAGAGAGGGAGAGTCCAGAGAGGGAGAGTCCAGAGAGGGAGAGTCCAGAGAGGGAGAGTCCAGAGAGGGAGAGTCCAGAGAGGGAGAGTCCAGAGAGGGAGAGTCCAGAGTTAGTGAGCGAGCAGTCTGTTTTCTAAATCATGTATATTGATGGTCCTGTCCTCTGGTGTGCAGTCTGCGCTGGTGCCTCAGCGTCCTCCGTCCTGCAGAGACGTGTCCACTCTCACAGAGAACAGCAGGGGGCAGGAGAGAGCTGACCCTCAGGAAGGAGCAGAGGAGGACCAGGTGCACCAGCAGGGGAGGTGCTGGAACACCAGGAGCGACACCAGGAGCGACACCAGGTACTACACCAGGTCATGGGGGACCTCAAGACGAATCACAAGAAACCGGTAGGACAGGGTAGGTTAGGACAGAGTAGGTTAGGACAGAGTAGGGTAGGACAGAGTAGGTTAGGACAGAGTAGGACAGAATAGGTTAGGACAGAGTAGGTTAGGACAGAGTAGGACAGAGTAGGTTAGGACAGAGTAGGACAGAGTAGGTTAGGACAGAGTAGGTTAGGACAGAGTAGGTTAGGACAGAGTAGGTTAGGACAGAGTAGGTTAGGACAGAGTAGGTTAGGACAGAGTAGGTTAGGACAGAGTAGGTTAGGACAGAGTAGGGTAGGACAGAGTAGGTTAGGACAGAGTAGGGTAGGACAGAGTAGGTTAGGACAGAGTAGGTTAGGACAGAGTAGGGTAGGACAGATTAGGTTAGGACAGAGTAGGTTAGGACAGAGTAGGGTAGGACAGATTAGGTTAGGACAGATTAGGTTAGGACAGAGTAGGTTAGGACAGAGTAGGTTAGGACAGAGTAGGTTAGGACAGGGTAGGACAGAGTAGGGTAGGACAGAGTAGGTTAGGACAGAGTAGTAGGACAGAGTAGGTTAGGACAGACAGATAGGTTAGGACAGAGTAGGTTAGGACAGAGTAGAGTAGGACAGAGTAGAGTAGGACAGAGTAGGTTAGGACAGAGTAGGTTAGGACAGAGTAGGTTAGGACAGAGTAGGTTAGGACAGCGCTCTGATGGGTCTCTGATGTCTCTCTGATGTCTCTGATGTCTCTCTCTGATGTCTCTTTCTGATGTGTCTCTGATGTCTCTCTGATGTGTCTCTGATGTCTGTCTCTGATGTCTCTTTGATGTCTCTCTGATGTGTCTCTGATGTCTCTGATGTGTCTCTGATGTGTCTCTGATGTCTCTCTGATGTCTCTCTGATGTCTCTGATGTCTCTCTGATGTGTCTCTGATGTCTCTCTGATGTCTCTGATGTCTCTCTGATGTCTCTCTGATGTGTCTCTGATGTGTCTCTGATGTCTCTGATGTGTCTCTGATGTGTCTCTGATGTGTCTCTGATGTCTCTCTGATGTCTCTCTGATGTGTCTCTGATGTGTCTCTGATGTCTCTCTGATGTCTCTCTGATGTCTCTCTGATGTGTCTCTGATGTGTCTCTGATGACTCTCTGATGTCTCTCTGATGTGTCTCTGATGTCTCTCTCTGATGTCTCTCTGATGTGTCTCTGATGTCTCTCTGATGTGTCTCTGATGTCTCTCTGATGTCCCTGATGTCTCTCTGATGTCTCTCTGATGTCTTCCTGATGTCTTCCTGATGTCTCCCTGATGTGTCCCTGATGTGTCCCTGATGTCTCTCTGTCTCTGATGTCTCTTTGATGTCTCTGATGTCTTCCTGATGTCTTCCTGATGTCTCTGATGTCTCTTTGATGTCTCTGATGTCTCTCTGATGTCTCTCTGATGTCTCTTTGATGTCTTTGATGTCTCTGATGTCTCTCTGGAAGGCAGAGACTGAGGCATAGACTGAGGCATAGACTGAGGCATAGACTGAGGCAGAGACTGAAGCAGAGACTGAGGCAGAGACTGAGGCAGAGACTGAGGCAGAGACTGAGGCAGAGACTGAGGCAGAGACTGAAGCAGAGACTGAGGCAGAGACTGAGGCAGAGACTGAAGCAGAGACTGAAGCAGAGACTGAAGCAGAGACTGAGGCAGAGACTGAGGCAGAGACTGAGGCAGAGACTGAGGCAGAGACTGAGGCAGAGACTGAAGCAGAGACTGAGGCAGAGACTGAGGCAGAGACTGAGGCAGAGACTGAGGCAGAGACTGAGGCAGAGACTGAGGCAGAGACTGAGGCAGAGACTGAGGCAGAGACTGAGGCAGAGACTGAGGCAGAGACTGAGGCAGAGACTGAGGCAGAGACTGAAGCAGAGACTGAGGCAGAGACTGAGGCAGAGACTGAGGCAGAGACTGAGGCAGAGACTGAGGCAGAGACTGAGGCAGAGACTGAGGCAGAGACTGAGGCAGAGACTGAGGCAGAGACTGAGGCAGAGACTGAGGCAGAGGCAGAGACTGAGGCAGAGACTGAAGCAGAGACTGAGGCAGAGACTGAAGCAGAGACTGAGGCAGAGACTGAAGCAGAGACTGAGGCAGAGACTGAGGCAGAGACTGAGGCAGAGACTGAGGCAGAGACTGAGGCAGAGACTGAAGCAGAGACTGAGGCAGAGACTGAGGCAGAGACTGAGGCAGAGGCGCACACAGCTAGATACAGACCCGCTCGTCACACCGTGCAAATAGGGCTTAAAATAGCGTTATTAAGAGTCCTCCCCTCTCCCCTTTTTCTCTTTATTAACCGACAGCTTTGACCGGTTAACGCTGTGACGGTCAACCACCGGTTAAACGGTCGCCGATTTACATCCCTATCTCTGATGTCTCTTTGATGTCTCTGATGTCTTCCTGATGTCTTCCTGATGTCTCTCTGATGTCTTCCTGATGTCTCCCTGATGTCTCTCTGATGTCCCTGATGTCTTCCTGATGTCTCTCTGATGTCCCTGATGTCTCTCTGATGTCCCTGATGTCTCTCTGATGTCTTCCTGATGTCTCTCTGATGTCTTCCTGATGTCTTCCTGATGTCTCTCTGATGTCTTCCTGATGTCTCCCTGATGTCTCTCTGATGTCCCTGATGTCTTCCTGATGTCTCTCTGATGTCTTCCTGATGTCTCTCTGATGTCCCTGATGTCTCTCTGATGTCTTCCTGATGTCTCTCTGATGTCTCTCTGATGTCTTCCTGATGTCTCTCTGATGTCTCTCTGATGTCTTCCTGATGTCTTCCTGATGTCTCTCTGATGTCCCTGATGTGTCTCTGATGTCCCTGATGTCTCTCTGATGTCTTCCTGATGTCTCTCTGATGTCTTCCTGATGTCTTCCTGATGTCTCTCTGATGTCTTCCTGATGTCTCTCTGATGTCCCTGATGTCCCTGATGTCTTCCTGATGTCTCTCTGATGTCCCTGATGTCTTCCTGATGTCTCTCTGATGTCTTCCTGATGTCTCTCTGATGTCTTCCTGATGTCTCTCTGATGTCTCTCTGATGTCTCTCTGATGTCTTCCTGATGTCTCTCTGATGTCCCTGATGTCTTCCTGATGTCTCTCTGATGTCCCTGATGTCTTCCTGATGTCTCTCTGATGTCTTCCTGATGTCTCTCTGATGTCCCTGATGTCTTCCTGATGTCTCTCTGATGTCTTCCTGATGTCTCTCTGATGTCTTCCTGATGTCTCTCTGATGTCTTCCTGATGTCTCTCTGATGTCTCTGATGTCTCTCTGATGTCTTCCTGATGTCTCTCTGATGTCTCTCTGATGTCTCTCTGATGTCTCTCTGATGTCTTCCTGATGTCTTCCTGATGTCTCTCTGATGTCTTCCTGATGTCTTCCTGATGTCTTCCTGATGTCTCTCTGATGTCTCTCTGATGTCTTCCTGATGTCTTCCTGATGTCTCTCTGATGTCTTCCTGATGTCTCTCTGATGTCTTCCTGATGTCTTCCTGATGTCTCTCTGATGTCTTCCTGATGTCTCTCTGATGTCTTCCTGATGTCTCTCTGATGTCTTCCTGATGTCTCTCTGATGTCCCTGATGTCTTCCTGATGTCTCTCTGATGTCTTCCTGATGTCTCTCTGATGTCCCTGATGTCTTCCTGATGTCTCTCTGATGTCTTCCTGATGTCTCTCTGATGTCCCTGATGTCTTCCTGATGTCTCTCTGATGTCTCTCTGATGTCTTCCTGATGTCTCTCTGATGTCTTCCTGATGTCTTCCTGATGTCTCTCTGATGTCTTCCTGATGTCTCTCTGATGTCCCTGATGTCTTCCTGATGTCTCTCTGATGTCTTCCTGATGTCTCTCTGATGTCTTCCTGATGTCTTCCTGATGTCTCTCTGATGTCTTCCTGATGTCTCTCTAATGTCTTCCTGATGTCTCTCTGATGTCTTCCTGATGTCTCTCTGATGTCTCTCTGATGTCTTCCTGATGTCTCTCTGATGTCTCTCTGATGTCCCTGATGTCTTCCTGATGTCCCTGATGTCTTCCTGATGTCCCTGATGTCTCAGGAGGGAGGTGCTGTTTGGCCGTCGCTCTAAAGCAGCAGTGAGGAGGTCCCCAGAGGAGGTCTGCACGGGCCTCATCATCGGTGAGTGTTTAACACCCAAACTCCCAAAGCAGTCATTTTGACTGCTCCCATTAAAAACAAAGGAATTCGGAGAATTCCCCAAAAGGTTTATATTTTCACCATTTTTATTTCATAAATTGACGCAGACAAAGTTGCAAAGCGATGAGTCATTTCACTTCCACATAAAAAGCTCTGAAAGTGCTCTTGTTAAGTTCTGTTTCATAAACTCATTCCTCTGGAGCAGGAGCCGCTCTCACGGAGGAGGTGCTGCAGAAGAAGAAGGAGCGATACAGGAGAGACCTCCAGGAGCAGATGGCGGAGAAGGACCGGAGCAAGAGGAGGTGCTGTCACCATGGCAACGTGTGAACGTGTGAAGGAGGAGAAACCATAACTGTGTGTGTTACAGAGAGCGGGAGCTGCAGCTGCAGACACCAGAGGAGGATCCACTCAGACCAGTGGGAAATGTCAGTGTTGTATCCACAGCCGCTGGAACGTTAGCATCATATGCTAGGAGCCAAACTTCACCATGAGCACTTCTCTGTTGACCTTCATTGAGCTAGCATGTTCTGGACAATGCTAGCGTTCTTAGCATTGTCCAGAAGCAGAGACTGAGGGCAGAGACTGAGGCAGAGACTGAGGGCAGAGACAGAGACTGAGGCAGAGACTGAGGGCAGAGACAGAGACTGAGGCAGAGACTGAGGCAGAGACAGAGACTGAGGCAGAGACTGAGGCAGAGACTGAGGCATAGACTGAGGCAGAGACTGAGGCAGAGACTGAGGCAGAGACTGAGGCATAGACTGAGGCAGAGACTGAGGCAGAGACTGAGGCAGAGACTGAGGCATAGACTGAGGCAGAGACTGAGGCAGAGACTGAGGCAGAGACTGAGGCAGAGACTGAGGCAGAGACTGAGGCAGAGACTGAGGCATAGACTGAGGCAGAGACTGAGGCATAGACTGAGGCAGAGACTGAGGCAGAGACTGAGGCAGAGACTGAGGCAGAGACTGAGGCAGAGACTGAAGCAGAGACTGAGGCAGAGACTGAGGCAGAGACTGAGGCAGAGACTGAGGCATAGACTGAGGCAGAGACTGAGGCAGAGACTGAGGCAGAGACTGAGGCAGAGACTGAGGCAGAGACTGAGGCAGAGACTGAGGCAGAGACTGAGGCAGAGACTGAGGCAGAGACTGAGGCAGAGACTGAGGCAGAGACTGAGGCAGAGACTGAGGCAGAGACTGAGGCAGAGACTGAGGCAGAGACTGAGGCAGAGACTGAGGCAGAGACTGAGGCAGAGACTGAGGCAGAGACTGAGGCAGAGACTGAGGCAGAGACTGAAGCAGAGACTGAGGCAGAGACTGAGGCAGAGACTGAGGCAGAGACTGAAGCAGAGACTGAGGCAGAGACTGAGGCAGAGACTGAGGCACTGTCATTATCTGTGTGTCCTGTCCCTCTGTCAGCAGCGACATCAGCGTCAGCAGCGATACAAAGACGTTGCCGTGGAGACAGACTTTCCTTTGGCTCCTGTGGACAAGGCTGTTCCTGCTCCTCAGCGCCCCCCTGTGGCCTTCCAGAGCCCTGTCCTGGACTACAGCTCTGCCCTGTACCAGGGGAACCAGAACCCAGCTCTGTACCCCTCAAACCCACCCAGGCAAGTCACACTCAGGTCCTGCTCCAGTGCACAGTGTCTCCCCCTGCTGGTCAGACTCAGGTCCTGCTCCAGTGCACAGTGTCACCCCCTGCTGGTCAGACTCAGGTCCTGTCCAGTGTACAGTGTCTCCCCCTGCTGGTCAGACTCAGGTCCTGCTCCAGTGCACAGTGTCACCCCCTGCTGGTCAGACTCAGGTCCTGCTCCAGTGCACAGTGTCACCCCCTGCTGGTCAGACTCAAGTCCTGCTCCAGTGCACAGTGTCTCCCCCTGCTGGTCAGACTCAGGTCCTGCTCCAGTGTACAGTGTCTCCCCCTGCTGGTCAGACTCAGGTCCTGCTCCAGTGTACAGTGTCACCCCCTGCTGGTCAGACTCAGGTCCTGCTCCAGTGCACAGTGTCACCCCCTGCTGGTCAGACTCAGGTCCTGCTCCAGTGTACAGTGTCTCCCCCTGCTGGTCAGACTCAGGTCCTGCTCCAGTGCACAGTGTCTCCCCCTGCTGGTCAGACTCAGGTCCTGCTCCAGTGCACAGTGTCACCCCCTGCTGGTCAGACTCAGGTCCTGCTCCAGTGCACAGTGTCTCCCCCTGCTGGTCAGACTCAGGTCCTGCTCCAGTGCACAGTGTCTCCCCCTGCTGGTCAGACTCAGGTCCTGCTCCAGTGTACAGTGTCACCCCCTGCTGGTCAGACTCAGGTCCTGCTCCAGTGCACAGTGTCTCCCCCTGCTGGTCAGACTCAGGTCCTGCTCCAGTGCACAGTGTCACCCCCTGCTGGTCAGACTCAGGTCCTGCTCCAGTGCACAGTGTCACCCCCTGCTGGTCAGACTCAGGTCCTGCTCCAGTGCACAGTGTCACCCCCTGCTGGTCAGACTCAGGTCCTGCTCCAGTGTACAGTGTCACCCCCTGCTGGTCAGACTCAAGTCCTGCTCCAGTGCACAGTGTCTCCCCCTGCTGGTCAGACTCAGGTCCTGCTCCAGTGCACAGTGTCACCCCCTGCTGGTCAGACTCAAGTCCTGCTCCAGTGCACAGTGTCTCCCCCTGCTGGTCAGACTCAGGTCCTGCTCCAGTGCACAGTGTCTCCCCCTGCTGGTCAGACTCAGGTCCTGCTCCAGTGCACAGTGTCTCCCCCTGCTGGTCAGACTCAGGTCCTGCTCCAGTGTACAGTGTCTCCCCCTGCTGGTCAGACTCAGGTCCTGCTCCAGTGTACAGTGTCTCCCCCTGCTGGTCAGACTCAGGTCCTGCTCCAGTGTACAGTGTCTCCCCCTGCTGGTCAGACTCAGGTCCTGCTCCAGTGCACAGTGTCTCCCCCTGCTGGTCAGACTCAGGTCCTGCTCCAGTGTACAGTGTCACCCCCTGCTGGTCAGACTCAGGTCCTGCTCCAGTGTACAGTGTCACCCCCTGCTGGTCAGACTCAGGTCCTGCTCCAGTGCACAGTGTCTCCCCCTGCTGGTCAGACTCAGGTCCTGCTCCAGTGTACAGTGTCACCCCCTGCTGGTCAGACTCAGGTCCTGCTCCAGTGCACAGTGTCTCCCCCTGCTGGTCAGACTCAGGTCCTGCTCCAGTGCACAGTGTCTCCCCCTGCTGGTCAGACTCAGGTCCTGCTCCAGTGCACAGTGTCACCCCCTGCTGGTCAGACTCAGGTCCTGCTCCAGTGCACAGTGTCACCCCCTGCTGGTCAGACTCAGGTCCTGCTCCAGTGCACAGTGTCTCCCCCTGCTGGTCAGACTCAGGTCCTGCTCCAGTGCACAGTGTCTCCCCCTGCTGGTCAGACTCAGGTCCTGCTCCAGTGCACAGTGTCTCCCCCTGCTGGTCAGACTCAGGTCCTGCTCCAGTGTACAGTGTCTCCCCCTGCTGGTCAGACTCAGGTCCTGCTCCAGATGATAGAACTGTGATCTGTTGTTCTGAAGGATCCAGCTGCTTCCTCCCTCTGTGCCTGAGGTCTACACCGGTCCTCCTCATCATCATCACTACTACAGCAGGACCTTGCATCCGCACACGCCCTACTGTGAGTCACTGCAGCCGCACACGCCCTACTGTGAGTCTCTGCAGCCGCACACGCCCTACTGTGAGTCACTGCAGCCGCACACGCCCTACTGTGAGTCACTGCAGCCGCACACGCCCTACTGTGAGTCACTGCAGCCGCACACGCCCTACTGTGAGTCACTGCAGCCGCACACGCCCTACTGTGAGTCACTGCAGCCGCACACGCCCTACTGTGAGTCACTGCAGCCGCACACGCCCTACTGTGAGTCTCTGCAGCCGCACACGCCCTACTGTGAGTCACTGCAGCCGCACACGCCCTACTGTGAGTCTCTGCAGCCACACACGCCCTACTGTGAGTCTCTGCAGCCGCACACGCCCTACTGTGAGTCTCTGCAGCCGCACACGCCCTACTGTGAGTCACTGCAGCCGCACACGCCCTACTGTGAGTCTCTGCAGCCGCACACTGCAGCCGCACACGCCCTACTGTGAGTCTCTGCAGCCGCACACGCCCTACTGTGAGTCTCTGCAGCCACACACGCCCTACTGTGAGTCACTGCAGCCGCACACGCCCTACTGTGAGTCTCTGCAGCCGCACACGCCCTACTGTGAGTCTCTGCAGCCGCACACGCCCTACTGTGAGTCTCTGCAGCCGCACACGCCCTACTGTGAGTCACTGCAGCCGCACACGCCCTACTGTGAGTCTCTGCAGCCGCACACGCCTACTGTGAGTCTCTGCAGCCGCACACGCCCTAGGCGTGGCCTAGAGGAGGCGTGGCCTAGAGTAAGTAGCCTGTTCGTAACAGCGCCGCTCCTCGTTCTGAGAGCTAGCGTCACGCTAAGTCTCTACTCAGCACTTTTTACGGCCTGAATTCATACACAGCTGAATCAATGAGCTCAAGTTTTCCATTAAATTATAGATTTTGATACAACTTGTTTGTAGTAATAAGCATTTTTATGAACTCCTTAGAAAATAAATCGGGTATAGCTTAAGTTGTTCCACAGGGAAAGGTGCTCTCTGCATTTGACCATCCTGTGGCCGGAGCATTTTCACCTTTTATACATGTTACTAGTGCTAGGGGAAACCAGAGCACCCGGAGGAAACCGGAGTACCCGGAGGAAACCTACGCAGGCAGGTCGAGAACTTGCAAACGCCACTCAGGCCCTGTTCCGACCGGGAGCTTCTTGCTGTGAAGTGAGAATGCTAACCACTCAGCCACTGTGCCGCCCACAGTGGTTTAGTCTGTTTGTGTTCTTGTATCGCCCACACCAGAGAATCAACAGTTCAGACACAACAAATATAGAACACATTAGAGCCCTGCACTTGAGCCCTTGGCCCGAGGGCCCCGACAGCCCGAGGGCCGGGCTTCGGGCCGATGACCGCATAATGACCTCGGACACGGGCCGGGCTCGGGCTCTTTTTAGAGCGGCAGAATACATTTACAAACGCACCCACTGAATATAGCGTTCTATCACGTAGTGTTTGTTGTTCTGTGTAGTGTTGTCAAAGCACATAGCATTACTTACAGGTGTGTTGCAGCATCTGTGTATCATACAGCTGTGTATCATACAGCTGTGTATCATACAGCTGTGTATCATACAGCTGTGTATCATTCAGCTGGGCATCATACAGCTGTGTATCATTCAGCTGGGCATCATACAGCTGTGTATCATACAGCTGTGTATCATACAGCTGCGGCCGTTCACTCTGCACCACTCCGCACACACAGAACTCATTGCAACACATCAGTACCATGTATAACTCCGCCCTCTAGCTAAGTCTGCGTTCATATCAGTGCGCGGCACTATATACTACGCTAAAACATTGATATGGGAGGTTACAAAAAAAAAAAAAAAAGTCGGGCTTGATGCGGGTTTCGGGCCTGAAAATTCAGAAACCATATCGGGCCGGGCTGGGCTGGGGCGCCACCCCCTCGGGCCAGGGCCGGGCTCGGGCCCAGATAATAGGCCCGTGCAGGGCTCTAGAACACATGGTAGTGGACCATTTAGAGAGACCACATGGGATTGTACCATAGGGAGAGACCACATGGTATTGGTCCATAGAGAGAGACCACATGGTATTGGTCCATAGGGAGAGACCACATGGTATTGGTCCATAGGGAGAGACCACATGGTATTGGTCCATAGAGAGAGACCACATGGTATTGGTCCATAGAGAGAGACCACATGGTATTGGTCCATAGGGAGAGACCACATGGTATTGGGCCATAGGGAGAGACCACATGGTATTGGGCCATAGGGAGAGACCACATGGTATTGGTCCATAGAGAGAGACCACATGGTATTGGACCATAGGGAGAGAACACATGGTATTGGTCCATAGGGAGAGACCACATGGTATTGGTCCATAGAGAGAGACCACATGGTATTGGTCCATAGGGAGAGACCACATGGTATTGGGCCATAGGGAGAGACCACATGGTATTGGACCATAGGGAGAGACCACATGGTATTGGTCCATAGGGAGAGAACACATGGTATTGGACCATAGGGAGAGACCACATGGTATTGGGCCATAAGGAGAGACCACATGGTATTGGGCCATAGGGAGAGACCACATGGTATTGGACCATAGGGAGAGAACACATGGTATTGGGCCATAGGGAGAGACCACATGGTATTGGGCCATAGGGAGAGACCACATGGTATTGGGCCATAGGGAGAGACCACATGGTATTGGGCCATAGGGAGAGACCACATGGTATTGGACCATAGGGAGAGACCACATGGTATTGGGCCATAGGGAGAGACCACATGGTATTGGACCATAGGGAGAGACCACATGGTATTGGTCCATAGGGAGAGACCACATGGTATTGGGCCATAGGGAGAGACCACATGGTATTGGGCCATAGGGAGAGACCACATGGTATTGGGCCATAGGGAGAGACCACATGGTATTGGGCCATAGGGAGAGACCACATGGTATTGGACCATAGGGAGAGACCACATGGTAGATTCAGATTCAGATTCATTTATTTGCCATTTGCAGTAAAACCACATTGGAAAAACTGTGCAAGACTACCCCGGTGTGCACCAGACAGAGGAGACGACACACACCAGAGCTCTTGCCACGGCGCCATCTTTACGGCGCCATGCGACAAACAGTAGAATAAACAGCAGAGAGCAATAACATACAGTTTCACAGACAGTTGGATAGACACATTGTGCCTTGTATAAAGCACGGATTTTTTCTCGGGATGAAGCACCTCCTACAGCCGGCCCAATGTGGCTGTCAGAGGGGGGCGGGGTCAGGGAGGGGGGTGAGTCGGAAACACAGTGAGGAGTGGAGGGGAGGGAGGGAGCAAGATGGATAGAGAGGGAGGTGGGGGAGACGGGATCCGAGCTGGAGACTGAATAGTGAGATTGTTGTAGATGGGACCTTTTTGTTATTATGGCCTTGGCCGAGGAATGTGAGATAAGAGTGGAGAGAAGACACAGCAGGAGAAACACATCGCCTCAGGGGGACAATATTAAATGCAATGTCAGGCAGATATTCTATTAAATCCAATTAAACCGAATTGCGGCGCCCTCAAACCCCGTACACAGGGGCAGATCCAAGCCGGGTCAGAGAGTTCAAGCCTGACAGCCTGGTATTGGGCCATAGGGAGAGACCACATGGTATTGGACCATAGGGAGAGACCACATGGTATTGGTCCATAGGGAGAGACCACATGGTATTGGGCCATAGGGAGAGACCACATGGTATTGGACCATAGGGAGAGACCACATGTTATTGTGCCATAGGGAGAGACCACATGGTATTGGACCATAGGGAGAGACCACATGGTATTGGACCATAGGGAGGGACCACAGTCCTTACAGTCTCACAGACTCCTGCATCAGAGGAACTCCTCAAACCCAGTGGGAGAAACCTGACCAATCAGAGGCCTTCCCTGAGACCAGCTGGTGTTTCTCTGTGGTCCCCAGACCCGGGACACCTGCCGTACTGGGATCTGCCACCAGGGGGCGCCGCCTCCAGTCACTATGGAGACCGTAGTCCTCAGAGCCACCGCAGCGAGAGCAGCTTCCCCCCGGTTCAGTGAGTGACCTCTGACCCCACACCACCAAGAGCCCCACCCTTCTGTCTCTAAACTCTTCAAACTATTTACTCTCTAGGACATGTTCTCTGTCAAGCTCTATTTAATTACACTGATCCCTCTGGTCTCTCTCTCTCTCTGGTCTCTCTCTGGTCTCTCTCTCTCTCTGGTCTCTCTCTCTCTGGTCTCACTCTCTGGTCTCTCTCTGGTCTCTCTCTGGTCTCTCTCTCTCTCTGGTCTCTCTCTCTGTCTGGTCTCTCTCTGGTCTCTCTCTGGTCTCTCTCTGGTCTCTCTCTGGTTTCTCTCTGGTCTCTCTGGTTTCCCTCTGGTCTCTCTCTGGTCTTTCTCTCTGGTCTCTCTCTGGTCTCTCTCTGGTCTCTCTCTGGTCTCTCTCTGGTCTCTCTCTGGTCTCTCTGGTTTCTCTCTGGTCTCTCTGGTTTCTCTCTGGTCTCTCTGGTTTCCCTCTGGTCTCTCTCTGGTCTCTCTCTGGTCTCTCTCTGGTCTTTCTCTGGCTGATCTCCCTCTCTCTGGTCTCTGGTCTCTCTCCGGTCTCTCTCTGGTCTCTCTCTGGTCTCTCTCTGGTCTCTCTGGTTTCTCTCTGGTCTCTCTGGTTTCTCTCTGGTCTCTCTGGTTTCTCTCTGGTCTCTCTGGTTTCTCTCTGGTCTCTCTCTGGTCTCTCTCTGGTCTCTCTCTGGTCTCTCTCTCTGGTCTCTCTCTGGTCTCTCTCTGGTCTCTCTCTCTGGTCTCTCTGGTCTCTCTCTGGTCTCTCTCTGGTCTCTCTGGTTTCTCTCTGGTCTCTCTCTCTGGTCTCTCTCTCTGGTCTCTCTCTGGTCTCTCTCTGGTCTCTCTCTCTGGTCTCTCTCTGGTCTCTCTCTGGTCTCTCTCTGGTTCTCTCTCTCTCTGGTCTCTCTCTGGTCTCTCTCTCTGGTCTCTCTCTGGTCTCTCTCTGGTCTCTCTCTGGTCTCGGTCTCTCTGGTCTCTCTGGTCTCTCTCTGGTCTCTCTCTGGTCTCTCTGGTCTCTCTCTGGTCTCTCTCTGGTCTCTCTGGTCTCTCTCTGGTCTCTCTCTCTGGTCTCTCTCTCTGGTCTCTCTCTGGTCTCTCTCTGGTCTCTCTGGTCTCTCTCTGGTCTCTCTCTCTGGTCTCTCTCTGGTCTCTCTCTCTGGTCTCTCTCTGGTCTCTCTCTGGTCTCCTCAGTCTCTCTGACCTCCTTTCTCTCTCTCTCTCT
>OZ035830.1:959643-969643 GCA_964034765.1 Knipowitschia caucasica
GACCATAGACGCACGGACAGGACCATAGACGCACGGACAGGACCATAGACGTGCAGGCAGGACCATAGACAGGCGGGCAGGACCATAGACGCACGGACAGGACCATAGACGCACGGACAGGACCATAGACGCGCAGGCAGGACCATAGACAGGCGGACAGGACCATAGACGCACGGACAGGACCATAGACGCACGGACAGGACCATAGACGCGCAGGCAGGACCATAGACGCGCAGACAGGACCATCACCAGCTTGTCTGTCTCCCCTGTGTCTCCTCCCGAAGCACAACCAAAACTCACTAAATTAAAGCTGAGGTACCTAACTTTTCCCCTTGAATTGACAGTGCATGTTATTTGTGCACAAAAGTAAAATGTTGTGAACAAACCACAGCAGTCTTACTTCAGAAATAGCCCAGTGAGTCATTATTTGACTTTTATATTTTTTTCCAGTTAGTGCCACTTTATCGTGTTGATATGTGGTCTCTCTCGCTGGTCTCTCTCTCTGGTCTCTCTCTCTGGTCTCTCTCTCTGGTCTCTCTCTGGTCTCTCTCTCTGGCCTCTCTCTCTGGTCTCTCTCTGGTGTCTCTCTCTCTGGTCTCTCTCTCTCTGGTCTCTCTCTCTGGTCTCTCTCTCTGGTCTCTCTCTCTGGTCTCTCTCTGGTCTCTCTCTGGTCTCTCTCTGGTCTCTCTCTCTCTGGTCTCTCTCTCTGGTCTCTCTCTTGTCTCTCTCTCTCTGATCTCTCTCTGGTCTCTCTCTGGTCTCTCTCTCTGGTCTCTCTCTGGTCTCTCTCTGGTCTCTCTCTGGTCTCTCTCTGGTGTCTCTCTGGTCTCTCTCTGGTCCCTCTCTCTGGTCTCTCTCTGGTGTCTCTCTGGTCCCTCTCTCTGGTCTCTCTCTGGTCTCTCTCTGGTGTCTCTCTGGTCTCTCTCTGGTCCCTCTCTCTGGTCTCTCTCTGGTGTCTCTCTGGTCCCTCTCTCTGGTCTCTCACTTAGACCAAAGGGCCGGGGGGGATGTGTTTAATGTGAGCATGGATGGATCTAAAAACACCTTCAGATCTGTGTGTAATGAGGAGCATGCGTTCTGTTCTCAGATCCAGGAGCAGCAGGAGCGCCGGCGGCAGGAGCAGGAGGAGGCGCAGAGGTATGAGGCTCAGCTGGAGGAGGAGATGAGGAGGCACCAGCCCTGGGGCCGAGGAGGAGGAGGTGCCCCACTGAAGGACAGCACAGGCAACGTCATCGGTAAGAGAGACCAGAGAGAGAGACCAGAGAGAGAGAGACCAGAGAGAGAGACCAGAGAGAGAGAGACCAGAGAGAGAGAGACCAGAGAGAGAGACCAGAGAGAGAGACCAGAGAGAGAGACCAGAGAGAGAGACCAGAGAGAGAGACCAGAGAGAGAGACCAGAGAGAGACCAGAGAGAGAGACCAGAGAGAGAGACCAGAGAGAGAGACCAGAGAGAGAGACCAGAGAGAGAGACCAGAGAGATAGACCAGAGAGAGAGACCAGAGAGAGAGACCAGAGAGAGAGACCAGAGAGAGAGACCAGAGAGAGAGACCAGAGAGAGAGACCAGAGAGAGAGACCAGAGAGAGAGACCAGAGAGATAGACCAGAGAGATAGACCAGAGAGAGAGACCAGAGAGAGAGAGACCAGAGAGAGAGACCAGAGAGAGAGACCAGAGAGAGAGACCAGAGAGAGAGACCAGAGAGATAGACCAGAGAGATAGACCAGAGATAGACCAGAGAGAGACCAGAGAGAGAGACCAGAGAGAGACCAGAGAGAGAGACCAGAGAGAGAGACCAGAGAGAGAGACCAGAGAGAGAGACCAGAGAGAGAGACCAGAGAGAGAGACCAGAGAGAGAGACCAGAGAGAGAGACCAGAGAGAGAGACCAGAGAGAGAGACCAGAGAGAGAGACCAGAGAGAGACCAGAGAGAGAGACCAGAGAGAGAGACCAGAGAGAGAGACCAGAGAGAGAGACCAGAGAGAGAGACCAGAGAGAGAGACCAGAGAGAGAGACCAGAGAGAGAGACCAGAGAGAGAGACCAGAGAGATAGACCAGAGAGATAGACCAGAGAGATAGACCAGAGAGAGAGACCAGAGAGAGAGACCAGAGAGACCAGAGAGAGAGACCAGAGAGAGAGACCAGAGAGATAGACCAGAGATAGACCAGAGAGAGAGACCAGAGAGATAGACCAGAGAGACCAGAGAGAGAGACCAGAGAGAGAGACCAGAGAGAGAGACCAGAGATAGACCAGAGATAGACCAGAGAGAGACCAGAGAGAGAGACCAGAGAGAGAGACCAGAGAGAGAGACCAGAGAGAGAGACCAGAGAGAGAGACCAGAGAGATAGACCAGAGAGATAGACCAGAGATAGACCAGAGAGATAAACCAGAGATAGACCAGAGATAGACCAGAGAGAGACCAGAGAGAGAGACCAGAGAGAGAGACCAGAGAGAGAGACCAGAGAGAGAGACCAGAGAGAGAGACCAGAGAGAGAGACCAGAGAGAGAGACCAGAGAGAGAGACCAGAGAGAGACCAGAGAGAGATACCAGAGAGATAGACCAGAGAGATAGACCAGAGAGATAGACCAGAGAGATAGACCAGAGAGATAGACCAGAGAGATAGACCAGAGAGATAGACCAGAGAGATAGACCAGAGAGATAGACCAGAGAGAGAGACCAGAGAGATAGACCAGAGAGAGAGACCAGAGAGATAGACCAGAGAGATAGACCAGAGAGATAGACCAGAGAGATAGACCAGAGAGATAGACCAGAGAGATAGACCAGAGAGATAGACCAGAGAGATAGACCAGAGAGATAGACCAGAGAGAAGACCAGAGAGATAGACCAGAGAGATAGACCAGAGAGATAGACCAGAGAGATAGACCAGAGAGATAGACCAGAGAGATAGACCAGAGAGATAGACCAGAGAGATAGACCAGAGATAGACCAGAGATAGACCAGAGATAGACCAGAGATAGACCAGAGAGAGACCAGAGAGAGACCAGAGAGAGACCAGAGAGAGACCAGAGAGAGACCAGAGAGAGACCAGAGAGAGACCAGAGAGAGACCAGAGAGAGACCAGAGAGAGACCAGAGAGAGACCAGAGAGAGACCAGAGAGAGACCAGAGAGAGACCAGAGAGAGACCAGAGAGAGACCAGAGAGAGACCAGAGAGAGACCAGAGAGAGACCAGAGAGAGACCAGAGAGAGACCAGAGAGAGACCAGAGAGAGAGACTGTGTGTTATCGCAGTAACAGTCTCCCTGTTGTGTTGCAGCCGACCTGAAGCGTCTGTGTCGTCTGAGCGAGGATATGCGCAGTCCTCCAAACCTGAAGGGGGCGCTGAGACGGGAGTCAGACCCCTGTGAGAGGGTCAACGGTACAGTCTCTGTGTGCAGTGATCCAGACACTAGTGGGGTGCTCCATGGTACGAACACACACACACATACACGCATGTATACACACACACATACATTTATTTATATACTGTATGTATTTTACACTCACACACCAATAGACACACTGTCCATCAACAATCAACATCAACTTTTTATCCCTCTAACCTCTGGTCCCTCACTGGTCTCTCAGGTCTCTCACTGGTCCCTCTGGTCCCTCACTGGTCTCTCAGGTCTCTCACTGGTCCCTCTGGTCTCTCACTGGTCCCTCTGGTCCCTCACTGGTCTCTCAGGTCTCTCACTGGTCCCTCTGGTCCCTCACTGGTCTCTCAGGTCTCTCACTGGTCCCTCTGGTCCCTCACTGGTCTCTCAGGTCTCTCACTGGTCCCTCTGGTCCCTCACTGGTCTCTCAGGTCTCTCACTGGTCCCTCTGGTCCCTCACTGGTCCCTCTGGTCTCTTACTGGTCCCTGTGGTCTCTCACTGGTCCCTCTGGTCTCTCACTGGTCCCTCTGGTCCCTCACTGGTCCCTCTGGTCTCTTACTGGTCCCTGTGGTCTCTCACTGGTCCCTCTGGTCCCTCACTGGTCCCTCTGGTCTCTTACTGGTCCCTGTGGTCCCTCACTGGTCCCTCTGGTCTCTTACTGGTCCCTGTGGTCTCTCACTGGTCCCTCTGGTCTCTCACTGGTCCCTCTGGTCTCTTACTGGTCCCTGTGGTCTCTCACTGGTCCCTCTGGTCTCTCACTGGTCCCTCTGGTCCCTCACTGGTCTCTCAGGTCTCTCACTGGTCCCTCTGGTCCCTCACTGGTCCCTCTGGCCTCTCACTGGTCCCTCTGGTCTCTCACTGGTCCCTCTGGTCTCTCACTGGTCCCTCTGGTCTCTTACTGGTCCGTCTGGTCTCTTACTGGTCCCTGTGGTCTCTCACTGGTCCCTCTGGTCTCTCACTGGTCCCTCTGGTCTCTCACTGGTCCCTCTGGTCTCTTACTGGTCCGTCTGGTCTCTTACTGGTCCCTGTGGTCTCTCACTGGTCCCTCTGGTCTCTCACTGGTCCCTCTGGTCTCTTACTGGTCCGTCTGGTCTCTTACTGGTCCCTGTGGTCTCTCACTGGTCCCTCTGGTCTCTCACTGGTCCCTCTGGTCTCTTACTGGTCCGTCTGGTCTCTTACTGGTCCCTGTGGTCTCTCACTGGTCCCTCTGGTCTCTCACTGGTCCCTGTGGTCTCTCACTGGTCCCTCTGGTCTCTCACTGGTCCCTGTGGTCTCTCAAGGCGCGTTCAGACCGGACTTAACTTTGGCGTCAAAAGCGTCAGGTTTGCATTGAAAGTGAATGGTGAAGCGCGTCAGGTGAAGCCGAGAGCCCCGGCGTCACTTGGCCTCTTCAAAAGCTTCAAGAGTCGCGAGTAACACGCGCGTATCAAAACAATCCCTTTGACGCTGAAGCTGAGAAAAGCTGAGCTTTTGGAGCTTTGACGCTCAACCAATCAGGAGACGAGGAGCAGCAGCAGCAGAGGGTCTGTCTCTGTCATGGAGAGAAGTCATGTGACTACTACTGCTGCTGCTGTTTTTTCTTGTCATTAATGTTGTTAGTAATATTTGTATGAGTAGTAACGTTCTTTATAAGTGAGTAACAAAACCATCGTACACTTGCTGTGTAGAAAACGTAATTTATTTAATATAAGAACAAGCTGACGATGAGTCTGGCTCAGGGCGAGAGCGAGGCAGCTCCAGGCGGGGAGAGGAGAGCTCCAGGCGGGGAGAGGAGAGCTCCAGGCGGGGAGAGGCGAGCGAGAGGCGGGGAGAGGAGAGCTCCAGGCGGGGAGAGGAGAGCTCCAGGCGGGGACAGGCGAGCTCCAGGCGGGGAGAGGAGAGCTCCAGACGGGGACAGGCGAGCTCCAGGCGGGGAGAGGGGAGCGAGAGGCGGGGACAGGCGAGCTCCAGGCGGGGAGAGGCAAGCTCCAGGCGGGCAGAGGCGAGCTCCAGGCGGGAAGAGGGGAGCTCCAGGCGGGCAGAGGCGAGCTCCAGGCGGGCAGAGGCGAGCTCCAGGCTGGCAGAGGCGAGCTCCAGGCGGGCAGAGGCGAGCTCCAGGCGGGCAGAGGCGAGCTCCAGGCGGGCAGAGGGGAGCGAGAGGCGGGCAGAGGGGAGCTCCAGGCGGGGAGAGGAGAGCTCCAGGCGGGCAGAGGCGAGCTCCAGGCGGGCAGAGGGGAGCTCCAGGCGGGCAGAGGCGAGCTCCAGGCAGGCAGAGGCGAGCTCCAGGCGGGCAGAGGCGAGCTCCAGGCGGGCAGAGGCGAGCTCCAGGCGGGCAGAGGCGAGCTCCAGGCGGGCAGAGGCGAGCTCCAGGCGGGCAGAGGCGAGCTCCAGGCGGGCAGAGGCGAGCTCCAGGCGGGCAGAGGCGAGCTCCAGGCGGGCAGAGGCGAGCTCCAGGCGGGCAGAGGGCGAGCTCCAGGCGGGCAGAGGCGAGCTCCAGGCGGGCAGAGGCGAGCTCCAGGCGGGCAGAGGGGAGCGAGAGGCGGGCAGAGGGGAGCGAGAGGCGGGCAGAGGCGAGCTCCAGGCGGGCAGAGGCGAGCTCCAGGCGGGCAGAGGCGAGCTCCAGGCGGGCAGAGGGGAGCGAGAGGCGGGCAGAGGGGAGCGAGAGGCGGGCAGAGGGGAGCGAGAGGCGGGCAGAGGGGAGCGAGAGGCGGGCAGAGGGGAGCGAGAGGCGGGGAGAGGAGAGCTCCAGGCGGGGAGAGGAGAGCTCCAGGCGGGGAGAGGAGAGCTCCAGGCGGACAGAGGGGAGCGAGAGGCGGGGAGAGGGGAGCTCCAGGCGGGGAGAGGAGAGGCGAGCGAGAGGCAGGGAGAGGCGAGCTCCAGGCGGGGAGAGGCGAGCTCCAGGCGGGGAGTGGCGAGCTCCAGGCGGGGAGAGGAGAGCTCCAGGCGGGGAGAGGAGAGCTCCAGGCGGGGAGAGGAGAGCTCCAGGCGGGGAGAGGAGAGCTCCAGACGGGGACAGGCGAGCTCCAGGCGGGGAGAGGAGAGCTCCAGGCGGGGACAGGCGGGGACAGGCGAGCTCCAGGCGGGCAGAGGCGAGCTCCAGGCGGGCAGAGGCGAGCTCCAGGCGGGCAGAGGCGAGCTCCAGGCGGGCAGAGGCGAGCTTTAGGCGGGCAGAGGCGAGCTCCAGGCGGGCAGAGGCGAGCTCCAGGCGGGCAGAGGCGAGCTCCAGGCGGGCAGAGGCGAGCTCCAGGCGGGCAGAGGGGAGTGAGAGGCGGGGAGAGGCGAGCGAGAGGCGGGGAGAGGCGAGCGAGAGGCGGGGAGAGGAGAGCTCCAGGCGGGGAGAGGAGAGCTGCAGGCGGGGAGAGGAGAGCTCCAGGCGGGGAGAGGAGAGCTCCAGGCGGGGAGAGGGGAGCTCCAGGCGGGGAGAGGGGAGCGAGAGGCGGGGAGAGGAGAGCGAGAGGCGGGGAGAGGAGAGCGAGAGGCGGGGAGAGGAGAGCGAGAGGCGGGGAGAGGAGAGCTCCAGGCGGGGAGAGGCGAGCTCCAGGCGGGGAGAGGGGAGCTCCAGGCGGGCAGAGGCGAGCTCCAGGCGGGCAGAGGCGAGCTCCAGGCGGGCAGAGGCGAGCTCCAGGCGGGCAGAGGCGAGCTCCAGGCGGGCAGAGGCGAGCTCCAGGCGGGCAGAGGCGAGCTCCAGGCGGGCAGAGGCGAGCTCCAGGCGGGCAGAGGCGAGCTCCAGGCGGGCAGAGGCGAGCTCCAGGCGGGCAGAGGCGAGCTCCAGGCGGGCAGAGGCGAGCTCCAGGCGGGCAGAGGGGAGCGAGAGGCGGGGAGAGGGGAGCTCCAGGCGGGGAGAGGAGAGGCGAGCGAGAGGCGGGGAGAGGAGAGGCGAGCGAGAGGCGGGGAGAGGAGAGCTCCAGGCGGGGAGAGGAGAGCTCCAGGCGGGGAGAGGAGAGCTCCAGACGGGGAGAGGAGAGCTCCAGGCGGGCAGAGGGGAGCGAGAGGCGGGGAGAGGGGAGCTCCAGGCGGGGAGAGGAGAGGCGAGCGAGAGGCGGGGAGAGGCGAGCTCCAGGCGGGGAGAGGCGAGCTCCAGGCGGGGAGAGGCGAGCTCCAGGCGGGGAGAGGAGAGCTCCAGGCGGGGAGAGGAGAGCTCCAGGCGGGGACAGGCGAGCTCCAGGCGGGGAGAGGAGAGCTCCAGGCGGGGAGAGGCGAGCTCCAGGCGGGGAGAGGAGAGCTCCAGGCGGTGACAGGCGAGCTCCAGGTGGGGAGAGGGGAGCTCCAGGCGGGGACAGGCGGGGACAGGCGAGCTCCAGGCGGGCAGAGGCGAGCTCCAGGCGGGCAGAGGCGAGCTCCAGGCGGGCAGAGGCGAGCTCCAGGCGGGCAGAGGCGAGCTCCAGGCGGGCAGAGGCGAGCTCCAGGCGGGCAGAGGCGAGCTCCAGGCGGGCAGAGGCGAGCTCCAGGCGGGCAGAGGCGAGCTCCAGGCGGGGAGAGGCGAGCTCCAGGCGGGCAGAGGTGAGCTCCAGGCGGGCAGAGGCGAGCTCCAGGCGGGCAGAGGGGAGCGAGAGGCGGGGAGAGGCGAGCGAGAGGCGGGGAGAGGAGAGCTCCAGACGGGGAGAGGAGAGCTCCAGACGGGGAGAGGAGAGCTCCAGGCGGGGAGAGACGAGCGAGAGGCGGGGAGAGGAGCGCGAGAGGCGGGGAGAGGAGAGCTCCAGGCGGGGACAGGCGAGCTCCAGGCGGGGAGAGGAGAGCTCCAGGCGGGGAGAGGAGAGCGAGAGGCGGGGAGAGGAGAGCTCCAGGCGGGGAGAGGAGAGCTCCAGGCGGGGAGAGGAGAGCGAGAGGCGGGGACAGGCGAGCGAGAGGCGGGGAGAGGCGAGCGAGAGGCGGGGAGAGGAGAGCGAGAGGCGGGGAGAGGAGAGCGAGAGGCGGGGAGAGGAGAGCGAGAGGCGGGGAGAGGAGAGCTCCAGGCGGGGACAGGCGAGCTCCAGGCGGGGAGAGGGGAGCGAGAGGCGGGGAGAGGCGAGCGAGAGGCGGGGAGAGGAGAGCTCCAGGCGGGGACAGGCGAGCTCCAGGCGGGGAGAGGCGAGCGAGAGGCGGGGAGAGGAGAGCGAGAGGCGGGGAGAGGAGAGCTCCAGGCGGGGACAGGCGAGCTCCAGGCGGGGAGAGGAGAGCGAGAGGCGGGGAGAGAGAGAGAGCGAGAGGCGGGGACAGGGGCGAGCGAGAGGGGGGAGAGGAGAGCTCCAGGCAGGGAGAGGGGAGCGAGAGGCGGGGAGAGGAGAGCGAGAGGCGGGGAGAGGAGAGCTCCAGGCGGGGAGAGGAGAGCTCCAGGCGGGGAGAGGAGAGCTCCAGGCGGGGAGAGGAGAGCTCCAGGCGGGGAGAGGAGAGCGAGAGGCGGGGACAGGCGAGCGAGAGGCGGGGAGAGGCGAGCTCCAGGCGGGGACAGGCGAGCTCCAGGCGGGGAGAGGAGAGCTCCAGGCGGGGAGAGGGGAGCGAGAGGCGGGGAGAGGAGAGCTCCAGGCGGGGAGAGGGGAGCGAGAGGCGGGGAGAGGAGAGCTCCAGGCGGGGAGAGGAGAGCGAGAGGCGGGGAGAGGAGTGCTCCAGGCGGGGAGAGGGGAGCGAGAGGCGGGGAGAGGAGAGCTCCAGGCGGGGAGAGGAGAGCGAGAGGCGGGCAGAGGGGAGCGAGAGGCGGGGAGAGGAGAGCTCCAGGCGGGCAGAGGGGAGAGCGAGGTGGGGAGAGGCGAGCTCCGGGGTTTGAGAACTCAGACTGGGTGAGTGACATGCGGAAGTACCGCTGAAAGCGAAACTCCTCCGTACGCAGCTCCTGGAGTAAATGACGGAACTCTGCAAACACTGCAGCCTCTCAAGTCTGTGGTGAACCCAGAACACGTTTTATAGAAACCCCACGACAGCGTTATTTTGCATTATATAACAAATAAAAGCTCGCTGCTCTCTGGAAAATCCACCGTTGACTACAGGCAACAGAGAAGCTCCTCCCACCGGCGTCACTCGCGTCAAAAGCTTCAAGCACCAAAATGACAAAACTATCCCGGCGTCAGTTGAAGCGCGTCAAAAGCTTTTTGAAGCTTTTGGTCTGAACGCGCCTTCACTGGTCCCTCTGGTCTCTTACTGGTCCCTGTGGTCTCTCACTGGTCCCTGTGCTCTCTCACTGGTCCCTGTGCTCTCTCGCTGTTCCCTGTGCTCTCTCAGGGTTCACACAGGTACAGTCTCCTCAGTTCGCCCGTGGATCAGTGTTTCCCACTCAGCCCTCGGTGCAGCAGCTGCAGGAACAGGACAAGTACAAGGCCTTCCTCAGACTGCAGGTGAGTGTCCCCCACATGTCCCCCACATGTCCCCCACATGTCCCCCACATGTCCTCCACATGTCCTCCACATGTCCCCCACATGTCCCCCACATGTCCCCCACATGTCCTCCCCATGTCCCCCACATGTCCCCCACATGTCCCCCACATATCCTCCACATGTCCTCTCAGATTAGTCCTGGTCTCAGGTCTCTGTCCTGAAGTCCTCTCACATTAGTCCTGGTCTCAGGTCTCTGTCCTGAAGTCCTCTCACATTAGTCCTGGTCTCAGGTCTCTGTCTTGAAGTCCTCTCACATTAGTCCTGGTCTCAGGTCTCTGTCCTGAAGTCCTCTCACATTAGTCCT
>OZ035830.1:974643-1005274 GCA_964034765.1 Knipowitschia caucasica
TCTACTCTGCTCCTCTCACCTCCTCTGCTCCACTCTCCTCTGCTCCTCTCACCTCCTCTGCTCCTCTCTCCTCTGCTCCTCTCTCCTCTGCTCCACTCTACTCTGCTCCACTCTCCTCTGCTCCACTCTCCTCTGCTCCACTCTCCTCTGCTCCACTCTCCTCTGCTCCACTCTCCTCTGCTCCACTCTCCTCTGCTCCTCTGCTCCTCTCTCCTCTGCTCCTCTCTACTCTGCTCCTCTCTACTCTGCTCCTCTCTCCTCTGCTCCACTCTCCTCTGCTCCTCTCTCCTCTGCTCCACTCTCCTCTGCTCCACTCTCCTCTGCTCCACTCTACTCTGCTCCTCTCTCCTCTGCTCCACTCTCCTCTGCTCCTCTCTCCTCTGCTCCACTCTCCTCTGCTCCTCTCTCCTCTGCTCCACTCTCCTCTGCTCCTCTCTCCTCTGCTCCTCTCTCCTCTGCTCCACTCTCCTCTGCTCCACTCTCCTCTGCTCCTCTCTCCTCTGCTCCACTCTCCTCTGCTCCACTCTCCTCTGCTCCACTCTCCTCTGCTCCACTCTCCTCTGCTCCTCTCTCCTCTGCTCCACTCTCCTCTGCTCCACTCTCCTCTGCTCCACTCTACTCTGCTCCTCTCTCCTCTGCTCCACTCTCCTCTGCTCCTCTCTCCTCTGCTCCACTCTCCTCTGCTCCTCTCTCCTCTGCTCCACTCTCCTCTGCTCCTCTCTCCTCTGCTCCTCTCTCCTTTGCTCCAACTTCATATGCTCCTCTCTCCTCTGCTCCACTCTCCTCTGCTCCACTCTCCTCTGCTCCTCTCTCCTCTGCTCCACTCTCCTCTGCTCCACTCTCCTCTGCTCCACTCTCCTCTGCTCCTCTGCTCCTCTCTCCTCTGCTCCTCTCTCCTCTGCTCCTCTCTACTCTGCTCCTCTCTCCTTTGCTCCAACTTCATATGCTCCTCTCTCCTCTGCTCCACTCTCCTCTGCTCCACTCTCCTCTGCTCCTCTCTCCTCTGCTCCACTCTCCTCTGCTCCACTCTCCTCTGCTCCACTCTCCTCTGCTCCTCTGCTCCTCTCTCCTCTGCTCCTCTCTCCTCTGCTCCTCTCTACTCTGCTCCTCTCTACTCTGCTCCTCTCTCCTCTGCTCCCTCTCTGCTCCTCTCTCCTCTGCTCCACTCTCCTCTGCTCCTCTCTCCTCTGCTCCACTCTCCTCTGCTCCACTCTCTCCTCTGCTCCACTCTACTCTGCTCCTCTCTCCTCTGCTCCACTCTACTCTGCTCCTCTCTCCTCTGCTCCACTCTCCTCTTCTCCTCTCTCCTCTTCTCCTCGCTCCTCTGCTCCTCTCTCCTCTGCTCCTCTCTCTCCTCTGCTCCTCTCACCTCCTCTGCTCCTCTCTCCTCTTCTCCTCTCTCCTCTGCTCCTCTCTCCTCTGCTCCACTCTCCTCTTCTCCTCTCTCCTCTTCTCCTCGCTCCTCTGCTCCTCTCTCCTCTGCTCCTCTCTCTCCTCTGCTCCTCCTCTCTCTTCTCTCTCTCCTCTCTCCTCGCTCTTGCTCTCTCTCCTCTGCTCCTCTCTCTCCTCTGCTCCTCTCACTCCTCTGCTCTCTCTCCTCTCTCCTCTCTCCTCTGCTCCTCTCTCCTCTGCTCCACTCTCCTCTCCCTCCTCTCTGCTCCCTCCTCCTCTCTCTCCTCTGCTCCTCTCTCTCCTCTGCTCCTCTCCTCCTCTGCTCCTCTCTCCTCTTCTCCTCTCTCCTCTGCTCTCTCTCCTCTGCTCTCTCCTCTGCTCCTCTCTCCTCTGCTCCCTCTCCTCTGCTCCTCTCTCCTCTGCTCCACTCTCCTCTGCTCCTCTCTCCTCTGCTCCTCTCACCTCCTCTGCTCCACTCTACTCTGCTCCACTCTACTCTGCTCCTCTCACCTTCTCTGCTTCTCTGTTACCTCCTCTTCTCTCCTTCTCTCACCTCCTCCTCCTCTGCTCCTCAGATCCTCCGGGAGGCGTCTCCTCCGATCCCCACGCTGCAGAAGAAGCTGCTCAGCCCTCATCCTCCCACTGTGGAGAGCTCCATCTGCCCTATGTCTGTAAGTGAGAGACCAGGAAGAGAGACCAGGAAGAGAGACCAGGAAGAGAGACCAGAGAGAGAGACCAGGAAGAGAGACCAGGAAGAGAGACCAGGAAGAGAGACCAGGAAGAGAGACCAGGAAGAGAGACCAGGAAGAGAGACCAGGAAGAGAGACCAGGAAGAGAGACCAGGAAGAGAGACCAGGAAGAGAGACCAGGAAGAGAGACCAGGAAGAGAGACCAGGAAGAAAGACCAGGGAGAGAGACCAGAGAGAGAGACCAGAGAGAGAGACCAGAGAGAGAGACCAGAGAGAGAGACCAGAGAGAGAGACCAGAGAGAGAGACCAGAGAGAGAGACCAGAGAGAGAGACCAGAGAGAGAGACCAGAGAGAGAGACCAGAGAGAGACCAGAGAGAGAGACCAGAGAGAGAGACCAGAGAGAGAGACCAGAGAGAGACCAGGGAGAGAGACCAGGGAGAGAGACCAGGGAAAGAGACCAGAGAGAGAGACCAGAGAGAGAGAGACCAGAGAGAGAGAGACCAGAGAGAGAGAGACCAGAGAGAGAGAGACCAGAGAGAGAGAGACCAGAGAGAGAGACCAGAGAGAGAGAGACCAGAGAGAGAGAGACCAGAGAGAGAGACCAGAGAGGTCTGTGTCTGTCTGTGTGTCTGTGTGTCTGTGTGTGTCTCTGTGTGTGTGTGTGTGTGTGTGTGTGTGTGTGTGTGTGTGTGTGTGTGTGTGTGTCTCTGTGTGTGTGCACTTGTTTTCAACTCCTAGTGGGTTCCATAACCTGAGATTCCACTCACGTCATGGGGACTGGTTTAGCGTGGTGGGGCCCGAACACCGGACCCCACTGGTCCAAGCTTAATAATCAATGGGTAATGCTTTTCTAACGGTCCTTATGCAGTCTCTGTAAAAATATGGAAAGGACCCCTGGAGGTTTACTTTCCTGAAAAAAGTGTGTTATGTGTCGGAACCCTGGTGGTGGGTTGCGGGATATCAAGGAGGGGCACACTGGGGCAATTTCAGTCCAGCAGGCTGGAGCCAATCATGGAGCAGCACAACAGAGGCTGGAGCCAATCATGGAGCAGCACAACAGAGGCTGGAGCCAATCATGGAGCAGCACAACAGAGGCTGGAGCCAATCATGGAGCAGCACAACAGAGGCTGGAGCCAATCATGGAGCAGCACAACAGAGGAAGTCAGGTGTCAGGCTAGAAAAGGTGCAAGTGTGTGGTTCATTAGGCTGCAGCCAATCACAGAGCAGCACACTGAAGCGCACGCTTACAAACCACTGGTAAGTGCTGACTACAAGTCATGACTTCAAATTGTTATATAGAATGATTACAAATTATTTGTTGTTTGTGCAGCTTAGTCAAGAGTCCCTAATTGATGAAGTCGACTCAGATTCTGACGATTTAACTGTCAAGAAGAAACCTGTAAAAAAGTATGGAAAAAGAAAAATCAAAAACACTTTTCTTCAAGACTCGGAAAGTGACGAACCAAAGGCAAATAAGATTGTTATCATGCAGCTGCAAAAGAAGAAAAATGGGGGGAGGAGTTTACAGCAAGAGGCACTTCTGCCTCTACTGTTCAATGTCCTGCCACAAAATGTCCCGTCATTTGACTAGAAAACATGGAAATGAAAGTGACGTAGCCAGAGCATTGGCTCTACCTGTGAAATCTAAAGCACGTAAACTTCAGTTTGATTTGATCAGGAATAGTGGAAACCGTGAGCACAATGTTGAGGTTTTAAAGGCCGGCATTGGAACTTTAGTCCCAGCTAAACAGCCAAATTGCCCAGTTAAATCCAGTGAGTTTTTGCACTGTATAGACTGTGGGGCATTGCTTAAGCGAAAGTCGCTGTGGAGGCATGTGGCCAGGTGCCGGCTTTCACAGAAAGATGCCCAGGCTAAACAGGCTAAACCAGGCTAAACCAGGTAGAAGTAGGGTCCAGTCCCTCTGCTCCCTAGCCCAGCCTGTACCGGAGGGCATCAGCAAAAAGCTGTGGTCTTTAATTTGGGCAATGCATCAGGATGAGGTCACGGGTGTTGTCAAAGCAGAAAAGGGGATTCTGAGACTCGGAGAGCACCTGTACTTAAAACACGGGCATGATAAGACAAAGCATGATTACATTAGGCAGAAAATGAGAGAAGTCGGTAGGTTAATTAACGAAGCAAAAACCGCAGGGAAACTGAAAACAATTAAGGATTTCTTTATTCCTTCCAACTTTAACCATGTGATTGATGCAGTCAGGTCTGTGGCTGGATATGATGAGGAAACAAATCAATACAAGACTCCATCCTTGGCCCTCAAACTCGGCCATAGCCTCAGAAAGCAGATATTCTTGAATGTGACTCAAAAATGGAGCATTGTGTTGATGAACTATTTATTAAAAACCTCCAACGAAGCCGGCTGCTTTTTGAGAAGAGGTGGGACGTCTGTGTTTCTTCTGCTGCCCTACAGACCCTCCGGCAAGCCAAGTGGAACACTCCGGACCTGCTCCCTCTGACTGAGGACGTTAGAGCCATGCATGCACATATTGAGGTATGTCGACCTGAATATGTGCAAACCCTAATAAGTGAGCCAACGTCTAAGCATTGGTCTAAACTGGCAGTTTTGACTCTTTGTGAGGTCATCATTTTCAATCGAAGAAGGGAAGGTGAGGTTTCAAAGATGCCACTGACAGCCTTTACCTTAAGAAGTAAGACTGGGATCCATTCTGACATTGCTCTGGGACTGTCCCAACTTGAGAAAAAGCTGTGTCAGCATTTTCAACGCATTGAAATTAAAGGGAAAAGAAGTCGGAAAGTGCCGGTTCTTTTGACTCCTGAAATGATTGGATGGAGGTGCTGGTGGAGAACAGAAGGGCCTGTTCCATCTCTGACCATAACCCATACTTCTTTTCCCGCCCGGGCGCAGACACCCACATCAGGGGATCAGACTCCCTACGCCAGGTAGCCAAAGAATGTGGTGCGGTGCATCCAGAGATGCTATCCTCAACCAAACTTAGAAAGCACATAGCTACTATGTCTACAGTTCTCAATATGAAAGAGAATGAGATGGACATACTTGCCAACTTCCTCGGCCATGACATTCGCATCCACAGGCAATATTACAGACTACCAGAGGGGACACTGGAGCTGGCCAAAATCAGCAAAGTGTTGATGGCCATGGAGCAGGGAAGAGTGACGGAATTCGAAGGAAAGAGCCTCGACCAGATACAAATTGAGCCTGAAGGTAATTCTTGATATTATTAAAATATGTATGATTTTTTTCCCCTAAAGGCCACTTGTATTTTTATTTTCTGTGCGACAGGGAGAGCAGTAGAGATCCTCTCACAAACGGACGGGCTAAAAGAAACTTCAAGCGGAGAACCTTCAACCATTCATCCAGATGCACCCCATGGTAGTGGCAGTGCCCCTTCTGGTAAGTGTACCAGGTGGGGGATTACAGCCAGGCTGCTTGGTCCTAACCCTGGGAGTGTATATTGCTAATATATTTTTATTTCTCTCCCTAGAACGTTAGAGAAAGCCATGGTCTGCATCTGAGGTGAAGGCTGTGGAGAAGACCATGACACCTTTCATACAGACTGGAAAGGTCCCTGGGAAGTCTCACTGCCTGGCCTGGCCTGGCCTGGCCTGCATTAATGCCTCACCAGATGACCTTAGACATCGGACATGGAGTGGCATTAAATTCTATGTCAAAAATAGAATCACTGCAATTCGAAAACAAAATCTAAAATAAAATTCCTTTAAAATAGTTGTTTGGTTTCTATTGACTGTTTTGTATTACTTAAAGTCTTGGTAAAAAAAGATTATGTCTATGGGTCCCATTCTGAACGGCCCTGTCAAAGGGACCCACCAGGTAACAAAAACGTGTATGTGTGTGTGTGTCTGTGTGTGTGTGTGTCTGTGTGTGTCTGTGTGTGTGTGTGTCTGTGTGTGTGTGTGTCTGTGTGTAACCAGATCTCCTCTGTCTCTAACAGACGTCTCCTCCTGTTCCTGCGCGAAGGAACCAGCTCCGAGCTGCAGGTACCACACACTTCATGACCAGGAGGAGAGAGACCAGGAGGAGAGAGACCAGGAGGAGAGAGACCAGGAGGAGAGAGACCAGGGAGAGAGACCAGGGAGAGAGACCAGGAGGAAGGAGAGAGACCAGGAGAGAGACCAGGGAGAGACCAGGGAGAGAGAGACCATGAAGAGAGAGACCATGAGGAGAGAGACCAGGGAGAGAGACCAGGGGGAGAGAGACCAGGGGGAGAGAGACCAGGAGGAGAGAGACCAGGGGGAGAGAGACCAGGAGGAGAGAGACCAGGAGGAGAGAGACCAGGAGGAGAGAGACCAGGAGGCGAGAGACCAGGGAGAGAGACCAGGGAGAGAGACCATGAAGAGAGAGACCATGAGGAGAGAGACCATGAAGAGAGAGACCATGAGGAGAGAGACCAGGGAGAGAGACCAGGGGGAGAGAGACCAGGGGGAGAGAGACCAGGAGGAGAGAGACCAGGGAGAGACCAGGGAGAGAGACCATGAGGAGAGAGACCAGGAGGAGGGAGACCAGGGGGGAGTCTAGAAGGGGGGAGACCAGGAGGAGGGAGACCAGCAAGGGAAGCCAAAATTCACACATACACACTCGTGAAAACTAGTGACTCTGTGTTTGTACCTGTGCTTTACCATGTGACTCTATGTTTGTACCTGTGCTTTACCATGTGACTCTGTGTTTGTTTCTGTGCTTTACCATGTGACTCTGTGTTTGTACCTGTGCTTTACCATGTGACTCTGTGTTTGTACCTGTGCTTTACCATGTGACTCTTTGTTTGTACCTGTGCTTTACCATGTGACTCTGTGTTTGTACCAGTGCTTTACCATGTGACTCATGTGACTCTGTGTTTGTACCTGTGCTTTACCATGTGACTCTTTGTTTGTACCTGTGCTTTACCATGTGACTCTGTGTTTGTACCAGTGCTTTACCATGTGACTCTGTGTTTGTTCCAGTGCTTTACCATGTGACTCTGTGTTTGTACCTGTGCTTTACCATGTGACTCTTTGTTTGTACCTGTGCTTTACCATGTGACTCTGTGTTTGTACCAGTGCTTTACCATGTGACTCTGTGTTTGTACCAGTGCTTTACCATGTGACTCTGTGTTTGTTCCAGTGCTTTACCATGTGACTCTGTGTTTGTACCTGTGCTTTACCATGTGACTCTGTGTTTGTACCTGTGCTTTACCATGTGACTCTTTGTTTGTACCTGTGCTTTACCATGTGACTCTGTGTTTGTACCTGTGCTTTACCATGTGACTCTGTGTTTGTACCAGTGCTTTACCATGTGACTCTGTGTTTGTACCTGTGCTTTACCATGTGACTCTGTGTTTGTACCTGTGCTTTACCATGTGACTGTGTTTGTACCTGTGCTTTACCATGTGACTGTGTTTGTACCTGTGCTTTACCATGTGACTCTGTGTTTGTACCAGTGCTTTACCATGTGACTCTGTGTTTGTACCTGTGCTTTACCATGTGACTCTGTGTTTGTACCTGTGCTTTACCATGTGACTCTGTGTTTGTACCTGTGCTTTACCATGTGACTCTGTGTTTGTACCTGTGCTTTACCATGTGACTCTGTGTTTGTACCAGTGCTTTACCATGTGACTCTGTGTTTGTACCTGTGCTTTACCATGTGACTCTGTGTTTGTACCTGTGCTTTACCATGTGACTCTGTGTTTGTACCTGTGCTTTACCATGTGACTCTGTGTTTGTACCAGTGCTTTACCATGTGACTCTGTGTTTGTACCTGTGCTTTACCATGTGACTCTGTGTTTGTACCTGTGCTTTACCATGTGACTCTGTGTTTGTACCTGTGCTTTACCATGTGACTCTGTGTTTGTACCTGTGCTTTACCATGTGACTCTGTGTTCGTAGAAGAGCGAGACGTGTTCAGCGAACTCTCTGCTCTGAGGCGACACCTGAGAACACAACAGAGGCGTCTGCAGCACGAGAGAGACCTGGACCTGCTCTCTCCCATGAGTGACAGGTGAGAGACCAGAGAGAGACCAGAGGGACCAGAGAGAGAGACCAGGGAGAGACCAGAGGAACCAGAGAGAGAGACCAGAGGGACCAGAGAGAGAGACCAGGGAGAGACCAGAGAGAGAGACCAGAGAGAGGGACCAGAGAGAGGGACCAGAGAGAGGGACCAGAGAGAGGGACCAGAGAGAGGGACCAGAGAGAGGGACCAGAGAGAGGGACCAGAGAGAGAGACCAGAGAGAGAGACCAGAGAGAGAGACCAGAGAGAGAGACCAGGACCTGCTCTCTGAGTGGAGGACACAAGTTTAGAGTTTAAACCAACTTCAGGAGGTTTCACTGTCATCTGTAAACAGACTGCAGCTCTGTTTTTTATCTCTCTCTGTCTCTCTCTCTCTGTCTCTCTCTCTCTCTGTCTCTCTCTGTCTCTCTCTGTCTCTCTCTCTCTCTCTGTCTCTATCTCTCTGTCTCTCTCTCTCTGTCTCTCTCTCCTCTCTGTAGGGAGGGAGAGCGCCCCCTGGTGGATGTGTTTGACAGAGCTCGTCTCCGGCTCCAGGCTGTGGTCCACAGAGGATCCAGCAGAGAACCCAAGAACCTGCGACAGATCCACCACTCACTGCAGCTGCAAGACCACGGTGAGACCAGGACTGAGGCTGAGACCAGGACTGAGGCTGAGACCAGGACTAAGGCTGAGACCAGGACCGAGGCTGAGACCAGGACCAGGACCAGGACTGAGACCAGGACCAAGGCTGAGACCAGGACCGAGGCTGAGACCAGGACTGAGGCTGAGACCAGGACTGAGGCTGAGACCAGGACCGAGGCTGAGACCAGGACCAGGACCAGGGCTGAGACCAGGACCGAGGCTGAGACCAGGACCGAGGCTGAGACCAGGACCAGGACCAGGACTGAGACCAGGACCAGGACTGAGACCAGGACCGAGGCTGAGACCAGGACCGAGGCTGAGACCAGGACCAGGACCAGGACTGAGACCAGGACCAGGACCAGGACTGAGACTAAGACTGAGACCATGACCAAGGCTAAGTCCAGGACCAGGACTGAGACCAGGACCAGGACTGAGACCAGGACCGAGGCTGAGACCAGGACCGAGGCTGAGACCAGGACCGAGGCTGAGACCAGGACCAGGACTGAGGCTGAGACCAGGACCAGGACTGAGGCTGAGACCAGGACCAGGACTGAGGCTGAGACCAGGACCAGGACTGAGGCTGAGACCAGGACCAGGACTGAGGCTGAGACCAGGACCAGGACTGAGGCTGAGACCAGGACCAGGACTGAGGCTGAGACCAGGACCAGGACTGAGGCTGAGACCAGGACCAGGACTGAGGCTGAGACCAGGACTGAGGCTGAGACCAGGACCGAGGCTGAGACCAGGACCGAGGCTGAGACCAGGACCGAGGCTGAGACCAGGACCAGGACTGAGGCTGAGACCAGGACCAGGACTGAGGCTGAGACCAGGACCAGGACTGAGGCTGAGACCAGGACCAGGACTGAGGCTGAGACCAGGACCAGGACTGAGGCTGAGACCAGGACCAGGACTGAGGCTGAGACCAGGACCAGGACTGAGGCTGAGACCAGGACCAGGACTGAGGCTGAGACCAGGACCAGGACTGAGGCTGAGACCAGGACCAGGACTGAGGCTGAGACCAGGACCAGGACTGAGGCTGAGACCAGGACCAGGACTGAGGCTGAGACCAGGACCAGGACTGAGGCTGAGACCAGGACCAGGACTGAGGCTGAGACCAGGACCAGGACTGAGGCTGAGACCAGGACCAGGACTGAGGCTGAGACCAGGACCAGGACTGAGGCTGAGACCAGGACCAGGACTGAGACCAGGATCGAGGCTGAGACCAGGATCGAGGCTGAGACCAGGATCGAGGCTGAGACCAGGATCGAGGCTGAGACCAGGACCGAGGCTGAGACCGGGACCGAGGCCGGGACCGAGGCCGGGACCGAGGCCGGGACCGAGGCCGGGACCGAGGCCGGGACCGGGGCCGAGGCCGGGACCGAGGCCGGGACCGGGGCCGAGGCCGGGACCGAGGCCGGGACCGGGGCCGGGCCGAGGCCGGGACCGAGGCCGGGACCGGGGCCGGGGCCGACCGGACCGAGGCCGGGACCGGGACCGAGGCCGGGACCGAGGCCGGGACCGAGGCCGGGACCGAGGCCGGGACCGAGGCCGGGACCGGGACCTAGGCCGGGACCGAGGCCGGGACCGAGACCGGGACCGAGACCGGGACCGAGGCCGGGACCGAGGCCGGGACCGAGGCCGGGACCGAGGCCGGGACCGAGGCCGAGGCCAGGACCGAGGCCGAGGCCAGGACCGAGGCCGAGGCCAGGACCGAGGCCGAGGCCAGACGACCGAGGCCAGGACCGAGGCCAGGACCGAGGCCGAGGCCAGGACCGAGGCCAGGACCGAGGCCAGGACCGAGGCCGAGGCCAGGACCGAGGCCAGGACCGAGGCCGAGGCCAGGACCGAGGCCAGGACCGAGGCCGAGGCCAGGACCGAGGCCGAGGCCAGGACCGAGGCCGAGACCAGGACCGGGGCCGAGACCAGGACCGGGACTGAGACCAGGACTGAGGCAGAGGGATCTATCCAAAGAGTAGAATAGTGATCACAGGGATCAGAGTAGAATAGTGATCACAGGGATCAGAGTAGAATAGTGATCACAGGGATCAGAGCAGAATAGTGATCACAGGGATCAGAGCAGAATAGTGATCACAGGGATCAGAGCAGAATAGTGATCACAGGGATCAGAGTAGAATAGTGATCACAGGGATCAGAGCAGAATAGTGATCACAGGGATCAGAGCAGAATAGTGATCACAGGGATCAGAGTAGAATAGTGACTCACAGGGATCAGAGTAGAATAGTGACTCACAGGGATCAGAGTAGAATAGTGACCATAGGGATCAGAGTAGAATAGTGATCACAGGGATCAGAGTAGAATAGTGACTCACAGGGATCAGAGTAGAATAGTGACCATAGGGATCAGAGTAGAATAGTGACTCACAGGGATCATAGTAGAATAGTGACTCACAGGGATCAGAGTAGAATAGTGACTCACAGGGATCAGAGTAGAATAGTGACTCACAGGGATCAGAGTAGAATAGTGACTCACAGGGATCAGAGTAGAATAGTGATCACAGGGATCAGAGTAGAATAGTGATCACAGGGATCAGAGTAGAATAGTGATCACAGGGATCAGAGTAGAATAGTGATCACAGGGATCAGAGTAGAATAGTGACTCACAGGGATCAGAGTAGAATAGTGATCACAGGGATCAGAGTAGAATAGTGATCACAGGGATCAGAGTAGAATAGTGATCACAGGGATCAGAGCAGAATAGTGATCACAGGGATCAGAGTAGAATAGTGATCACAGGGATCAGAGTAGAATAGTGATCACAGGGATCAGAGTAGAATAGTGACTCACAGGGATCAGAGTAGAATAGTGACTCACAGGGATCAGAGCAGAATAGTGATCACAGGGATCAGAGCAGAATAGTGACTCACAGTGATCAGAGCAGAATAGTGATCACAGGGATCAGAGCAGAATAGTGATCACAGGGATCAGAGTAGAATAGTGATCACAGGGATCAGAGTAGAATAGTGATCACAGGGATCAGAGTAGAATAGTGATCACAGGGATCAGAGTAGAATAGTGACTCACAGGGATCAGAGTAGAATAGTGACTCACAGGGATCAGAGCAGAATAGTGATCACAGGGATCAGAGCAGAATAGTGACTCACAGTGATCAGAGCAGAATAGTGATCACAGGGATCAGAGCAGAATAGTGATCACAGGGATCAGAGCAGAATAGTGATCACAGGGATCAGAGTAGAATAGTGATCACAGGGATCAGAGTAGAATAGTGATCACAGGGATCAGAGTAGAATAGTGATCAGAGCAGAATAGTGACTCACAGGGATCAGAGCAGAATAGTGATCACAGGGATCAGAGCAGAATAGTGATCACAGGGATCAGAGCAGAATAGTGATCACAGGGATCAGAGTTAAATAGTGATCACAGGGATCAGAGCAGAATAGTGATCACAGGGATCAGAGTAGAATAGTGATCACAGGGATCAGAGTAGAATAGTGACTCACAGGGATCAGAGTAGAATAGTGATCACAGGGATCAGAGCAGAATAGTGATCACAGGGATCAGAGTAGAATAGTGACTCACAGGGATCAGAGTAGAATAGTGACTCACAGGGATCATAGTAGAATAGTGACTCACAGGGATCAGAGTAGAATAGTGACTCACAGGGATCAGAGTAGAATAGTGACTCACAGGGATCAGAGTAGAATAGTGATCACAGGGATCAGAGTAGAATAGTGATCACAGGGATCAGAGTAGAATAGTGATCACAGGGATCAGAGTAGAATAGTGATCACAGGGATCAGAGTAGAATAGTGACTCACAGGGATCAGAGTAGAATAGTGATCACAGGGATCAGAGTAGAATAGTGATCACAGGGATCAGAGTAGAATAGTGATCACAGGGATCAGAGCAGAATAGTGATCACAGGGATCAGAGTAGAATAGTGATCACAGGGATCAGAGTAGAATAGTGATCACAGGGATCAGAGTAGAATAGTGACTCACAGGGATCAGAGTAGAATAGTGACTCACAGGGATCAGAGCAGAATAGTGATCACAGGGATCAGAGCAGAATAGTGACTCACAGTGATCAGAGCAGAATAGTGATCACAGGGATCAGAGCAGAATAGTGATCACAGGGATCAGAGCAGAATAGTGATCACAGGGATCAGAGTAGAATAGTGATCACAGGGATCAGAGTAGAATAGTGACTCACAGGGATCAGAGTAGAATAGTGATCAGAGCAGAATAGTGACTCACAGGGATCAGAGCAGAATAGTGATCACAGGGATCAGAGCAGAATAGTGATCACAGGGATCAGAGCAGAATAGTGATCACAGGGATCAGAGCAGAATAGTGACTCACAGGGATCAGAGTAGAATAGTGATCACAGGGATCAGAGCAGAATAGTGATCACAGGGATCAGAGCAGAATAGTGATCACAGGGATCAGAGCAGAATAGTGATCACAGGGATCAGAGCAGAATAGTGATCACAGGGATCAGAGCAGAATAGTGATCACAGGGATCAGAGTAGAATAGTGACTCACAGGGATCAGAGTAGAATAGTGATCACAGGGATCAGAGCAGAATAGTGATCACAGGGATCAGAGCAGAATAGTGATCACAGGGATCAGAGCAGAATAGTGATCACAGGGATCAGAGTAGAATAGTGATCACAGGGATCAGAGCAGAATAGTGATCACAGGGATCAGAGCAGAATAGTGATCACAGGGATCAGAGCAGAATAGTGATCACAGGGATCAGAGTAGAATAGTGATCACAGGGATCAGAGCAGAATAGTGATCACAGGGATCAGAGCAGAATAGTGATCACAGGGATCAGAGCAGAATAGTGATCACAGGGATCAGAGCAGAATAGTGATCACAGGGATCAGAGCAGAATAGTGATCACAGGGCTCTCTCCTGTTTCTCAGATCAGTCCAGACCGAGTTCTGACGTCACAAACAGCGACATCTGGAGGAATCAGAGTCAGCGCTCCTCAGCTCAGGACGGTGAGGGCCTCCTGCTGCTCCTCCTGCTCCTCTTTCCTCTCCCCCTCCACCTGTAACTCCTCTCTCCTCATGTTCCTCCTCCCTTTTCCTCTCCTTCATCTCCTCTTTTTCCTCTTCTCTCCTCCTCATCCTCTAACTCCTCCTCTCTCCTCCTTATCATGTAACTCCTCCTCATCCTCTCTCCTCATCATCCTGTAACTCCTCCTCCTCTCTCCTCCTCAGCCCCTAACGTCTCCTCTCTCACAGACTACCTGGACCTCCCTCCCACTGGTCACAGCCGTTACCTGGTGAGTGACCTCCTTCTCTCCGATGACGTTCCTCCTTTCTCCTGTTTTGTTAATGGTTTGTGTTCTGCAGAGGAGCGCTCTGGGAGGAGGATCGAGGAGGTGCTCTTTGCTGGAGTCTGAGGGAGCTTTCAGGGGTGAGACACAAACACAGCTGGTCTCTCTCTCTGGTCTCTCTCTCTGGTCTCTCTCTCTCTGGTCTCTCTCTGGTCTCTCTCTGGTGTCTCTCTCTCTGGTCTCTCTCTCTGGTCTCTCTCTCTCTGGTCTCTCTCTCTCTGGTCTCTCTCTAGTCTCTCTCTGGTCTCTCTCTGGTCTCTCTCTGGCCTCTCTCTGGTCTCTCTCTGGTCTCTCTCTGGTCTCTCTCTGGTCTCTCTCTCTCTGGTCTCTCTCTCTCTGGTCTCTCTCTCTCTGGTCTCTCTCTCTCTGGTCTCTCTCTCTGGTCTCTCTCTGGTCTCTCTCTGGTCTCTCTCTGGCCTCTCTCTGGTCTCTCTCTGGTCTCTCTCTGGTCTCTCTCTGGTCTCTCTCTGGTCTCTCTCTCTGGTCTCTCTCTCTGGTCTCTCTCTGGTGTCTCTCTCTCTGGTCTCTCTCTCTGGTCTCTCTCTCTCTGGTCTCTCTCTGGTCTCTCTCTCTGGTCTCTCTCTCTGGTCTCTCTCTCTGGTCTCTCTCTCTGGTCTCTCTCTCTGGTCTCTCTCTCTCTGGTCTCTCTCTCTCTGGTCTCTCTCTGGTCTCTCTCTAGTCTCTCTCTGGTCTCTCTCTCTGGTCTCTCTCTGGTCTCTCTCTGGTCTCTCTCTCTCTGGTCTCTCTCTCTCTGGTCTCTCTCTCTCTGGTCTCTCTCTAGTCTCTCTCTGGCCTCTCTCTGGTCTCTCTCTGGTCTCTCTCTGGTCTCTCTCTCTCTGGTCTCTCTCTCTCTGGTCTCTCTCTCTCTGGTCTCTCTCTGGTCTCTCTCTGGTCTCTCTCTCTCTGGTCTCTCTCTGGTCTCTCTCTGGTCTCTCTCTGGTCTCTCTCTGGTCTCTCTCTGGTCTCTCTCTGGTCTCTCTCTCTCTGGTCTCTCTCTCTCTGGTCTCTCTCTCTGGTATCACAGTGTGGTACGGAAGCTGCACTGTGGCTGACAGAGAGAGGCTGCAGAGAGTGGTGAGGACAGCACAGAAGATCATTGGCTGCTCTCTGCCTTCTCTGATGGACATTTACACCAGCCGCTGCCTCAGCAGAGCAGAGAACATCATTAAAGACAGCTCTCACCCTGGATTCTCTCTGTTTGACCTGTTACCCTCAGGGAGGCGGTACAGGTGCATCAGAGCAAGGACAAATAGACTGAAAAACAGCTTTTTTCCAAAAGCTGTGACACTATTGAATTCTCATATGCACTGAATTTTATATCTTTTATACTATATTTATAACTCCTGAGCAATAGATGCAACTGCGCACTTTAATGTCTCTAATAATTTCTGTGTCTGTGTATTAACTTATTCTGTGTGTACATTCCTGCACTGGTGGAGTTGCTTTTAATTTCATTATGCATGCGCATAGTGACAAATAAAGTCTAATCTAATCTCTCTGGTCTCTCTCTCTCTGGTCTCTCTCATTGTTGTCTCATTTCTTTTTCCAGATCCTCTCAGTGACGCCACTCCAGAGCTGAGGGATCCTCCTCTGTCAGCAAGAGAGAGGAGGAGGAGGAGCAGAGCACAGGTCAGTGAGGAGTAGGAGGAGCAGAGCACAGGTCAGTGAGGAGGTGGGGCAGAGGACAGGTCAGTGAGGAGGAGGAGCAGAGGACAGGTCAGTGAGGAGGAGGAGCAGAGGACAGGTCAGTGAGGAGGAGGAGCAGAGGACAGGTCAGTGAGGAGGAGGAGCAGAGGACAGGTCAGTGAGGAGGTGGGGCAGAGGACAGGTCAGTGAGGAGGAGGAGCAGAGCACAGGTCAGTGAGGAGGAGGAGCAGAGGACAGGTCAGTGAGGAGGAGGAGCAGAGTAAAGGTCAGTGAGGAGTAGGAGGAGCAGAGCACAGGTCAGTGAGGAGGAGAAGCAGAGTAAAGGTCAGTGAGGAGGAGGAGCAGAGCACAGGTCAGTGAGGAGGTGGGGCAGAGGACAGGTCAGTGAGGAGGAGGAGGAGGAGCAGAGCAAAGGTCAGTGAGGAGTAGGAGGAGCAGAGCACAGGTCAGTGAGGAGGAGGAGCAGAGGACAGGTCAGTGAGGAGTAGGAGGAGCAGAGCACAGGTCAGTGAGGAGGAGGAGCAGAGGACAGGTCAGTGAGGAGGAGGAGCAGAGCACAGGTCAGTGAGGAGGAGGAGCAGAGCACAGGTCAGTGAGGAGTAGGAGGAGCAGAGCACAGGTCAGTGAGGAGGAGGAGCAGAGGACAGGTCAGTGAGGAGTAGGAGGAGCAGAGCACAGGTCAGTGAGGAGGAGGAGCAGAGGACAGGTCAGTGAGGAGGAGGAGCAGAGCACAGGTCAGTGAGGAGGAGGAGCAGAGGACAGGTCAGTGAGGAGGAGGAGCAGAGTAAAGGTCAGTGAGGAGGAGGAGGAGCAGAGTAAAGGTCAGTGAGGAGGAGCAGAGGACAGGTCAGTGAGGAGGAGGAGCAGAGCAAAGGTCAGTGAGGAGGAGGAGCAGAGGACAGGCCAGTATAGCTCAGGAACAGGAGTAGAGGAGGAGGAGCAGGAGGTGACTGATGACCTCTGACTCCTGTTTTTGTGTCCTCAGACTGGAGCCTCCTCGACTCGTGAGGAGGCGCAGAGCGGCAGCAGCTTAAGTGGAAAGAACAAGGGTCAGAATTAAAGCTGCTGTCTGTGGGATTCACTGTCTGCTGTGCACCTCCTTTTGGATTGGTCTCTCTCTCTGGTCTCTCTCTCTGGTCTCTCTCTGGTGTCTCTCTCCCTGGTCTCTCTCCCTGTTCTCTCTCCCTGTTCTCTCTCTCTGGTCTCTCTCCCTGGTCTCTCCCTGGTCTCTCTCTGGTCTCTCTCCCTGGTCTCTCCCTGGTCTCTCCCTGGTCTCTCCCTGGTCTCTCCCTGGTCTCTCTCTCCCTGGTCTCTCTCCCTGGTTTCTCTCTCCCTGGTCTCTCTCTCCCTGGTCTCTCTCTCCCTGGTCTCTCTCCCTGGTCTCTCTCTCCCTGGTCTCTCTCCCTGGTCTCTCTCCCTGGTCTCTCTCTCTGGTCTCTCTCCCTGGTCTCTCTCTCCCTGGTCTCTCTCTCCCTGGTCTCTCTCCCTGGTCTCTCTCTCCCTGGTCTCTCTCTCCCTGGTCTCTCTCCCTGGTCTCTCTCTCCCTGGTCTCTCTCTCCCTGGTCTCTCTCCCTGGTCTCTCTCTCCCTGGTCTCTCTCTCTGGTCTCTCTCTCTGGTCATATCAGATATTCATGATGACTTCTGTGTTGCCTCTCTCTCCTGCAGCAGCTGTGGGTTCAGACGAAGACTCCGACCCTCCTCCTCCTCAGAGAAACCGATGGAGACGACCGACCCTCCCCTCTCAGCCAATCAGAAGAGAGCACCTGGCCTTATGACATCACGCCCACAACTAAGACCACAGCACATGATTCCATGCTCCTCCTCCTCCTCCTCCTCCTCCTCCTCCTCCTCCTCAGTTCAGAATACATTATGAATCAGTTAAAGGTGATGTCCGCAACTTTTATACTGTATTTATACTTCATTTTTAAAAGTTTCTTACCTTGGGACCAGAGAGAGAGAGACCAGAGAGAGAGAGACCAGAGAGAGAGACCAGAGAGAGAGAGACCAGAGAGAGACCAGAGAGAGAGACCAGAGAGAGAGAGACCAGAGAGAGAGAGACCAGAGAGAGGCCAGAGAGAGAGAGACCAGAGAGAGAGAGACCAGAGAGAGAGAGACCAGAGAGAGAGACCAGACAGAGACCAGAGAGAGAGACCAGAGAGAGACCAGAGAGAGAGAGAGACCAGAGAGAGAGAGACCAGAGAGAGAGAGACCAGAGAGAGAGACCAGAGAGAGACCAGAGAGAGAGACCAGAGAGAGACCAGAGAGAGACCAGAGAGAGACCAGAGAGAGAGACCAGAGAGAGAGAGACCAGAGAAAGAGAGACCAGAGAGAGACCAGAGAGAGAGAGACCAGAGAGAGACCAGAGAGAGAGAGACCAGAGAGAGAGAGACCAGAGAGAGAGAGACCAGAGGAGGTGCCCTTATTGTCACAGATGTAAAACTAAACATGACGCAGACTCTTCGATGTATTTCTATGTAATGATGATGTTTTAAATAAAGATATTTTCCGTATTCTGTTCCAGTCCGAGTGTGATGCTAATGCTAATGCTAATGCTAATGCTAGCTACAGTTTGGATCAAACCAGACATTAGTTTATACATAACTCACTCTGTTCTTAGAAGAAAACATCAGCTACAGCTAAAGCTAGCACTGGTTTAACACATGGTATAACACATGGTAGATTCACACCTGTGGATACTGGTTTAACACATGGTAGACTCACACCTGTGGATACTGGTTTAACACATGGTAGATTCACACCTGTGGATACTGGTTTAACACATGGTAGACTCACACCTGTGGATACTGGTTTAACACATGGTAGACTCACACCTGTGGATACTGGTTTAACACATGGTAGACTCACACCTGTGGATACTGGTTTAACACATGGTAGACTCACACCTGTGGATACTGGTTTAACACATGGTAGACTCACACCTGTGGATACTGGTTTAACACATGGTAGACTCACACCTGTGGATACTGGTTTAACACATGGTAGACTCACACCTGTGGATACTGGTTTAACACATGGTAGACTCACACCTGTGGATACTGGTTTAACACATGGTAGACTCACACCTGTGGATACTGGTTTAACACATGGTAGATTCACACCTCTGGATACTGGTTTAACACATGGTAGATTCACACCTGTGGATACTGGTTTAACACATGGTAGACTCTCACCTGTGGATACTGGTTTAACACATGGTAGATTCACACCTGTGGATACTGGTTTAACACATGGTAGACTCACACCTGTGGATACTGGTTTAACACATGGTAGACTCTCACCTGTGGATACTGGTTTAACACATGGTAGACTCACACCTGTGGATACTGGTTTAACACATGGTAGACTCTCACCTGTGGATACTGGTTTAACACATGGTAGACTCACACCTGTGGATACTGGTTTAACACATGGTAGACTCACACCTGTGGATACTGGTTTAACACATGGTAGACTCTCACCTGTGGATACTGGTTTAACACATGGTAGACTCACACCTGTGGATACTGGTTTAACACATGGTAGATTCACACCTGTGGATACTGGTTTAACACATGGTAGATTCACACCTGTGGATACTGGTTTAACACATGGTAGACTCACACCTGTGGATACTGGTTTAACACATGGTAGACTCTCACCTGTGGATACTGGTTTAACACATGGTAGATTCACACCTGTGGATACTGGTTTAACACATGGTAGATTCACACCTGTGGATACTGGTTTAACACATGGTAGATTCACACCTGTGGATACTGGTTTAACACATGGTAGACTCACACCTGTGGATACTGGTTTAACACATGGTAGACTCACACCTGTGGATACTGGTTTAACACATGGTAGACTCACACCTGTGGATACTGGTTTAACACATGGTAGACTCACACCTGTGGATACTGGTTTAACACATGGTAGACTCACACCTGTGGATACTGGTTTAACACATGGTAGACTCACACCTGTGGATACTGGTTTAACACATGGTAGACTCTCACCTGTGGATACTGGTTTAACACATGGTAGACTCACACCTGTGGATACTGGTTTAACACATGGTAGACTCACACCTGTGGATACTGGTTTAACACATGGTAGACTCACACCTGTGGATACTGGTTTAACACATGGTAGACTCACACCTGTGGATACTGGTTTAACACATGGTAGATTCACACCTGTGGATACTGGTTTAACACGTTCACATTTATTTGACAGAAACATGTCATTCCTCATCTGGCCACCAGAGGGCGGCAGTGCATCAGCTGTGGAGCGGCTCCTGAGGCTCATACTACAGTATTGTGATCCATACACTTCATACAGAGACCAGAACGAGACCTGAGAGAGACCAGAAAGAGACCAGAGAGAGACCAGAGAGAGACCTGAGAGAGACCAGAAAGAGACCAGAGAGAGACCAGAGAGAGACCAGAAAGAGAAACTGGAGCGAGACCAGAGAGAGACTGTAGGTGTCCTTCTTGGTGCCTCATTTCTCTCTTTGATGGTTTCTTTTCTTCATTAAACAGGACTTTTGTGATATCTGACATTTCCTGTGATCAGAGCGACTCTGTCTCTTTCATCTGTAAACACAGAACTGTACCAACCTGCTTCAGCATCAGGGACTAAGGAGAGACCAGAGGGAGAGACCAGCGAGAGACCAGAGAGAGACCAGAGACCCGAGAGACCAGAGAGAGACCAGAGAGAGACCAGAGAGAGACCAGAGAGAGACCAGAGAGAGACCAGAGAGAGACCAGAGAGAGAGACCAGAGAGAGACCAGAGAGAGAGACCAGAGAGAGAGACCAGAGAGAGAGACCAGGGAGAGACCAGAGAGAGACCAGAGAGAGACCAGAGAGAGAGACCAGGGAGAGACCAGCGAGAGACCAGAGAGAGAGACCAGGGAGAGAGACCAGCGAGAGACCAGAGAGAGACCAGACAGAGACACCAGAGAGAGAGACCAGAGAGAGAGACCAGGGAGAGACCCGCCGAGGAGCCCGACTCCCGTCAGCTCATCCCTCGGTTTCATCCATTCATTTTCTTCCCCTTAATCCATTCCCGGGCCGGGGGGGGTGGCAGTCAGAGCTGCACCCAGTCCACTTAGCACCAGCCCCTCACTGATCCTCCTGCAGGTGCTGAGTCCACAGGAGCTGAGATCTTTCAGTGGGGGCTTTGGGCAGAGTGTCTTGCCCAAGGACACAACGACAGCAGTCATCAGTGGGAGTCGTGAAGTAGGTCTCGTGGTGGGCTCGAACCCACGACCTTCAGGCTCCTCCCTCTGTGGCTATAGTTGAATAAAGAAGCTTATTCCACGCTCCTCACAGCAGCAGTAGAACCATTGATGTGAATGTCATTTCAAAACGTTCTACCGGTCATTATTTTCTATAACGGACCTCTCAAAACAATAATGACCGCTGCCCTTTAGCAACGCACTCTCTGCTTGTCTTTCAGATGCGTGAATAACTCCACAAGTAGTTCCAGCCACTCCGGAGCTAGCCACGCTCAATAAACACAAATGCCAATCAATCAACGCCATTAAATGTTAATCGGAGAGTAATTTATACTTATCCAGTCTTAATACAAGTGCACGGAAGTTTTCAGAATTTTCCGTTTACGTTTTCATGACAAAAACACTGATGTAATGCGAGAAAAGGCGATCCCGAAAAACCCAGAAGTAGATACGGCACATTTTAGGAACATTTGCAGAGGATGGAATTATGGATTTAGGTCAAGTTTATGTTTGGGTCACTCACCGCTGATGTTCAGAATTCTGTGTTCAGTTTTCATGCAGTTCCAGAGAGTTCTAGTTTGGAAGTTACTAAGCTAACTGTTGCTAGCATAGCCACGGGAAAGCCTTAGGGAACTATTTTATTTTCTTTCTTATTTTAAATAAACCTTTCGGCATTCCTAAAAGTGGGACTGAAGTTTAGTTTGTGTGTTCTGTTGGTATAAAGCCGTGTAATAAGTACCTTCAGGGCGTCGGTACTTATTTTCCGATAATGACCTGCGTACTATACGTTATCTTACATATTTAGACCAGAGCGAACCCGTCACGCCCGAGGTAGATTTCTGGGATTTGAGCCACATGTGACGTGGACTTTATGGACTCTGACCACATCTCTGATTTTAAAGTCTTTAAACTGTCCTGCGTTGGAGCAAGAAGGAGCAGAGCGTACTTCAAGCACCAAGAAGAAGTTGGCCGAACTTATTCTATGTTCTGTTAAGTACTGTTAAGTACTGTTAAGTACTGTTAAGTACTGTTAAGTACTGTTAAGTACTGTTAAAACTTGACGATGTAAAACTGGATAAACCATGAAGATGAAGTCTCCGCTCGTACCTGTGCTGAGCTCTCAGGGGCCGTCTGCAAAGTGCTCGTACCTGTGCTGAGCTCTCAGGGGCCGTCTGCAAAGTGCTCGTACCTGTGCTGAGCTCTCAGGGGCCGTCTGCAAAGTGCTCGTACCTGTGCTGAGCTCTCAGGGGCCGTCTGCAAAGTGCGAGACTTCACAGAGTGTTGCAGATTGTTGAAGCAAAAACAGGTTTTAAAAATAGATATTTTCCCAGTTGTGATGGTTGTAGTAGCTCCCATTGGACGATAGCTAGCTGCTACAGGCAAACATTTGGTAGAATTATGTTGGTCCCTTCACACACGCCAAAATGAAACTGGAAAAATGTACAAATGTAAACAAAGACAGTGTTTTGATGAGTGTAGTGTCTTCACTAGTCACTTTACATGAACATCATGAAGATCATACATGAACATCATGAAGATCATACATGAACATCATGAAGATCATACATGAACATCATGAGGATCATACATAAACATCAGAGATCATACATAAACATCAGAGATCATACATAAGCATCATGAAGATCATACATAAACATCAGAGATCATACATGAACATCATGAATATCATACATGAACATCATGAAGATCATACATGAACATCATGAAGATCATACATAAACATCATGAATATCATACATGAACATCATGAAGATCATACATGAACATCATGAAGATCATACATGAACATCATGAAGATCATACATGAACATCATGAGGATCATACATGAACATCATGAAGATCATACATGAACATCATGAGCATCATACATGAACATCATGAGCATCATACATGAACATTATGAAGATCATACATGAACATCATGAAGATCATACATGAACATCATGAAGATCATACATGAACATCATGAAGATCATACATGAACATCATGAAGATCATACATGAACATCATGAAGATCATACATGAACATCATGAGGATCATACATGAATATCATGAAGATCATGCACATCATACATGAACATTATGAAGATCATACATGAACATCATGAAGATCATACATGAACATCATGAGCATCATACATGAACATCATGAGCATCATACATGAACATGAGCATCATACATGAACATCATGAAGATCATACATGAACATCATGAAGATCATACAAGAACATCATGAAGATCATACATGAACATCATGAGCATCATACATGAACATCATGAAGATCAGACATGAACATCATGAGCATCATACATGAACATCATGATGATCATACATGAACATCATGAAGATCATACATGAACATCATGAAGATCATACATGAACATCATGAGCATCATACATGAACATTATGAAGATCATACATGAACATCATGAAGATCATACATGAACATCATGAAGATCATACATGAACATCATGAAGATCATACATGAACATCATGAGCATCATACATGAACATCATGAGCATCATACATGAACATGAGCATCATACATGAACATCATGAAGATCATACATGAACATCATGAAGATCATGAATGAACATCATGAGGATCATACATGAATATCATGAAGATCATACATGAAGATCATGAGCATCATACATGAACATTATGAAGATCATACATGAACATCATGAAGATCATACAAGAACATCATGAAGATCATACATGAACATCATGAGCATCATACATGAACATCATGAAGATCAGACATGAACATCATGAGCATCATACATGAACATCATGATGATCATACATGAACATCATGAAGATCATACATGAACATCATGAAGATCATACATGAACATCATGAAGATCATACATGAACATCATGAGCATCATACATGAACATCATGATGATCATACATGAACATCATGAAGATCATACATGAACATCATGAAGATCATACATGAACATCATGAAGATCATACATGAACATCATGAGCATCATACATGAACATTATGAAGATCATACATGAACATCATGAAGATCATACATGAACATCATGAAGATCATACATGAACATCATGAGCATCATACATGAACATCATGAAGATCATACATGAACATCATGAAGATCATACATGAACATCATGAGCATCATACATGAACATCATGAAGATCATACATGAACATCATGAAGATCATACATGAACATCATGAGCATCATACATGAACATCATGAAGATCATACATAAACATCATGAAGATCATACATGAACATTATGACTCATTTGGCGGAAATCTACCGACAAATTATGGACAACACAATGTGCATCTGGCATTCATGAACTCATCATTATCTCATCATGAACTCATCATGAACTCATCATTAATACATCATGATTTCATGCTGATTGTGTCCCCTCTACTGAAGAGAAGCAATGATTTACGGATCGTTCCTTTAATTGGAATCTTTGTATGAAAAACACTGTATGTAACAAACAACAAGTAGAGCATCACCAAAGACCTCAGGTGCTGGACCTGAAGAAACAAAATACTCACAAAACTCCAGAAAGTAGATTTTAGCTTGTTTTTAGTTTCTTGATACAGGTTTATCTAAAACAAATCATAATTCCCTAGTTTTAAGAAGCAGGGACAAAGACACCCTTTGTTACATTGGTTTATTGTAGAGCAGCAGGTGCAGCGACTCTAGTGCCGCAGGAGAGGAGAAACCGGGTTCGTCTGATTGGCCGTCACAGAGCACACTTCGTCAGGGACTAAGTTTGATGGCGTTTTAATGAAAAGAAACACGGATGAGGTAATAACATAACGTAGACGTCTTGATATCGAACGGAACAGTGAGAAGACAAAGGTACAAACGAACGGTCAACAAAAACTACGGCGACCCAGCCCCCCCTCTCTACTACTGATTTCATTCATAAAACTGAGGTGAGAGCTAAGTAGACACCGCCCCAGTAACCATGTGACCCACACCCGGCCTATCACCCAATCAAATCACAGCCCACTGTTGTATTCAGTTTATGGCTCCTACAGCAGGATTTCACAGGACTTTTTTTCCTTCCATAAAAAACAAACGTTTTAAGATTTTGGAATTAATCAATGATAAATGTGTAGGATAAATTAAACATTTTTTAAACATTTAAGACATTTTGTTGTATATTGAGACATATTATAACTTCCGTCTCCACTGTGTGTAAATCCTTGTGGTTCAGGTTTTATTGTGGGCAAGAATTTCTTAAGATAAGTGCCATGGCAACACCCTTCCCCCAACGACTCTACAACAAGGGAAGACAAACCAGTCTGCTTTGGAACCACGGAGTGACCAGACCTCCCTGGGCTCTGCCCTGGGCTCTGCTCAGGAAACCAAGGGGCCTGGGGCCTCTTAGATGGCCTCAAACCTCAGCTCCACGTTTGAGAGGACTTCCACAACCCTTCAATAGCCTCCAGCTTCCCCACAGACACTCATCAGATGTCCCTCACACAGCACCTCCTGGAAGGCCAAGAAGGGTTAGAGATGACAGCAGAGTTTACGGAGTCATTAATGGCTTTGTGCTCGAACAACATCTCCAAAAACCACACCTGCAAATTCACGCGCTATTCCTTTACTTAGTTCAAGACGTAATGGTTGCGAGTGACTTCCAGCGTGTAAAGCTTAAAACCAAGAGGCATCGAGTGTAAATGAACATGACCACCTGCGACTTTCCAGAGGCGTTCAATACACCGCCTGATCTCAAAGCTATGACTAAACGCGACGTTCCGTTAGCCATTAGCAAAAGATCCTGAAGTGGGACTAGCATCCACACAGGCATGTTTTACGTAAATCGCTGCGCGTACGCCCCAGCGTGTAAACCCTCGATCAAAGGGGTCTCGTGTAAATGTAAGTGGCAACCTGCGATGTCCAGGGCCCGATCAACACCCCCCACGATCTTTAAGCTAGGTCTAACGCGACTCTCCGTTAACCTTTAGCAAAAGACCTGTATGTGAGATTAGCTACCCACACAAGCACGGTTAGGCAAAAATCGCTGCAAGTAAGTCCAGCATGTAAATCGTCAAACCAAGTTGTAAAACGAGCCACCACTGGTTAATAATTTCCAGTTGCGCGTATTTGCTTATACTTTCGCTCTACCAAAAGAGCAAACAGAAGAATATCTGAGATTCAAAGTCATTTTTCTAGGAAAATCTATGCTCAAATACGAGTCATTATTGCGGCAAAATCAAGCCGGTAAGACTTGGCTCCACGTTGAATTGTCTCAGTGAAAGTATCCTCCCTCAACAACACTCCAAATTGTTTGGAGATTAAATTGTATACATTCTCTATCAATTATAACAGCATATAGCTACAGATATTAGCTTCCAGCTACTAGCCTAGCATTAGCTAATACAAGCATCTTTGCCTCCAGCTATTACCATAGCCTTAGCTATCTCCATCAAAGAATGGAAAAGCTCAGACAAATATTCTCACCAGTTAATCTGAATACTGAGACCTCCCTGGGCTCTGCCCTGGGCTCTGCTCAGGCAACCAAGGGGCTTTGGGCCTCTTAGATGGCCTCAAACCTCAGCTCCACGTTTGAGGGACTTCCACAACCCTTCAATAGCCTCCAGCTTCAACCTGAAGAAGTTTCTGAGTTTTGGCACCTAGACTGTGGATCGTGGGAGGACCACATGATGCAGCCGCATGGTCCAGGCCCTGGGGACAAGAAGCCTCCATCCAACACCATCAAGACCCAAGGACTGCTATTCACCAAAGGCTATTCTGGTTGTATGATCTGCTCTCTTGCTACACACAGTTGTTGGCTTTATTAAAACCTATACTTCAAAGAATACTTGTCCTACCAAGGCTGAACACATGCAGGCCTCAGCCTATACCAATCCATTCATAGACAAAGGTCTTGCTAAGCTCACCTTAGCCTAGCATTTTAACAATGTATCTTGAAATCAACGTTTCCTTCATGTTATTCTTGACAATTTGCATATTTCATATCTAGTCTGTATTGTGTATACTTCATTAAATCTACAAAACCATCTTTGTCTGAAAGTGATATTTGTACTTTTAACTCCAGAAATTGGGTCACTGATTTGTAAAAGAATTCACTACCTTCAGATTCTATTGAAGAGAATTGGACTAACTAGCTAATTAAATAATGATAGGACTTATGAGATTACTTAATCAATAAATGAGCCAATTAATTGATATTGTGACGTCATATGCACGTTATCAGTTGGGAGTTATTCCCTGGTGCCCCTAAATAAAGCTATTATCAATTATTGTATTTATTACATGGTTGTTTTTGATCCAATTCGCCGATATCAGGTACATAACTTAAGTTATGTGTGATACATGTGATGAACACGACCCTTGACCTTTCTGTGAAGTCAGGCCACTCTGTAAGAACCCTCCTGTGGATGAAGTGGCATCTCGCTCATGGAGTGTATCCTGGAAAACTCCTGAATTACAGACATTAAAAGACAACTAGAAAACACTAAAGATAATATAATTACACCATTTTGTTAAATCATAAACACAAAACAATACAATGTATTCTTGTAAAGCCCTAAGTCACAGCAGCATCATCTCAGAGACTTCACAAAACCATTGAAATCACCACAGGTCAGAGAATCAACAGTTAAAACACAAGAAGAATATAGAACACATGTGATAAATGTCATTCACACTCTGGATCACTGTTACACCACCGTGCGCGGAGCTTTTCGCGCTGTTCCCAAGCCAGCCCTCGGCTTCTCAGATCACTCCATGATACATCTGGTTCCTGCTTACAGACAGAGACTAAAGCTCTCGAAACCTGCAGTGAGGAGCTCCAAAGTGTGGTCTGATGAAGCTGTGGAAGAGCTGCATGCATGGAATCTACAGACTGGAACCTTTTCAGAGCTGCCACAGATAGTTTGGATGAATACACGGACACTGTGATGTCATACATTCACTTCTGTGAGGATAGCATCATTCCAACAAGGACCAGGGTCATCTATAACAACGACAAACCCTGGTTCACTGCTAAACTCCGGCAGCTCAGGAAAGCAAAGGAGTCTGCTTTCAGGGAGGGGGACCGCAGCGGCTACAAAGCAGCTAAATATCAGTTCAGGAAAGAACTGAAAGCAGCCAAGTCCCGGCACAGAGAACGACTACAGGAGCAGTTTGGTAACAACGATACTGCTTCTGTCTGGAGGGGCCTACGGGAGATCACCAACTACAAACCCAAAGCCCCCCCCTGTGCTGACGACCACAAGCTATAGCTGACAAACTGAACTTATTTTTCAGTCGCTTTGATGCTGCCCCTGACACCTCCCCCTCCCCCACCCCCCACTACTCTAACGACCCACCCATCAGCCCTGCCCCCAGCCTAACAATAGCCGCTAAAGAGATTAAACAACTCTTCCTGAGGCTGCACCCCCGCAAAGCTCCTGGCCCGGACCACGTGTCTCCAGCCACTCTTAAGCCTAGTGTATACTTGTGCGGCGTGGCTTACGTTAGCGGTTGCGGTGGACCTACGTAAGCACAATTGATGTTATACTGGCGCGTTCCCCTTACGGAGTTTTGAGGAGAATGTTGTAATCCCACAACAAACCACATGAGGGCGATCACACAGGAGCGGTCCCATTTACGCTGCTACTTTGTCCTCTTCAGAACAACAATAACAAACAAAGCTGTTTGAGATCATTACATGTGTTTCTACTGTAGGTTTATGTGATAGTTTTATGGATTCATTATTTTATAAGTCATTTCAACTGTGATGCTGTGAATAAAGACACAGTTCTGTTGGAAACATAGTTATTATTAAATAGTTTTCAGCACAAACAGCAAAACAATAAAAGTGGTAAATATCTGAGACAAACATGAACGATTTACGAGTGTATATATGTTAGATATAAGTTATATATATGTTAGATATAAGTTATATATATGTTAGATATAAGTTATATATATGTTAGATATAAGTTATATATATGTTAGATATAAGTTATATATATGTTAGATATAAGTTATATATATGTTAGATATAAGTTATATATATGTTAGATATAAGTTATATATATGTTAGATATAAGTTATATATATGTTAGATATAAGTTATATATATATGTTAGATATAAGTTATATATATGTTAGATATAAGTTATATATATGTTAGATAGTCCACAGTCTGCTCCATAGTGCCTCGTCCATGCTCCTGCTGCAGCCGCTCCGTGCTTCCTTCCAATACACACACACGGACCAATCACAGCGGAGCTTCTCTCACACACGGACCAATCACAGCGGAGCTTCCTTGCGGCGACCCTTACGTAGTTAGAAAATTTCGATGCTGCGCGGCAGGCGACGTAAGGGCCTTGCGGTGACCAACGCGTTGCGCAAGTGACGTCACGTCACCTCCGTAAGCTCCGCGCCGCGCGAGTATAAACTAGGCTTGAGACACTGCCCCAGTGAGCTTACTCCTGTGTTCACGGACATTTTCAACTCCTCTCTGCAGTCCTGCCATGTCCCGGCCTGCTTCAAATCCTCCATCATTGTCCCCGTCCCGAAGAAGCCCAGGATCACAGGACTCAATGACTACAGACCTGTAGCACTTACGTCTGTCGTCATGAAGTCATTTGAACGCCTGGTTCTCTCCCTTCTCAAGCAGGGGAGAAAGAACACAGCCCTGTGGGGCTCCTGTATTTATAATCCGAGAGTCCGAGACATTCTTCCCCAGACGCACTCGCTGCTTCCTGTCCGTCAGGAAGTCAGTGATCCACCTGCAGGTGGAATCGGGCACGTTGAGCTGGGAGAGCTTGTCCTGGAGCAGGGATGGCAGGATTGTGTTGAAGGCAGAGCTGAAGTCCACGAACAGGACCCTGGCGTAGGTCCCCGGGGAGTCCAGGTGCTGTAGGATGTGGTGGAGGGCCAGGTTAATGGCGTCGTCTACAGATCTGTTGGCTCTAGATCCAGGAGTCAGACTGTAGAACGAGGACTGAGGCTATAGATCCAGGAGTCAGACTGTAGAACGAGGACTGAGGCTGTAGATCCAGGAGTCAGACTGTAGAACGAGGACTGAGGCTGTAGATCCAGGAGTCAGACTGTAGAACGAGGACTGAGGCTGTAGATCCAGGAGTCAGACTGTAGAACGAGGACTGAGGCTGTAGATCCAGGAGTCAGACTGTAGAACGAGGACTGAGGCTATAGATCCAGGAGTCAGACTGTAGAACGAGGACTGAGGCTGTAGATCCAGGACCTAAGCTAGCTACAGAACGTGGACCAGTGGACGCTGAACGTGGACAGGTCCGGTGCAGGACTGAAGCACTCCCAGGCAGGTCGGGCGGGGCAGTCCGCAGGTGCAGATGGAGGAGGCCAGGCTCAGAGATCCCGTCATCGTACCATGAAACAGACAATGGGACAACGGGTGAATAGCAATGAACAAACTACAGTCAGAATCCTAAAAGTGCTAAACAGATAAAGTAGGAAGGAGGAGAGGATAGTGCTCAAGTTACCATACTTCTCCCAGAAAACTGACTCCCTATGCAGCTTGACTGACAGTCTAAGGAGTTTAACCTTCCCTGAGTCTTACCTTCCTAGCCATATGCTAAACTAAAGAGGACTAATCTAGTAGTTTTAAAAACATGAATAACTACAGACCAATATCCAACAATCTCCTTTTTCTAAAGTGCTAGAACAAA
>OZ035830.1:1005284-1040284 GCA_964034765.1 Knipowitschia caucasica
GTCTCACTGTCTCACTGTCATCGTCTCACTGTCTCACTGTCTCACTGTCACGTCTCACTATCTCACTGTCTCACTGTCACCGTCTCACTGTCTCACTGTCACTGTCTCACCGTCCCTCAACGTCTCGCCGTCTCACTGTCTCACTGTCACCGTCTCACCGTCTGACCGTCTCACCGTCTGACCGTCTCACTGTCTCACCTTCTCACTGTCTCACTGTCACCGTCTCACCGTCTCACCGTCTCACCGTCTCACTGTCACCGTCTCACTGTCTCACTGTCACCGTCTCACTGTCTCACTGTCACCGTCTCACCGTCTCACCGTCTCACCGTCTCACTGTCACCGTCTCACTGTCTCACTGTCACTGTCTCACTGTCTCACCGTCTCACTGTCTCACTGTCACTGTCTCACCGTCTCACCGTCTCACCGTCTCACCGTCTCGCTGTCTCACTGTCTCACTGTCTCACTGTCACCGTCTCACCGTCTCACTGTCTCACTGTCACCGTCTCACCGTCTCACCGTCTCACTGTCTCACTGTCTCACCGTCTCACCGTCTCGCTGTTTCGCTGTCTCACTGTCTCACTGTCTCACTGTCACTGTCTCACCGTCTCACCGTCTCACCGTCTCACCGTCTCGCTGTTTCGCTGTCTCACTGTCTCACTGTCTCACTGTCACTGTCTCACCGTCTCACCGTCTCACCGTCTCACCGTCTCACCGTCTCACTGTCACCGTCTCACCGTCTCGATGTCTCACCGTCTCACCGTCTCGCCGTCTCGCTGTCTCACCGTCTCACTGTCTCACCGTCTCACTGTCTCACTGTCTCACTGTCACCGTCTCACTGTCTCACTGTCTCACTGTCACTGTCTCACTGTCTCACTGTCACTGTCTCACTGTCTCACTGTCTCACTGTCTCACTGTCACCGTCTCACCGTCTCACCGTCTCACCGTCTCACTGTCTCATTGTCACCGTCTCACCGTCTCACCGTCTCACTGTCTCACTGTCTCACTGTCACCGTCTCACCGTCTCACTGTCTCACTGTCACCGTCTCACCGTCTCACCGTCTCGCCGTCTCACCGTCTCGCCGTCTCGCCGTCTCGCCGTCTCGCTGTCTCACCGTCTCACTGTCTCACTGTCTCACTGTCTCACTGTCACCATCTCACCGTCTCACTGTCTCACTGTCTCACTGTCACTGTCTCACTGTCTCACTGTCACTGTCTCACTGTCTCACTGTCTCACTGTCTCACTGTCTCACTGTCTCACTGTCTCACTGTCACTGTCTCACTGTCTCACTGTCACCGTCTCACTGTCTCACTGTCACTGTCTCACTGTCTCACTGTCACCGTCTCACTGTCTCACTGTCTCACTGTCTCACCGTCTCACCGTCTCGCTGTCTCGCTGTCTCACTGTCTCACTGTCACTGTCTCACCGTCTCACCGTCTCACCGTCTCACCGTCTCGCCGTCTCACTGTCTCACTGTCTCACTGTCACCGTCTCACCGTCTCGCTGTCTCACTGTCTCACTGTCTCACTGTCACCGTCTCACCGTCTGACCGTCTCACTGTCTCACTTTCTCACTGTCTCACTGTCACCGTCTCACCGTCTCGCTGTCTCACTGTCACCGTCTCACCGTCTCACCGTCTCACTGTCACCGTCTCACCGTCTCACCGTCTCGCTGTCTCACTGTCTCACTGTCACCGTCTCACCGTCTCACCGTCTCGCCGTTTCGCTGTCTCACTGTCTCACTGTCACTGTCTCACCGTCTCACCGTCTCACTGTCACCGTCTCACCGTCTCACCGTCTCGCTGTCTCACCGTCTCACCGTCTCGCTGTCTCACCGTCTCACTGTCTCACCGTCTCACTGTCTCACTGTCACCGTCTCACTGTCTCACTGTCACTGTCTCACTGTCTCACTGTCTCACTGTCTCACTGTCACTGTCTCACTGTCTCACTGTCTCGCTGTCTCACCGTCTCACCGTCTCACCGTCTCACCGTCTCACTGTCTCACTGTCACCGTCTCACCGTCTCACCATCTCACTGTCACCGTCTCACCGTCTCACCGTCTCACCGTCTCACCGTCTCACTGTCTCACTGTCTCTCTGTCACCGTCTCACCGTCTCGCCGTCTCGCTGTCTCACCGTCTTGCCGTCTCGTCTCGCTGTCTCACCGTCTCACTGTCTCACTGTCTCACTGTCTCACTGTCACCATCTCACTGTCTCACTGTCTCACTGTCACCGTCTCACTGTCTCACTGTCTCACTCTCACTGTCTCACTGTCTCACTGTCTCACTGTCACTGTCTCACTGTCTCACTGTCTCACTGTCACCGTCTCACTGTCTCACTGTCTCACTGTCACTGTCTCACTGTCTCACCGTCTCGCTGTCTCGCTGTCTCACTGTCTCACTGTCTCACTGTCACTGTCTCACCGTCTCACCGTCTCACCGTCTCGCTGTTTCGCTGTCTCACTGTCTCACTGTCTCACTGTCACTGTCTCACCGTCTCACCGTCTCGCCGTCTCACCGTCTCACTGTCTCACCGTCTCACTGTCTCACTGTCTCACTGTCACCGTCTCACTGTCTCACTGTCACTGTCTCACTGTCTCACTGTCTCACTGTCTCACTGTCACCGTCTCACCGTCTCACCGTCTCACTGTCTCATTTTCACCGTCTCACCGTCTCACCGTCTCACTGTCTCACTGTCTCACTGTCACCGTCTCACCGTCTCACTGTCTCACTGTCACCGTCTCACCATCTCGCCGTCTCGCCGTCTCGCCGTCTCGCCGTCTCGCTGTCTCACCGTCTCACTGTCTCACTGTCACCATCTCACTGTCTCACTGTCACTGTCTCACTGTCTCACTGTCACTGTCTCACTGTCTCACTGTCTCACTGTCTCACTGTCACTGTCTCACTGTCTCACTGTCACCGTCTCACTGTCTCACTGTCTCACTGTCACTGTCTCACTGTCTCACTGTCACCGTCTCACTGTCTCACTGTCTCACTGTCTCACCGTCTCACCGTCTCGCTGTCTTGCTGTCTCACTGTCACCGTCTCACCGTCTCACCGTCTCACCGTCTCACCGTCTCACCGTCTCGCCGTCTCACTGTCTCACTGTCTCACTGTCACCGTCTCACCGTCTCGCTGTCTCACTGTCTCACTGTCTCACTGTCACCGTCTCACCGTCTCACCGTCTCGCTGTCTCGCTGTCTCACTGTCTCACTGTCACTGTCTCACCGTCTCACCGTCTCACCGTCTCGCCGTCTCACTGTCTCACTGTCTCACTGTCACCGTCTCACCGTCTCGCTGTCTCACTGTCTCACTGTCTCACTGTCTCACTGTCACCGTCTCACCGTCTGACCGTCTCACTGTCTCACTGTCTCACTGTCACCGTCTCACCGTTTCGCTGTCTCACTGTCACCGTCTCACCGTCTCACCGTCTCACTGTCACCGTCTCACCGTCTCACTGTCACTGTCTCACTGTCTCACCGTCTCGCTGTCTCGCTGTCTCACTGTCTCACTGTCACTGTCTCACCGTCTCACCCGTCTCACCGTCTCGCCGTCTCACTGTCTCACTGTCACCGTCTCACCGTCTCACCGTCTCGCTGTCTCACTGTCTCACTGTCACCGTCTCACCGTCTCGCTGTCTCACTGTCACCGTCTCACCGTCTCACTGTCTCACTGTCTCACTGTCACTGTCTCACTGTCTCACTGTCACCGTCTCACTGTCTCACTGTCACTGTCTCACTGTCATCGTCTCACTGTCTCACTGTCACGTCTCACTATCTCACTGTCTCACTGTCTCACTGTCACCGTCTCACTGTCTCACTGTCACTGTCTCACCGTCTCAACGTCTCGCCGTCTCACTGTCTCACTGTCACCGTCTCACCGTCTGACCGTCTCACCGTCTGACCGTCTCACTGTCTCACCTTCTCACTGTCTCACTGTCTCACTGTCACCGTCTCACCGTCTCACCGTCTCACTGTCTCACTGTCACCATCTCACTGTCTCACTGTCTCACTGTCTCACTGTCTCACTGTCTCACTGTCACCGTCTCACTGTCTCACTGTCACCGTCTCACCGTCTCACTGTCACCGTCTCACTGTCTCACTGTCACTGTCTCACTGTCTCACCGTCTCACTGTCTCACTGTCTCACTGTCACTGTCTCACCGTCTCACCGTCTCGCTGTCTCACTGTCTCACTGTCTCACTGTCACCGTCTCACCGTCTCACTGTCTCACTGTCACCGTCTCACCGTCTCACTGTCTCACTGTCTCACTGTCTCACCGTCTCGCTGTCTCGCTGTCTCGCTGTCTCACTGTCACTGTCTCACTGTCTCACTGTCACCGTCTCACTGTCTCACTGTCTCACTGTCACTGTCTCACTATCTCACCGTCTCGCTGTCTCGCTGTCTCGCTGTCTCACTGTCTCACTGTCACTGTCTCACCGTCTCACCGTCTCACCGTCTTGCTGTTTTGCTGTCTCACTGTCTCACTGTCTCACTGTCACTGTTTCACCGTGTCACCGTCTCACTGTCACTGTCTCATTGTCTCACTGTCACTGTCTCACTGTCTCACTGTCTTACTGTCTCACTGTCACCGTCTCACCGTCTCACCGTCTCACCGTCTCACCGTCTCACCGTCTCATTGTCACCGTCTCACCGTCTCACCGTCTCACTGTCTCACTGTCTCACTGTCACCGTCTCACCGTCTCACTGTCTCACTGTCACCGTCTCACCGTCTCACCGTCTCGCCGTCTCGCCGTCTCGCCGTCTCGCCGTCTCGCTGTCTCACTGTCTCACTGTCTCACTGTCTCACTGTCACCATCTCACTGTCTCACTGTCACTGTCTCACTGTCACTGTCTCACTGTCTCACCGTCTCACTGTCTCACTGTCTCACTGTCACCGTCTCACTGTCTCACTGTCTCACTGTCACTGTCTCACTGTCTCACTGTCTCACTGTCTCACTGTCACCGTCTCACCGTCTCACCGTCTCACCGTCTCACTGTCTCATTGTCACCGTCTCACCGTCTCACCGTCTCACTGTCTCACTGTCTCACTGTCACCGTCTCACCGTCTCACTGTCTCACTGTCACCGTCTCACCGTCTCGCCGTCTCGCCGTCTCGCCGTCTCGCCGTCTCGCCGTCTCGCCGTCTCGCTGTCTCACCGTCTCACTGTCTCACTGTCTCACTGTCACCATCTCACTGTCTCACTGTCACTGTCTCACTATCTCACTGTCACTGTCTCACTGTCTCACTGTCACTGTCTCACTGTCTCACTGTCACCGTCTCACTGTCTCACTGTCTCACTGTCACTGTCTCACTGTCTCACTGTCACCGTCTCACTGTCTCACTGTCTCACTGTCTCACCGTCTCACCGTCTCACCATCTCGCTGTCTCGCTGTCTCACTGTCACTGTTTCACCGTCTCACCGTCTCACCGTCTCACCGTCTCACCGTCTCGCCGTCTCACTGTCTCACTGTCTCACTGTCACCGTCTCACCGTCTCGCTGTCTCACTGTCTCACTGTCTCACTGTCACCGTCTCACCGTCTCACCGTCTCGCTGTCTCGCTGTCTCACTGTCTCACTGTCACTGTCTCACCGTCTCACCGTCTCACCGTCTCACCGTCTCGCCGTCTCACTGTCTCACTGTCTCACTGTCACCGTCTCACCGTCTCGCTGTCTCACTGTCTCACTGTCTCACTGTCTCACTGTCTCACTGTCACCGTCTCACCGTCTGACCGTCTCACTGTCTCACTGTCTCACTGTCTCACTGTCACCGTCTCACCGTCTCGCTGTCTCACTGACACCGTCTCACCGTCTCACCGTCTCACTGTCACCGTCTCACCGTCTCACTGTCACTGTCTCACTGTCTCACCGTCTCGCTGTCTCGCTGTCTCACTGTCTCTCTGTCACTGTCTCACCGTCTCACCGTCTCACCGTCTCACCGTCTCGCCGTCTCACTGTCTCACTGTCACCGTCTCACCGTCTCACCGTCTCGCTGTCTCACTGTCTCACTGTCTCACTGTCACCGTCTCACCGTCTGACCGTCTCACTGTCTCACTGTCTCACTGTCTCACTGTCACCGTCTCACCGTCTCGCTGTCTCACTGTCACCGTCTCACCGTCTCACTGTCTCACTGTCTCACTGTCACTGTCTCACTGTCTCACTGTCACCGTCTCACTGTCTCACTGTCACTGTCTCACTGTCTCACTGTCATCGTCTCACTGTCTCACTGTCACGTCTCACTATCTCACTGTCTCACTGTCTCACTGTCACCGTCTCACTGTCTCACTGTCACTGTCTCACCGTCTCAACGTCTCGCCGTCTCACTGTCTCACTGTCACCGTCTCACCGTCTGACCGTCTCACTGTCTCACCTTCTCACTGTCTCACTGTCTCACTGTCACCGTCTCACCGTCTCACTGTCTCACTGTCACCGTCTCACTGTCTCACTGTCTCACTGTCTCACTGTCACCGTCTCACTGTCTCACTGTCACCGTCTCACCGTCTCACTGTCACCGTCTCACTGTCTCACTGTCACTGTCTCACTGTCTCACCGTCTCACTGTCTCACTGTCTCACTGTCACTGTCTCACCGTCTCACCGTCTCACCGTCTCGCTGTCTCACTGTCTCACTGTCTCACTGTCACCGTCTCACCGTCTCACTGTCTCACTGTCACCGTCTCACCGTCTCACTGTCTCACTGTCTCACTGTCTCACCGTCTCGCTGTCTCGCTGTCTCGCTGTCTCACTGTCACTGTCTCACTGTCTCACTGTCTCACTGTCACCGTCTCACTGTCTCACTGTCTCACTGTCACTGTCTCACTATCTCACCGTCTCGCTGTCTCGTTGTCTCGCTGTCTCACTGTCTCACTGTCTCACTGTCACTGTCTCACCGTCTCACCGTCTCACCGTCTTGCTGTTTCGCTGTCTCACTGTCTCACTGTCTCACTGTCACTGTCTCACCGTGTCACCGTCTCACTGTCACTGTCTCATTGTCTCACTGTCACTGTCTCACTGTCTCACTGTCTCACTGTCTCACTGTCACCGTCTCACCGTCTCACCGTCTCACCGTCTCACCGTCTCATTGTCACCGTCTCACCGTCTCACCGTCTCACTGTCTCACTGTCTCACTGTCACCGTCTCACCGTCTCACTGTCTCACTGTCACCGTCTCACCGTCTCACCGTCTCGCCGTCTCGCCGTCTCGCCGTCTCGCTGTCTCACTGTCTCACTGTCTCACTGTCTCACTGTCACCATCTCACTGTCTCACTGTCACTGTCTCACTGTCACTGTCTCACTGTCTCACTGTCTCACTGTCTCACTGTCACTGTCTCACTGTCTCACTGTCACCGTCTCACTGTCTCACTGTCTCACTGTCTCACTGTCACTGTCTCACTGTCTCACTGTCACCGTCTCACTGTCTCACTGTCTCACTGTCTCACCGTCTCACCGTCTCGCTGTCTCGCTGTCTCACTGTCTCACTGTCACTGTCTCACCGTCTCACCGTCTCACCGTTTCACCGTCTCGCCGTCTCACTGTCTCACTGTCTCACTGTCACCGTCTCACCGTCTCGCTGTCTCACTGTCTCACTGTCTCACTGTCTCACTGTCACCGTCTCACCGTCTCACCGTCTCGCTGTCTTGCTGTCTCACTGTCTCACTGTCACTGTCTCACCGTCTCACCGTCTCACCGTCTCACCGTCTCGCCGTCTCACTGTCTCACTGTCTCACTGTCACCGTCTCACCGTCTCGCTGTCTCACTGTCTCACTGTCTCACTGTCTCACTGTCACCGTCTCACCGTCTGACCGTCTCACTGTCTCACTGTCTCACTGTCTCACTGTCACCGTCTCACCGTCTCGCTGTCTCACTGTCACCGTCTCACCGTCTCACCGTCTCACTGTCACCGTCTCACCGTCTCACTGTCACTGTCTCACTGTCTCACCGTCTCGCCGTCTCACCGTCTCACCGTCTCACTGTCACCGTCTCACCGTCTCACTGTCACTGTTTCACTGTCTCACCGTCTCGCTGTCTCGCTGTCTCACTGTCTCACTGTCACTGTCTCACCGTCTCACCGTCTCACCGTCTCGCCGTCTCACTGTCTCACTGTCTCACTGTCACCGTCTCACCGTCTCACCGTCTCGCTGTCTCACTGTCTCACTGTCTCACTGTCACCGTCTCACCGTCTGACCGTCTCACTGTCTCACTGTCTCACTGTCTCACTGTCACCGTCTCAAAGTCTCGCTGTCTCACTGTCACCGTCTCACCGTCTCACCGTCTCACCGTCTCACTGTCTCACTGTCTCTCACTGTCACTGTCTCACTGTCTCACTGTCACCGTCTCACTGTCTCACTGTCACTGTGTCACTGTCTCACTGTCACCGTCTCACTGTCTCACTGTCTCACTGTCACGTCTCACTATCTCTCACTGTCTCACTGTCACCGTCTCACTGTCTCACTGTCACTGTCTCACCGTCTCAACGTCTCGCCGTCTCACTGTCTCACTGTCACCGTCTCACCGTCTGACCGTCTCACCGTCTGACCGTCTCACTGTCTCACCTTCTCACTGTCTCACTGTCACCGTCTCACCGTCTCGCTGTCTCACTGTCACCGTCTCACCGTCTCACACCGTCTCACCGTCTCACTGTCTCACTGTCTCACTGTCACCGTCTCACTGTCTCACTGTCTTCACTGTCACCGTCTCACCGTCTCACTGTCACCGTCTCACTGTCTCACTGTCACCTGTCTCACTGTCTCCGTCTCACTGTCTCACTGTCTCACTGTCTCACCGTCTCACACTGTCTCACGTCTCTGTCTCACTGTCTCACTGTCTACTGTCACCGTCTCACCGTCTCACTGTCTCACTGTCTCACCGTCTCACTGTCACCGTCTCACCGTCTCACGTCTCACTGTCTCACTGTCTCACTGTCACCGTCTCACCGTCTCACCGTCTCACTGTCCACTCACTGTCTCACCGTCTCACCGTCTCACTGTCTCACTGTCTCACCGTCTCACCGTCTCACCGTCTCACTGTCTCACTGTCTCACTGTCTCACCGTCTCACTGTCTCACTGTCTCACCGTCTCACCGTCTCACCGTCTCACTGTCTCCTGTCTCACTGTCTCACTGTCTCACTGTCTCACTGTCACTGTACTCACTGTCACTGTCACCGTCTCACTGTCTCACTGTCTCGGTTCTCACTGTCTCACTGTCTCACTGTCTCACCGTGTCACTGTCTCACCGTCTCGTCTCACCGTCTCACTGTCTCACTGTCTCACCGTCTCACCGTCTCACCGTCTCACTCTCTCACTGTTCACTGTCACCGTCTCACGTCTCACTGTCTCACTGTCTCACTGTCTCACGTCTCACCTGTCTCACGTCTACCGTCTCACCGTCTCACTGTCTCACCGTCGTCTCACCGTCTCACTGTCACTGTCTCACCGTCTTCACGTCACCGTCTCACCCGTCTCGCTGTCTCACCGTCTCACTGTCTCACTGTCTCACTGTCTCACTGTCACGTCTCACTGTCACGTCTCACTGTCTCACTGTCTCACTGTCACTGTCTCACTGTCTCACTGTCTCACTGTATCTCACTGTCTCACTGTCTCACTGTCTCACTGTCTCACTGTCTCACTGTCTCACTGTCTCACTGTCTCACTGTCTCACCGTCTCACTGTCTCACTGTCTCACTGTCTCACTGTCTCACTGTCTCACTGTCTCACTGTCACTGTCTCACTGTCTCACCGTCTCGCTGTCTCGCTGTCTCACTGTCTCACTGTCTCACTGTCACTGTCTCACCGTCTCACCGTCTCACCGTCTCGCTGTTTCGCTGTCTCACTGTCTCACTGTCTCACTGTCACTGTCTCACCGTCTCACCGTCTCGCCGTCTCACCGTCTCACTGTCTCACCGTCTCACTGTCTCACTGTCTCACTGTCACCGTCTCACTGTCTCACTGTCACTGTCTCACTGTCTCACTGTCTCACTGTCTCACTGTCACCGTCTCACCGTCTCACCGTCTCACTGTCTCATTTTCACCGTCTCACCGTCTCACCGTCTCACTGTCTCACTGTCTCACTGTCACCGTCTCACCGTCTCACTGTCTCACTGTCACCGTCTCACCATCTCGCCGTCTCGCCGTCTCGCCGTCTCGCCGTCTCGCTGTCTCACCGTCTCACTGTCTCACTGTCACCATCTCACTGTCTCACTGTCACTGTCTCACTGTCTCACTGTCACTGTCTCACTGTCTCACTGTCTCACTGTCTCACTGTCACTGTCTCACTGTCTCACTGTCACCGTCTCACTGTCTCACTGTCTCACTGTCACTGTCTCACTGTCTCACTGTCACCGTCTCACTGTCTCACTGTCTCACTGTCTCACCGTCTCACCGTCTCGCTGTCTTGCTGTCTCACTGTCACCGTCTCACCGTCTCACCGTCTCACCGTCTCACCGTCTCACCGTCTCGCCGTCTCACTGTCTCACTGTCTCACTGTCACCGTCTCACCGTCTCGCTGTCTCACTGTCTCACTGTCTCACTGTCACCGTCTCACCGTCTCACCGTCTCGCTGTCTCGCTGTCTCACTGTCTCACTGTCACTGTCTCACCGTCTCACCGTCTCACCGTCTCGCCGTCTCACTGTCTCACTGTCTCACTGTCACCGTCTCACCGTCTCGCTGTCTCACTGTCTCACTGTCTCACTGTCTCACTGTCACCGTCTCACCGTCTGACCGTCTCACTGTCTCACTGTCTCACTGTCACCGTCTCACCGTTTCGCTGTCTCACTGTCACCGTCTCACCGTCTCACCGTCTCACTGTCACCGTCTCACCGTCTCACTGTCACTGTCTCACTGTCTCACCGTCTCGCTGTCTCGCTGTCTCACTGTCTCACTGTCACTGTCTCACCGTCTCACCGTCTCACCGTCTCGCCGTCTCACTGTCTCACTGTCACCGTCTCACCGTCTCACCGTCTCGCTGTCTCACTGTCTCACTGTCACCGTCTCACCGTCTCGCTGTCTCACTGTCACCCGTCTCACCGTCTCACTGTCTCACTGTCTCACTGTCACTGTCTCACTGTCTCACTGTCACCGTCTCACTGTCTCACTGTCACTGTCTCACTGTCATCGTCTCACTGTCTCACTGTCACGTCTCACTATCTCACTGTCTCACTGTCTCACTGTCACCGTCTCACTGTCTCACTGTCACTGTCTCACCGTCTCAACGTCTCGCCGTCTCACTGTCTCACTGTCACCGTCTCACCGTCTGACCGTCTCACCGTCTGACCGTCTCACTGTCTCACCTTCTCACTGTCTCACTGTCTCACTGTCACCGTCTCACCGTCTCACCGTCTCACTGTCTCACTGTCACCATCTCACTGTCTCACTGTCTCACTGTCTCACTGTCTCACTGTCTCACTGTCACCGTCTCACTGTCTCACTGTCACCGTCTCACCGTCTCACTGTCACCGTCTCACTGTCTCACTGTCACTGTCTCACTGTCTCACCGTCTCACTGTCTCACTGTCTCACTGTCACTGTCTCACCGTCTCACCGTCTCGCTGTCTCACTGTCTCACTGTCTCACTGTCACCGTCTCACCGTCTCACTGTCTCACTGTCACCGTCTCACCGTCTCACTGTCTCACTGTCTCACTGTCTCACCGTCTCGCTGTCTCGCTGTCTCGCTGTCTCACTGTCACTGTCTCACTGTCTCACTGTCACCGTCTCACTGTCTCACTGTCTCACTGTCACTGTCTCACTATCTCACCGTCTCGCTGTCTCGCTGTCTCGCTGTCTCACTGTCTCACTGTCACTGTCTCACCGTCTCACCGTCTCACCGTCTTGCTGTTTTGCTGTCTCACTGTCTCACTGTCTCACTGTCACTGTTTCACCGTGTCACCGTCTCACTGTCACTGTCTCATTGTCTCACTGTCACTGTCTCACTGTCTCACTGTCTTACTGTCTCACTGTCACCGTCTCACCGTCTCACCGTCTCACCGTCTCACCGTCTCACCGTCTCATTGTCACCGTCTCACCGTCTCACCGTCTCACTGTCTCACTGTCTCACTGTCACCGTCTCACCGTCTCACTGTCTCACTGTCACCGTCTCACCGTCTCACCGTCTCGCCGTCTCGCCGTCTCGCCGTCTCGCCGTCTCGCTGTCTCACTGTCTCACTGTCTCACTGTCTCACTGTCACCATCTCACTGTCTCACTGTCACTGTCTCACTGTCACTGTCTCACTGTCTCACCGTCTCACTGTCTCACTGTCTCACTGTCACCGTCTCACTGTCTCACTGTCTCACTGTCACTGTCTCACTGTCTCACTGTCTCACTGTCTCACTGTCACCGTCTCACCGTCTCACCGTCTCACCGTCTCACTGTCTCATTGTCACCGTCTCACCGTCTCACCGTCTCACTGTCTCACTGTCTCACTGTCACCGTCTCACCGTCTCACTGTCTCACTGTCACCGTCTCACCGTCTCGCCGTCTCGCCGTCTCGCCGTCTCGCCGTCTCGCCGTCTCGCCGTCTCGCTGTCTCACCGTCTCACTGTCTCACTGTCTCACTGTCACCATCTCACTGTCTCACTGTCACTGTCTCACTATCTCACTGTCACTGTCTCACTGTCTCACTGTCACTGTCTCACTGTCTCACTGTCACCGTCTCACTGTCTCACTGTCTCACTGTCACTGTCTCACTGTCTCACTGTCACCGTCTCACTGTCTCACTGTCTCACTGTCTCACCGTCTCACCGTCTCACCATCTCGCTGTCTCGCTGTCTCACTGTCACTGTTTCACCGTCTCACCGTCTCACCGTCTCACCGTCTCACCGTCTCGCCGTCTCACTGTCTCACTGTCTCACTGTCACCGTCTCACCGTCTCGCTGTCTCACTGTCTCACTGTCTCACTGTCACCGTCTCACCGTCTCACCGTCTCGCTGTCTCGCTGTCTCACTGTCTCACTGTCACTGTCTCACCGTCTCACCGTCTCACCGTCTCACCGTCTCGCCGCCGTCTCACTGTCTCACTGTCTCACTGTCACCGTCTCACCGTCTCGCTGTCTCACTGTCTCACTGTCTCACTGTCTCACTGTCTCACTGTCACCGTCTCACCGTCTGACCGTCTCACTGTCTCACTGTCTCACTGTCTCACTGTCACCGTCTCACCGTCTCGCTGTCTCACTGACACCGTCTCACCGTCTCACCGTCTCACTGTCACCGTCTCACCGTCTCACTGTCACTGTCTCACTGTCTCACCGTCTCGCTGTCTCGCTGTCTCACTGTCTCTCTGTCACTGTCTCACCGTCTCACCGTCTCACCGTCTCACCGTCTCGCCGTCTCACTGTCTCACTGTCACCGTCTCACCGTCTCACCGTCTCGCTGTCTCACTGTCTCACTGTCTCACTGTCACCGTCTCACCGTCTGACCGTCTCACTGTCTCACTGTCTCACTGTCTCACTGTCACCGTCTCACCGTCTCGCTGTCTCACTGTCACCGTCTCACCGTCTCACTGTCTCACTGTCTCACTGTCACTGTCTCACTGTCTCACTGTCACCGTCTCACTGTCTCACTGTCACTGTCTCACTGTCTCACTGTCATCGTCTCACTGTCTCACTGTCACGTCTCACTATCTCACTGTCTCACTGTCTCACTGTCACCGTCTCACTGTCTCACTGTCACTGTCTCACCGTCTCAACGTCTCGCCGTCTCACTGTCTCACTGTCACCGTCTCACCGTCTGACCGTCTCACTGTCTCACCTTCTCACTGTCTCACTGTCTCACTGTCACCGTCTCACCGTCTCACTGTCTCACTGTCACCGTCTCACTGTCTCACTGTCTCACTGTCTCACTGTCACCGTCTCACTGTCTCACTGTCACCGTCTCACCGTCTCACTGTCACCGTCTCACTGTCTCACTGTCACTGTCTCACTGTCTCACCGTCTCACTGTCTCACTGTCTCACTGTCACTGTCTCACCGTCTCACCGTCTCACCGTCTCGCTGTCTCACTGTCTCACTGTCTCACTGTCACCGTCTCACCGTCTCACTGTCTCACTGTCACCGTCTCACCGTCTCACTGTCTCACTGTCTCACTGTCTCACCGTCTCGCTGTCTCGCTGTCTCGCTGTCTCACTGTCACTGTCTCACTGTCTCACTGTCTCACTGTCACCGTCTCACTGTCTCACTGTCTCACTGTCACTGTCTCACTATCTCACCGTCTCGCTGTCTCGTTGTCTCGCTGTCTCACTGTCTCACTGTCTCACTGTCACTGTCTCACCGTCTCACCGTCTCACCGTCTTGCTGTTTCGCTGTCTCACTGTCTCACTGTCTCACTGTCACTGTCTCACCGTGTCACCGTCTCACTGTCACTGTCTCATTGTCTCACTGTCACTGTCTCACTGTCTCACTGTCTCACTGTCTCACTGTCACCGTCTCACCGTCTCACCGTCTCACCGTCTCACCGTCTCATTGTCACCGTCTCACCGTCTCACCGTCTCACTGTCTCACTGTCTCACTGTCACCGTCTCACCGTCTCACTGTCTCACTGTCACCGTCTCACCGTCTCACCGTCTCGCCGTCTCGCCGTCTCGCCGTCTCGCTGTCTCACTGTCTCACTGTCTCACTGTCTCACTGTCACCATCTCACTGTCTCACTGTCACTGTCTCACTGTCACTGTCTCACTGTCTCACTGTCTCACTGTCTCACTGTCACTGTCTCACTGTCTCACTGTCACCGTCTCACTGTCTCACTGTCTCACTGTCTCACTGTCACTGTCTCACTGTCTCACTGTCACCGTCTCACTGTCTCACTGTCTCACTGTCTCACCGTCTCACCGTCTCGCTGTCTCGCTGTCTCACTGTCTCACTGTCACTGTCTCACCGTCTCACCGTCTCACCGTTTCACCGTCTCGCCGTCTCACTGTCTCACTGTCTCACTGTCACCGTCTCACCGTCTCGCTGTCTCACTGTCTCACTGTCTCACTGTCTCACTGTCACCGTCTCACCGTCTCACCGTCTCGCTGTCTTGCTGTCTCACTGTCTCACTGTCACTGTCTCACCGTCTCACCGTCTCACCGTCTCACCGTCTCGCCGTCTCACTGTCTCACTGTCTCACTGTCACCGTCTCACCGTCTCGCTGTCTCACTGTCTCACTGTCTCACTGTCTCACTGTCACCGTCTCACCGTCTGACCGTCTCACTGTCTCACTGTCTCACTGTCTCACTGTCACCGTCTCACCGTCTCGCTGTCTCACTGTCACCGTCTCACCGTCTCACCGTCTCACTGTCACCGTCTCACCGTCTCACTGTCACTGTCTCACTGTCTCACCGTCTCGCCGTCTCACCGTCTCACCGTCTCACTGTCACCGTCTCACCGTCTCACTGTCACTGTTTCACTGTCTCACCGTCTCGCTGTCTCGCTGTCTCACTGTCTCACTGTCACTGTCTCACCGTCTCACCGTCTCACCGTCTCGCCGTCTCACTGTCTCACTGTCTCACTGTCACCGTCTCACCGTCTCACCGTCTCGCTGTCTCACTGTCTCACTGTCTCACTGTCACCGTCTCACCGTCTGACCGTCTCACTGTCTCACTGTCTCACTGTCTCACTGTCACCGTCTCAAAGTCTCGCTGTCTCACTGTCACCGTCTCACCGTCTCACCGTCTCACTGTCTCACTGTCTCACTGTCTCACTGTCTCACTGTCTCACTGTCTCACTGTCACCGTCTCACTGTCTCACTGTCACTGTGTCACTGTCTCACTGTCACCGTCTCACTGTCTCACTGTCTCACTGTCACGTCTCACTATCTCACTGTCTCACTGTCACCGTCTCACTGTCTCACTGTCACTGTCTCACCGTCTCAACGTCTCGCCGTCTCACTGTCTCACTGTCACCGTCTCACCGTCTGACCGTCTCACCGTCTGACCGTCTCACTGTCTCACCTTCTCACTGTCTCACTGTCACCGTCTCACCGTCTCGCTGTCTCACTGTCACCGTCTCACCGTCTCACCGTCTCACCGTCTCACTGTCTCACTGTCTCACTGTCACCGTCTCACTGTCTCACTGTCTCACTGTCACCGTCTCACTGTCTCACTGTCACCGTCTCACCGTCTCACCGTCTCACCGTCTCACTGTCACCGTCTCACCGTCTCACTGTCTCACTGTCACTGTCTCACTGTCTCACCGTCTCACTGTCTCACTGTCTCACTGTCACCGTCTCACTGTCTCACCGTCTCACCGTCTCACCGTCTCACTGTCACCGTCTCACCGTCTCACTGTCTCACTGTCACTGTCTCACTGTCTCACCGTCTCACTGTCTCACTGTCTCACTGTCACTGTCTCACCGTCTCACCGTCTCACCGTCTCGCTGTCTCACTGTCTCACTGTCTCACTGTCTCACCGTCTCGCTGTCTCGCTGTCTCGCTGTCTCACTTTCTCACTGTCACTGTCTCACCGTCTCACCGTCTCGCCGTCTCACTGTCTCACTGTCTCACTGTCACCGTCTCACTGTCTCACTGTCTCACTGTCTCACCGTCTCACCGTCTCGCTGTCTCGCTGTCTCGCTGTCTCACTGTGTCACTGTCACCGTCTCACCGTCTCACTGTCTCGCTGTCTCACTGTCTCACTGTCACCGTCTCACCGTCTGACCGTCTCACTGTCTCACTGTCTCACTGTCACCGTCTCACCGTCTCGCTGTCTCACTGTCACCGTCTCACCGTCTCACCGTCTCACCGTCTCACTGTCTCACTGTCTCACTGTCACTGTCTCACTGTCACCGTCTCACCGTCTCACCGTCTCACCGTCTCACTGTCTCACTGTCTCACTGTCACTGTCTCACTGTCTCACTGTCACCGTCTCACTGTCTCACTGTCTCACTGTCACTGTCTCACTGTCTCACTGTCTCACTGTCACGTCTCACTGTCTCACTGTCTCACTGTCACCGTCTCACTGTCTCACTGTCACTGTCTCACCGTCTCACCGTCTCACCATCTCACCGTCTCACTGTCTCACTGTCTCACTGTCTCACCGTCTCACTGTCACTGTCTCACTGTCTCACTGTCTCACCGTCTCACCGTCTCGCTGTCTCGCTGTCTCGCCGTCTCGCCGTCTCGCTGTCTCGCTGTCTCGCTGTCTCACTGTCTCACTCTGTCACTGTCTCACCGTCTCACCGTCTCACCGTCTCGCCGTCTCACTGTCTCACTTTCTCACTGTCACCGTCTCACTGTCTCACTGTCTCACTGTCACCGTCTCACTGTCTCACTGTCACCGTCTCACCGTCTCACCGTCTCACTGTCTCACCGTCTCACTGTCACTGTCTCACTGTCTCACTGTCTCACCGTCTCACTGTCTCGCTGTCTCGCTGTCTCGCTGTCTCACTGTCTCACTGTCTCACTGTCACTGTCTCACCGTCTCACTGTCTCACTGTCACCGTCTCACTGTCTCACTGTCACCGTCTCACCGTCTCACCGTCTCACTGTCTCACCGTCTCACGTCTCACCGTCTCACTGTCTCACTGTCTCACTGTCACTGTCTCACCGTCTCACCGTCTCACCGTCTCGCTGTCTCACTGTCTCACTGTCTCACTGTCACCGTCTCACCGTCTCACTGTCTCACTGTCACCGTCTCACCGTCTCACTGTCTCACTGTCTCACTGTCTCACCGTCTCGCTGTCTTGCTGTCTCGCTGTCTCACTGTCTCACTGTCTCACCGTCTCACCGTCTCGCCGTCTCACTGTCTCACTGTCTCACTGTCACCGTCTCACTGTCTCACTGTCTCACTGTCTCACCGTCTCACCGTCTCGCTGTCTCGCTGTCTCGCTGTCTCACTGTGTCACTGTCACCGTCTCACCGTCTCACTGTCTCGCTGTCTCACTGTCTCACTGTCACCGTCTCACCGTCTGACCGTCTCACTGTCTCACTGTCTCACTGTCACCGTCTCACCGTCTCGCTGTCTCACTGTCACCGTCTCACCGTCTCACCGTCTCACCGTCTCACTTTCTCACTGTCTCACTGTCACTGTCTCACTGTCACCGTCTCACCGTCTCACCGTCTCACCGTCTCACCGTCTCACTGTCTCACTGTCTCACTGTCACTGTCTCACTGTCTCACTGTCACCGTCTCACTGTCTCACTGTCTCACTGTCACTGTCTCACTGTCTCACTGTCTCACTGTCACGTCTCACTGTCTCACTGTCTCACTGTCACCGTCTCCCTGTCTCACTGTCTCACTGTCACTGTCTCACCGTCTCACCGTCTCACCGTCTCACCGTCTCACTGTCTCACTGTCTCACTGTCTCACTGTCACCGTCTGACCGTCTCACTGTCTCACTGTCTCACTGTCACCGTCTCACCGTCTCGCTGTCTCACTGTCACCGTCTCACCGTCTCACCGTCTCACTGTCTCACTGTCTCACTGTCACCGTCTCACTGTCACCGTCTCACTGTCTCACTGTCTCACTGTCTCACTGTCAACGTCTCACTGTCTCACTGTCACCGTCTCACCGTCTCACCGTCTCACCGTCTCACTGTCTAACTGTCTCACTGTCACCGTCTCACCGTCTCACTGTCTCACTGTCACTGTCTCACTGTCTCACCGTCTCACTGTCTCACTGTCTCACTGTCACTGTCTCACCGTCTCACCGTCTCGCTGTCTCACTGTCTCACTGTCACCGTCTCACCGTCTCACTGTCTCACTGTCACCGTCTCACCGTCTCACTGTCTCACTGTCTCGCCGTCTCGCCGTCTCGCTGTCTCGCTGTCTCGCTGTCTCACTGTCTCACTGTCACTGTCTCACCGTCTCACCGTCTCACCGTCTCGCCGTCTCGCCGTCTCACTGTCTCACTGTCTCACTGTCACCGTCTTACTGTCTCACTGTCTCACTGTCACCGTCTCACTGTCTCACTGTCACCGTCTCACCGTCTCACTGTCTCACTGTCTCACCGTCTCACTGTCACTGTCTCACTGTCTCACTGTCTCACCGTCTCACCGTCTCGCTGTCTCGCTGTCTCGCTGTCTCACTGTCTCACTGTCTCACTGTCACTGTCTCACCGTCTCACCGTCTCACCGTCTCGCCGTCTTACTGTCTCACTGTCACCGTCTCACTGTCTCACTGTCTCACTGTCTCACTGTCTCACCGTCTCGCCGTCTCGCCGTCTCGCTGTCTTGCTGTCTCACTGTCTCACTGTCACTGTCTCACCGTCTCACCGTCTCACCGTCTCGCTGTCTCACTGTCTCACTGTCTCACTGTCTCACTGTCACCGTCTCACCGTCTGACCGTCTCACTGTCTCACTGTCTCACTGTCTCACTGTCACCGTCTCACCGTCTCGCTGTCTCACTGTCACCGTCTCACCGTCTCACCGTCTCACCGTCTCACTGTCTCACTGTCTCACTGTCACTGTCTCACTGTCTCACTGTCACCGTCTCACCGTCTCACCGTCTCACTGTCTCACTGTCACTGTCTCACTGTCACCGTCTCACTGTCTCACTGTCACTGTCTCACTGTCTCACTGTCACCGTCTCACCGTCTCACCGTCTCACTGTCTCACTGTCTCACTGTCACTGTCTCACTCTCTCACTGTCACCGTCTCAATGTCTCACTGTCTCACTGTCACGTCTCACTGTCTCACTGTCTCACTGTCACCGTCTCACTGTCTCACTGTCATTGTCTCACCGTCTCACCGTCTCACCGTCTCGCCGTCTCACTGTCTCACTGTCACCGTCTCACCGTCTGACCGTCTCACTGTCTCACTGTCTCACTGTCTCACTGTCACCGTCTCACCGTCTCGCTGTCTCACTCTCACCGTCTCACCGTCTCACCGTCTCACTGTCTCACTGTCACCGTCTCACTGTCTCACTGTCTCACTGTCTCACTGTCACCGTCTCACCGTCTCACTGTCACCGTCTCACCGTCTCACTGTCTCACTGTCTCACTGTCTCACCGTCTCGCTGTCTCGCTGTCTCGCTGTCTCGCTGTCTCGCTGTCTCACTGTCTCACTGTCACTGTCTCACCGTCTCACCGTCTCACCGTCTCGCCGTCTCACTGTCTCACTGTCTCACTGTCACCGTCTCACTGTCTCACTGTCTCACCGTCTCACCGTCTCACTGTCTCACTGTCACCGTCTCACCGTCTCACTGTCTCACTGTCTCACCGTCTCACTGTCACCGTCTCACTGTCACCGTCTTACTGTCTCACTGTCACCGTCTCACCGTCTCACTGTCTCACTGTCTCACCGTCTCACCGTCTCACTGTCTCACTGTCACCGTCTCACTGTCTCACTGTCACTGTCTCACTGTCTCACCGTCATCCATTTATGTAGAATATCTCTCTTGTCTCCTTCGTCCATTTTGTCGTCTTTGGGAGCTCTCTCAAGAACTACGTTTCTTTCTAATAGCTCTCTCAAGAACTACGTTTCTTTCTAATAGCTCTCTTAAGAACTACGTTTCTTTCTAATAGCTCTCTCAAGAACTACGTTTCTTTCTAATAGCTCTCTTTAGAACATGTTTCTTTCTAATAGCTCTCTTTAGAACTACGTTTCTTTCTAATAGCTCTCTTTAGAACATGTTTCTTTCTAATAGCTCTCTTTAGAACTACGTTTCTTTCTAAGAGCTCTCTCAAGAACTATGTATCTTTCTAATAGCTCTCTTAAAAACTATGTTTCTTTCTAATAGCTCTCTTAAGAACTACATTTCTTTCTAATAGCTCTCTTAAGAACTACGTTTCTTTCTAATAGCTCTCTAAAGAACTGTGTTTCTTTCTTATAGCTCTCTTAAGAACTATGTTTCTTTCTAATAGCGCTCTTAAGAACTATGTTTCTTTCTAATAGCTCTCTTAAAAACTATGTTTCTTTCTAATAGCTCTCTTAAGAACTACGTTTCTTTCTAATAGCTCTCTTTAGAACATGTTTCTTTCTAATAGCTCTCTCAAGAACTACGTTTCTTTCTAATAGCTCTCTTAAGAACTACGTTTCTTTCTAATAGCTCTCTTTAGAACATGTTTCTTTCTAATAGCTCTCTTAAGAACTACGTTTCTTTCTAATAGCTCTCTTTAGAACATGTTTCTTTCTAGCTCTCTCAAGAACTAAGTTTCTTTCTAATAGCTCTCTTTAGAACTACGTTTCTTTCTAATAGCTCTCTTAAGAACTAAGTTTCTTTCTAATAGCTCTCTTAAGAACTATGTTTCTTTCTAATAGCTCTCTTTAGAACTACGTTTCTTTCTAATAGCTCTCTTTAGAACTACGTTTCTTTCTAATAGCTCTCTTTAGAACTACGTTTCTTTCTAATAGCTCTCTTAAGAACTACGTTTCTTTCTAATAGCTCTCTCAAGAACTACGTTTCTTTCTAATAGCTCTCTTTAGAACATGTTTCTTTCTAATAGCTCTCTTAAGAACTACGTTTCTTTCTAATAGCTCTCTCAAGAACTACGTTTCTTTCTAATAGCTCTCTTTAGAACATGTTTCTTTCTAATAGCTCTCTTTAGAACTACGTTTCTTTCTAATAGCTCTCTTAAGAACTACGTTTCTTTCTAATAGCTCTCTTTAGAACATGTTTCTTTCTAATAGCTCTCTCAAGAACCACGTTTCTTTCTAATAGCTCTCTTAAGAACTACGTTTCTTTCTAATAGCTCTCTTTAGAACAACGTTTCTTTCTAATAGCTCTCTTTAGAACATGTTTCTTTCTAATAGCTCTCTTTAGAACTACGTTTCTTTCTAATAGCTCTCTTAAGAACTACGTTTCTTTCTAATAGCTCTCTTAAGAACTACGTTTCTTTCTAATAGCTCTCTTTAGAACATGTTTCTTTCTAATAGCTCTCTCAAGAACTACATTTCTTTCTAATAGCTCTCTTAAGAACTACGTTTCTTTCTAATAGCTCTCTTTAGAACATGTTTCTTTCTAATAGCTCTCTTAAGAACTACGTTTCTTTCTAATAGCTCTCTTTAGAACATGTTTCTTTCTAATAGCTCTCTCAAGAACTACGTTTCTTTCTAATTGCTCTCTCAAGAACTACGTTTCTTTCTAATAGCTCTCTTTAGAACTACGTTTCTTTCTAATAGCTCTCTTAAGAACTAAGTTTCTTTCTAATAGCTCTCTTAAGAACTATGTTTCTTTCTAATAGCTCTCTTTAGAACTACGTTTCTTTCTAATAGCTCTCTTTAGAACTACGTTTCTTTCTAATAGCTCTCTTTAGAACTACGTTTCTTTCTAATAGCTCTCTTAAGAACTACGTTTCTTTCTAATAGCTCTCTCAAGAACTACGTTTCTTTCTAATAGCTCTCTTTAGAACTACGTTTCTTTCTAATAGCTCTCTTAAGAACTACGTTTCTTTCTAATAGCTCTCTTTAGAACATGTTTCTTTCTAATAGCTCTCTCAAGAACTACGTTTCTTTCTAATAGTTCTCTTTAGAACTACGTTTCTTTCTAATAGCTCTCTTTAGAACAACGTTTCTTTCTAATAGCTCTCTTTAGAACATGTTTCTTTCTAATAGCTCTCTTTAGAACTACGTTTCTTTCTAATAGCTCTCTTAAGAACTACGTTTCTTTCTAATAGCTCTCTTAAGAACTACGTTTCTTTCTAATAGCTCTCTTTAGAACATGTTTCTTTCTAATAGCTCTCTTTAGAACTACGTTTCTTTCTAATAGCTCTCTTAAGAACTACGTTTCTTTCTAATAGCTCTCTTTAGAACATGTTTCTTTCTAATAGCTCTCTTTAGAACATGTTTCTTTCTAATAGCTCTCTTTAGAACTACGTTTCTTTCTAATAGCTCTCTTAAGAACTACGTTTCTTTCTAATAGCTCTCTTTAGAACATGTTTCTTTCTAATAGCTCTCTTTAGAACTACGTTTCTTTCTAATAGCTCTCTTAAGAACTACGTTTCTTTCTAATAGCTCTCTTAAGAACTAAGTTTCTTTCTAATAGCTCTCTTAAGAACTACGTTTCTTTAGAAATAGATTTTTCCTGAGCTAGGATCTGATCTTCACTTTTTGGGGAAATTCTAAGTGCGTCGAGATTCTAAGAATATTCTCAGGATTTGGCCACAACTGTTCTTTAAAGTTAGAGCTAATCTTTAGGAAGAGTCTGATCCAGAGCAGACCATGAAGACGCAGGCTAAAGGTGGACTCACACAGATGGCAACGCAGTGGCGCCGCCTTAAAAGAGCAAGACCCGAGCAGCGAGAGGTCACGTCACTGTCCACCAATCACAGCCCACCTGGTCTCAGGACACACCAATCACAGCCCACCTGGTCTCAGGACACACCGATCACAGCTCACCTGGTCTCAGGACACACCGATCACAGCTCACCTGGTCTCAGGACACACCAATCACAGCCCACCTGGTCTCAGGACACACCAGTCACAGCCCACCTGGTCTCAGGACACACCAGTCACAGCCCACCTGGTCTCAGGACACATCAAGGACACACAAGAAACAAGTCTTTGTGGAAACTGTTGTTTGGTGTTTTCACTTGAGTTACTGGATCTACAATGTGCGGTTCATGCAAGGCGGCCCAGGAATTTCAGAAGAGTTGGAAGTATTTGCCAAAAATGTAAAGCTTTAACATCTGAGAGAGACCAGAGAGAGACCAGAGAGAGAGACCAGAGAGAGAGACCAGAGAGAGAGACCAGAGAGAGAGACCAGAGAGAGAGACCAGAGAGAGAGACCAGAGAGAGAGACCAGAGAGAGAGACCAGAGAGAGAGACCAGAGAGAGACCAGAGAGAGAGACCAGAGAGAGAGACCAGAGAGAGAGACCAGAGAGAGAGACCAGAGAGAGAGACCAGAGAGAGAGACCAGAGAGAGACCAGAGAGAGAGAGACCAGAGAGAGAGACCAGAGAGAGACCAGAGAGAGAGACCAGAGAGAGAGACCAGAGAGAGACCAGAGAGAGACCAGAGAGAGAGACCAGAGAGAGAGACCAGAGAGAGAGACCAGAGAGAGACATGAGAGAGAGACCAGAGAGAGAGACCAGAGAGAGACATGAGAGAGAGACCAGAGAGAGACATGAGAGAGAGACCAGAGAGAGAGGCCTCCTGTACCATGGCTCCTGTTTTTCAGATGCTGGTCTTACGTAACGTCACATTGTTCCTGCACCATATGCCTCATCGTCTCGCTCACATTTGGCCCAGAGCAGAGACACAGACCTCTGCAGCTTCACCAGGTTTACACTGCACCCGGACCCAGGGAGAGGGGGGAGAGGGGGGGAGAAGAAGGGGTGAGGGAGGAAGAGAGGGGGGAGGCACCATACGCACTCCAGGGGTTAACTCAAAGTGACGGCTCCTGGCTCGCTGCAGCTGGAAAGAGTGTATAGGTCTGAGAGAGAGACCAGAGAGAGACCAGAGAGAGAGACCAGAGAGAGACCAGAGAGAGACCAGAGAGAGAGACCAGAGAGAGACCAGAGAGAGACCAGAGAGAGAGACCAGAGAGAGAGACCAGAGAGGGACCAGAGAGAAACCAGAAAGAGACCAGAGAGAGACCAGAGAGAGAGACCAGAGAGAGACCAGAGAGAGAGACCAGAGAGAGACCAGAGAGAGAGACCAGAGAGAGAGACCAGAGAGAGACCAGAGAGAGACCAGAGAGAAACCAGAGAGAGACCAGAGAGAGACCAGAGAGAGAGACCAGAGAGAGAAACCAGAGAGAGACCAGAGAGAAACCAGAGAGAGACCAGAGAGAGACCAGAGAGGGACCAGAGAGAGACCAGAGAGAGACCAGAGAGAGACCAGAGAGGGACCAGAGAGAGACCAGAGAGAGACCAGAGAGAGACCAGAGAGAGACCAGAGAGGGACCAGAGAGAGAGACCAGAGAGAGACCAGAGAGGGACCAGAGAGAGACCAGAGGGAGAGACCAGAGAGAGACTGTAGCAGGGTCTCTCTCGCTGTAGCAGGGTCTCTCTTGCTGTAGCGGGGTCTCTCTCTTGCTGTAGCAGGATCTCTCTCTTGTTGTAGCAGGGTCTCTCTCGCTGTAGCAGGGTCTCTCTCGCTGTAGCGGGGTCTCTCTCTTGCTGTAGCAGGATCTCTCTCTCGCTGTAGCAGAGCGTGGTTGGATCAAAGAACCATGTATCTCCTCTGTCAGCTGCAGTTCCCTCTGGTTTGGAGACCAGGGATTTTGACGCCACACTTATTTACTGGAAATCAAATGAAATCAAGCAGAAAGTGGGAGGAGGGGGAGGAGGGGGAGGAGGGGGAGGCGCCTGGGGAGATCCTCAGTGTGAGAAGTGCTGCAGAAGACTCTGGATCATGTTATAGTGAGTGTCTCTGGGACACATGGTGCGGAAGGATCACTGTACTGAGATTCTGTCCCAGTGACAACAGCACTGCCTGTAACATGGTCTCTCTCTGGTCTCTCTCTGGTCTCTCTCTCTGGTCTCTCTATGGTCTCTCTCTCTGGTCTCTCTATGGTCTCTCTCTGGTCTCTCTCTCTGGTCTCTCTCTCTGGTCTCTCTCTGGTCTCTCTCTGGTCTCTCTCTCTGGTCTCTCTATGGTCTCTCTCTCTGGTCTCTCTATGGTCTCTCTATGGTCTCTCTCTGGTCTCTCTCTCTGGTCTCTCTCTCTGGTCTCTCTCTGGTCTCTCTCTCTGGTCTCTCTCTCTGGTCTCTCTCTGGTTTCTCTCTGGTCTCTCTCTCTGGTCTCTCTCTGGTCTCTCTCTCTGGTCTCTCTCTGGTTTCTCTCTCTGGTCTCTCTCTCTTGTTTCTCTCTCTGGTCTCTCTCTGGTCTCTCTCTGGTCTCTCTCTGGTCTCTCTCTCTGGTCTCTCTCTGGTCTCTCTCTGGTCTCTCTCTCTGGTCTCTCTATGGTCTCTCTCTCTGGTCTCTCTATGGTCTCTCTCTGGTCTCTCTCTGGTCTCTCTCTGGTCCTCTCTCTCTGGTCTCTCTCTGGTCTCTCTCTCTGGTCTCTCTCTAGTCTCTCTCTAGTCTCTCTCTGGTCTCTCTCTGGTCTCTCTCTGGTCTCTCTCTGGTCTCTCTCTGGTCTCTCTCTCTGGTCTCTCTCTGGTCTCTCTCTCTGGTCTCTCTCTGGTCCTACGTCCTCTGGTGTTGATGCTAACACGAGCGCAGAGCTAATTTTCCAAAACATTAGCGCCGTCAGGAGAACACAGGGCCACGCTCTGGGTCACTGCAACTTCTCTTTCAATAACAAGGAAAACTGAAGAAAAAACTGGTCTGCTCATTTAGTGTTTCTGCGAGAGACCAGAGAGAGACCAGAGAGAGACCAGGGAGAGACCAGAGAGAGACCAGAGAGAGACCAGAGAGAGAGACCAGAGAGAGACCAGAGAGAGACCAGAGAGAGGCCAGGGAGAGACCAGAGAGAGACCAGAGAGAGAGACCAGAGAGAGACCAGAGAGAGAGACCAGAGAGAGACCAGAGAGAGACCAGGGAGAGACCAGAGAGAGACCAGAGAGAGAGACCAGAGAGAGAGACCAGAGAGACCAGAGAGAGACCAGAGAGAGACCAGAGAGAGACCAGAGAGAGACCAGAGAGAGACCAGGGAGAGACCAGAGAGAGACCAGAGAGAGACCAGAGAGAGAGACCAGAGAGAGAGACCAGAGAGAGAGACCAGAGAGAGACCAGAGAGAGAGACCAGAGAGGGACCAGAGAGAGACCAGGGAGAGACCAGAGAGAGACCAGGGAGAGACCAGAGAGAGACCAGAGAGAGAGACCAGAGAGACCAGAGAGAGACCAGAGAGAGACCAGAGAGAGACCAGAGAGAGACCAGGGAGAGACCAGAGAGAGACCAGAGAGAGAGACCAGAGAGACCAGAGAGAGACCAGAGAGAGACCAGAGAGAGAGAGACCAGAGAGAGACCAGAGAGAGACCAGAGAGAGACCAGAGAGACAGAGAGAGAGAGACCAGAGAGAGACCAGAGAGAGAGACCAGAGAGAGAGACCAGAGAGAGACCAGAGAGAGAGACCAGAGAGAGGACCAGAGAGAGACCAGAGAGAGACCAGGAGAGAGACCAGGGAGAGACCAGGGAGAGACCAGAGAGAGACCAGAGAGAGACCAGAGAGAGACCAGAGAGAGACCAGAGTCAGACCAAAGAGAGACCAGAGAGAGAGAGACCAGAGAGAGAGACCAGAGAGAGACCAGAGAGAGAGACCAGAGAGGGACCAGAGAGAGACCAGGGAGAGACCAGGGAGAGACCAGGGAGAGACCAGGGAGAGACCAGAGAGAGACCAGAGAGAGACCAGAGAGAGACCAGAGAGACCAGAGAGACCAGAGAGAGACCAGAGAGAGACCAGAGAGAGACCAGAGAGAGACCAGAGAGAGACCAGAGAGAGACCAGAGACCACAGAGAGACCCCAGAGAGACCAGAGAGAGACCGGTTGAATGTTATGACAACACACGAAGCCGAGCCGTCGATACACGTCCATTACGGCGTTCTAAACAAATTAAACACAACCGTAATAAACCAGTCAGCTCGATACCGCAGCGTGGCGTTCCTCTGCCCGTCTCCGCACACAACATGGCCGCCTCCATTAGCCCGTTCGTCCGTGGCATTGACGTTTCCCCGTGAACCGCCGGCTTCCATTAACGGTGCTATTAACGGCGCTAATGCAAAGTGAAGAAGGCCTTGGAGGTGGACGGCCCCCGCGGGACCTCCCCCCCGTGGCCTCAGCCTCCGGGAGAGTCTGCCGCGTCCAAAGCACCTCCCGAGAGTGAGAGAGAGACCAGAAAGAGACCAGAGAGACCAGAGAGAGACCAGAGAGAGACCAGAGAGAGACCAGAGAGAGACCAGAGAGACCAGAGAGAGACCAGAGAGAGACCAGAGAGAGACCAGAGAGACCAGAGAGACCAGAGAGAGACCAGAGAGAGACCAGAGAGACCAGAGAGAGACCAGAGAGAGACCAGTGTGAGTATTCCACATCTGTCTTCCTGTTGGTGCGACACAGAGATTGAAGCAGAAAGTTGCGGCGGCCATTTTGTGCCTGTGCTTCCATCTGTGTCAGCCGCAGCAGAACGAGGAAGATGGAGCTCCTGCAAAGTGTTATGCTAGGACCAGCACTTTAACAGCCCACTGCATCCATCACTCTGTGCAGGAACGGACGAGGGGGGTAATGTAAGGCAGCGTGGAATTTCTGCTTCTTAGCATAAACAGAGTCAGTGCGAAGGATTGGATTTTGGGCCCGAAAAAGGAATAAAATATAATAGTGCTTTTGTCACTGAGTTATTTCTGCTGGGTTAGAACAAACGGTGTGTCTCCCTCTGGTCTCTCTCTGGTCTCCCTCTGGTCTCTCTCTGGTCTCCCTCTGGTCTCTCTCGGGTCTCTTTCTGGTCTCCCTCTGGTCTCTCTGGTCTCTTTCTGGTCTCCCTCTGGTCTCTCTGGTCTCTTTCTGGTCTCCCTCTGGTCTCCCTCTGGTCTCCCTCTGGTCTCCCTCTGGTCTCCCTCTGGTCTCCCTCTGGTCTCCACAGATTACAGTGCCACCGTCTCTTTCTCTTTTCTATTTTTGTTCCTGGACTTTAAGCTTTTTTCCCTTTTGTCCCAGAGAAACAAATATCTGACTTTAAGGTGCTTTCACACCTGTTGGTCCACTAAAGTGGTTCGCTTGGACCCTAAAGTTGTTACAATGTTGCAGTTCTTAACTAGTTTGGTTCTCATTCACACCAGTGTGTTTGCAAATGAACCAACCACTGTGGATGTTACATATTCTGCCCATGTGGTGGCGCTGTTCACAAAATACTGTGTATTGGATGATGTATGTGAAACCGGATTGATGCAGGATGTGAAGAGGGAAAAATACCAGAAGAAAACAAACTTGTCAGATCCTTAACGATGAACTTTGCTACTCTAGTTTGTGGCTATTTTTTCATCATCGTTGCTTTGTGCCGCACAAATACAGTTGTTCCATGTTTGTATCACAGAGATCAGCACAAGAACACTCTGCGGTTGTTTTTGACTAGTCTATCATATAAAAAAACAATGTGTGTGTTAAAAAGTGAGCTACGCAACAGAGCAGGGCCATATTGAGGCCGGTCTGCGTTCTCACCAGCAGCGAACCAGACTGGAGTCCACATGGAACCGCACCGAGACCAGCTCCCTAAGGTGGTCTCCGTACGGTTCTTTAGTCCGGACCAAATTTAACTGGTCCACTTTCACACCTGCTCAAACGAACCGTACTTGCAGGTGATCCAGACTCCAGTCCGCTTTAAGTGGACTAAATGGTGCAGGTGTGAAAGCACCCTAAAGTTTGAAACTAAGCCCAGAAAAGATTCTCAGAGTCTGGGGTTAATCAGGTCCAAAGGTGTGTGTGTGTGTGTGTGTGTGTGTGTGTGTGTGTGTGTGTGTGTGTGTGTGTGTGTGTGTGTGTGTGTGTGTGTGTGTGTGTGTGTGTGTGTGTGTGTGTGTGTGTGTGTGTGTGTGTGTGTGTGTGTGTGTGTGTGTGTGTGTGTCTGTGTGTGACTCTGTGTATATACAGTGCCTTGCGAAAGTATTCGGCCCCCTTGAACCTTTCAACATTTTGCCACATTTCAGGCTTCAAACATAAAGATATAAAATTTTATTTTTTTTGTCATGAATCAACAACAAGTGGGACACAATCGTGAAGTGGAATGAAATTTGTTGGATAATTTAAACTTTTTTAACAAATAAAAAACTGAAAAGTGGGGCGTGCAATATTATTCGGCCCCTTTACTTTCAGTGCAGCAAACTCAGTCCAGAAGTTCAGTGAGGATCTTTGAATGATCCAATGTTGTCCTAAATGACTGATGATGATAAATAGAATGCACCTGTGTGTAATCAAGTCTCCGTATAAATGCACCTGCTCTTTGATAGTCTCAGGGAGTTCATCCATGATCACTCTGGATGAACTGCAGATAACTACAGCTGAGGTGGGGATGGTGTGTTCAGGGTGATGAGCTGTGTTGCTTTTACGGCAAACATATCGTTTTGCATTGTGGCCAAAAAGTTCGAGTTTGGTTTCATCTGACCAGAGCACCTTCTTCCACATGTTTGGTGTGTCTCCCAGGTGGCTTGTGGCAAACTTTAAACGAGACTTTTTATGGATATCTTTGATCTTCTTCTTGCCACTCTTCCATAAAGGCCAAATTTGTGCAGTGCACGACTGATTGTTGTCCTATGGACAGACTCTCCCACCTCAGCTGTAGTTATCTGCAGTTCATCCAGAGTGATCATGGGCCTCTTGGCTGCATCTCTGATCAGTCTTCTCCTTGTTTGAGATGAAAGTTTGGAGGGACGGCCGGGTCTTGGTAGATTTGCAGTGGTCTGATACTCCTTCCATTTCAATATAATTGCTTGCACAGTGCTCCTTGAGATGTTTAAAGCTTGGGAAATCTTTTTGTATCCAAATCCGGCTTTAAACTTCTCCACAACAGTATCTCGGACCTGCCTGGTGTGTTCCTTTGTCTTCATGGTTCTCTCTGCGCTTTAAACAGAACCCTGAGACTATCAAAGAGCAGGTGCATTTATACGGAGACTTGATTACACACAGGTGCATTCTATTTATCATCATCAGTCATTTAGGACAACATTGGATCATTCAAAGATCCTCACTGAACTTCTGGACTGAGTTTGCTGCACTGAAAGTAAAGGGGCCGAATAATATTGCACGCCCCACTTTTCAGTTTTTTATTTTTTTTAAAAGTTTAAATTATCCAATAAATTTCTTTCCACTTCACGATTGTGTCCCATTTGTTGTTGATTAATGACAAAAAATTAAAATTTTATATCTTTATGTTTGAAGCCTGAAATGTGGCAAAATGTTGAAAGGTTCAAGGGGGCCGAATACTTTCGCAAGGCACTGTATGTGTGTGTCACTGTGTGTGTGTATGTGTGTGTGTGTCACTGTGTGTGTGTGTGTGTGTGTGTGTCACTGTGTGTGTGTATGTGTGTGTGTGTGTGTGTCACTGTGTGTGTGTGTGTGTGTGTGGGTGTCACTGTGTGTGTGTGTGTATATGTGTGTGCGTGTGTGTGTGTGGGTGTCACTGTGTTTGTGTGTATATGTGTGTCACTGTGTGTGTGCGTCTCTGTGTGTGTGTGTGTGTGTGTATCTGTAGACCCAGGCCCAGTTCATATTGAAACCTCAGAGATTGTGTTAGTGTTGATAAAGTTCCATCAGATTGAATGAACAAACGACGTCCTTGACAAACAGAAGCATAAACAAAAGTGGCGTGTTCGCGTCGGACTGATTCTGGACCCACTGAACCGTCTCTGGACCATCTCTGGACCATCTCTGGACCTCGCTCCGACAAACACCAAACCTCTCTGTTTTATGAGCGGACACCACATGGTCCCGGCTCAACAACCATGGTCCTGCCTCGGTCCTGCCTCGGCCCCGCCTAGGCCCTGCCTCGGTCCTGCCTCGGTCCTGCCTCGGCCCCGCCTAGGCCCTGCCTCGGTCCTGCCTCGGTCCTGCCTCGGTCCCTGCCTCGGTCCCTGCCTCGGTCCTGCCTAGGCCCTGCCTCGGTCCTGCCTCGGTCCTGCCTCGGTCCTGCCTCGGTCCTGCCTCGGTCCTGCCTCGGTCCTGCCTCGGTCCTGCCTCGGTCCCTGCCTCGGTCCTGCCTCGGTCCTGCCTCGGTCCTGCCTCGGTCCTGCCTCGGTCCCTGCCTCGGTCCCTGCCTCGGTCCTGCCTCGGTCCCTGCCTCGGTCCTGCCTCGGTCCCTGCCTCGGTCCTGCCTCGGTCCTGCCTCGGTCCTGCCTCGGTCCCTCCCTGCCTCGGTCCTGCCTCGGTCCCTGCCTCGGTCCTGCCTCGGTCCCTCCCTGCCTCGGTCCTGCCTCGGTCCCTGCCTCGGTCCTGCCTCGGTCCCTCCCTGCCTCGGTCCTGCCTCGGTCCCTCCCTGCCTCGGTCCTGCCTCGGTGCTATCTCTTCCTGCTGGTGCGAGATGCTGGTGCGAGATGCTGGTGCGAGATGTTGTGACAGAATATGAAGCAGTGAAGGACGATCCAATCCAAAGATCTGATTGGCCGCAACAGATGACGGGATTAGAACTGTTCAGTCGAAGAGAGACCAGAGAGAGACCAGCGAGAGACCAGAGAGAGACCAGAGAGAGAGACCAGAGAGAGACCAGAGAGAGATCAGAGAGAGACCAGTTAGAGAATAGAGAACGAGAGAAAGAGAGAGAGAGAGACAAGACAGAGACGAGAAAGAGGGACCAAAGAAAGACACCAGAGTGAGACCGAGGACCAGTGAGACACCAGAGGGAGGTCAGAGAGAGACCATGAATCCAACAGCCAAAAGGTTTCCTGCATGACAAACCTCTGCAACATCTCTTTGAACGAGACCTCTGTGTGTTTGTTCCACTGTTACCATCGGAATGAGTCTTTGGAGCCGGAACTCAGCCTCAGGTTAGGGCTCGCTCTGGTCTCATTGTCAGGTTAGGGCTCGCTCTGGTCTCATCGTGGGCTGCTGCAGACTTCCTATAGTTTATGATCCACATTAATGTGTTTCTATAGTAGCAGCATGAGGGCAGTTTGCTGCACAGGCCGGAGACCAGACAGACCAGAGCGAGACCAGAGCGAGACCAGACAGAGACCAGACAGAGACGAGACAGAGACCAGACAGAGACCAGACAGAGACCAGACAGAGACCAGAGCGAGACCAGACAGAGACCAGAGAGAGACCAGAGAGAGACCAGACAGAGACCAGAGAGAGACCAGAGAGAGACCAGAGCGAGACCAGAGCGAGACCAGACAGAGACCAGACAGAGACCAGAGCGAGACCAGAGAGAGACCAGAGCGAGACCAGACAGAGACCAGAGCGAGACCAGAGCGAGACCAGACAGAGACCAGAGCGAGACCAGACAGAGACCAGAGCGAGACCAGAGCGAGACCAGAGCGAGACCAGACAGAGACCAGAGCGAGACCAGAGCGAGACCAGACAGAGACCAGAGAGAGACCAGAGAGAGACCAGAGCGAGACCAGAGCGAGACCAGACAGAGACCAGACAGAGACCAGAGCGAGACCAGAGAGAGACCAGAGCGAGACCAGACAGAGACCAGAGCGAGACCAGAGCGAGACCAGACAGAGACCAGAGCGAGACCAGACAGAGACCAGAGCGAGACCAGAGCGAGACCAGAGCGAGACCAGACAGAGACCAGAGAGAGACCAGACAGAGAGCAGAGAAAGACTAGAAAGAGACCGGAGAGAGACCAGAGAAAGACCAGAGAGAGACCAGACAGAGACCGGAGAGAGACCAGACAGAGACCAGAGAGAGACCAGAGCGAGACCAGAGCGAGACCATAGCGAGACCAGACAGAGACCAGAGCGAGACCAGAGCGAGACCAGACAGAGACCAGAGCGAGACCAGACAGAGACCAGAGCGAGACCAGACAGAGACCAGAGCGAGACCAGAGCGAGACCAGACAGAGACCAGAGAGAGACCAGACAGTGACCAGAAAGGGACCAGAGAGAGACCAGAGAGAGACCAGACAGAGAGCAGAGAAAGACTAGAAAGAGACCGGAGAGAGACCAGAGAAAGACCAGAGAGAGACCAGACAGAGACCGGAGAGAGACCAGAGAGAGACCAGAGAGAGACCAGACAGAGACCCGAGAGAGACCAGAGAGAGGGACCAGTGAGGGATCAGAGAGAGTTTTCTATAAGGTCCTGCACCTCGGGCTCAGAGACTAATTCAAAAATGTTAATTATTTTCTGGTTTCAAAGTGAAAAGCTCTTCACAGCGTTTTGTAAAAAGTTAGAATTAATCATGGGTTTAATGCTAAGAGTTTTCCTCCATTTTGAGGATTTGAGTCTTACTGATGTAATGAGGACTGAAAAGTGTTGTTCTGGTCTCAGCTTCTATCGGCTGGAGAGAAAGACCAGAGAGAGAGACCAGAGAGAGAGACCAGAGAGAGAGACCAGAGAAAGACCAGAGTACTACTACTGCTACTACTACTACTACTACTGCTACTACTGCTTTGCTACTACTACTGCTACTGCTACTGCTGCTACTACTACTACTACTGCTACTGCTACTACTGCTACTACTACTGCTACTACTACTACTACTACTACTACTACTAGGCAAGGCAAGGCAAGGCAAGTTTATTTATATAGCACAATTCATACACAAGGCAATTCAAAGTGCTGAACAAAACAAGAAAGCATTAAAATCATAAATTATCACAGAACATTAAAAAGAAAGATAAAAATATAAAATCCCTCAGTTGTATGCACAGTTAAACAGAACCGTCTTTAACCTGGTTTTAAACATTGTCAGAGAGGAGGCCTGTCTCACATCTTCAGGAAGACTGTTCCAGATTTTAGCAGCATGAATCTGAAAAGCAGCCTCCCCATGTTTAGTTCTGACTCTGGGCACTAACAGGAGTCCAGTCCCTGTGCTCCTCAGAGTCCCAGCAGGAGTCCAGTCCCTGTGCTCCTCAGAGTCCCAGCAGGAGTCCAGTCCCTGTGCTCCTCAGAGTCCCAGCAGGAGTCCAGTCCCTGTGCTCCTCAGAGTCCCAGCAGGAGTCCAGTCCCTGTGCTCCTCAGAGTCCCAGCAGGAGGCCAGTCCCTGTGCTCCTCAGAGTCCCAGCAGGAGGCCAGTCCCTGTGCTCCTCAGAGTCCCAGCAGGAGTCCAGTCCCTGTGCTCCTCAGAGTCCCAGCAGGAGGCCAGTCCCTGTGCTCCTCAGAGTCCCAGCAGGAGTCCAGTCCCTGTGCTCCTCAGAGTCCGGGCTGGTTCATATGGGACTAACATGTCACTAATATATTTTGGTGCGAGGCCATGGAGAGACTTGTAACAAGCAAAGCTGTTTTAAAGTCTATTCTCTGAGCCACAGGAAGCCAGTGCAGAGACCTGAGGACTGGACTAATGTGGTCGTACTTCCTGGTTCTAGTCAGGACTAATATGGTCGTACTTCCTGGTTCTAGTCAGGACTAATGTGGTCGTACTTCCTGGTTCTAGTCAGGACTAATGTGGTCGTACTTCCTGGTTCTAGTCAGGACTAATGTGGTCGTACTTCCTGGTTCTAGTCAGGACTAATGTGGTCGTACTTCCTGGTTCTAGTCAGGACTCGAGCTGCTGCATTTTGAATGTACTGCAGCTGTTTTACAGCCTGTTTGGACAGACCTGTGAGCAGGCCATTGCAGTAGTCTAACCTACTGGAGACAAA
>OZ035830.1:1045284-1182784 GCA_964034765.1 Knipowitschia caucasica
GACCAGAGACAGCAGTGTGACATCACTCCTGTCGTCAGCTGCATTTGTTTATTGTTTTTTGAATGTGACTCTGATGACGAGGATGTGACATCACATTTACACGGTACAGAAATGTGGCTCAGGCTCAGACCCCACAGAGCTCTGTGAACTTAGACCCAGGTGTCTGTCCTGAAGTCCTCTCACATTAGTCCTGGTCTCAGGTCTCTGTCCTGAAGTCCTCTCACATTAGTCCTGGTCTCAGGTCTCTGTCCTGAAGTCCTCTCACATTAGTCCTGGTCTCAGGTCTCTGTCCTGAAGTCCTCTCACATTAGTCCTGGTCTCAGGTCTCTGTCCTGAAGTCCTCTCACATTAGTCCTGGTCTCAGGTCTCTGTCCTGAAGTCCTCTCACATTAGTCCTGGTCTCAGGTCTCTGTCCTGAAGTCCTCTCACATTAGTCCTGGTCTCAGGTCTCTGCTTGGAACAAGTCTCTTCATGTACAGTACATTTGTGACATGTCAGTGCTATATGAACCCACTCTGAGGAGCACAGGGACTGGCCTCCTGCTGGGACTCTGAGGAGCACAGGGACCGGCCTCCTGCTGGGACTCTGAGGAGCACAGGGACTGGCCTCCTGCTGGGACTCTGAGGAGCACAGGGACTGGCCTCCTGCTGGGACTCTGAGGAGCACAGGGACTGGACTCCTGCTGGGACTCTGAGGAGCACAGGGACTGGCCTCCTGCTGGGACTCTGAGGAGCACAGGGACTGGCCTCCTGACTCTGAGGAGCACAGGGACTGGCCTCCTGACTCTGAGGAGCACAGGGACTGGCCTCCTGACTCTGAGGAGCACAGGGACTGGCTCCTCCCTCCACATCTTTCCGTCTCTAATCGTCCTTAAGTCCAGGCCTCTCCCCTCTCCTCCTCACCCCTCATCCCGGATCATTCCCATTTGCATCCCCCTCCTCCCCCCACCCTCCCCTCCTCCCCCCTCCTCCCCCCTCCTCCCCCAGCTCTGCTAAAAGGCCCAGTATTTGTTGTGCTCTCGGTTAATGCCTGGCAGAGCTCTAAATACCCGTATCAGATCTGGAGCTCAGCAGACTGAGTTTTGCAAACCTGTATCGAGCAGAGGGTGAGTCCTGGGCTTACAGTGTACACTGCTTAAGTTGTGATAAGGTAAAACCAATCAGTGGATTATGGAGCGTCAGACGCAGAGAGAGAGGAGCGAGCACGGATCTCGCTTTCAGCAGAGTCTGGGCCGAGAGAGGCGCTCGCCGCCGTCAGCGCATTAACAGCAGGAAAATAATGGCTGTTGTTGTCGTCGTGATGCAAATCCAGGAAATTGATTGAGTTTTAACGCGAGGATTGAGCCCCGAGCCGAGCGCAAACACAATGTGAGATTTACAGATTAGAACGAGACCGAGATCGAGGCGAGAAGCCGTTTATCTGCAGCCGTGAATGTAGGATGTAATGTCACAATCTGGGTGTGAGGAAATGTGAGAGCAGAAAGAGAGAGCAGAGAGAGAGAGAGGAGAGAGCAGAGCGGAGAGAGCAGAGAGAGAGAGAGCAGAGAGAGAGCGGAGAGAGAGCGGAGAGAGCAGAGAGAGAGCGGAGAGAGAGCGGAGAGAGAGCGCGAGAGAGAGAGAGAGAGAGAGAGAGAGCGGAGAGAGAGAGAGCAGAGAGAGAGAGAGCAGAGAGAGAGCGGAGAGAGAGAGAGCAGAGAGAGAGCGGAGAGAGCAGAGAGAGAGCGGAGAGAGAGAGAGCGGAGAGAGAGCGGAGAGAGAGAGAGAGAGAGCGGAGAGAGAGAGAGCAGAGAGAGAGAGAGCAGAGAGAGAGAGAGCAGAGAGAGAGCGGAGAGAGCAGAGAGAGCAGAGAGAGCAGAGAGAGAGCGGAGAGCGAGCGGAGAGAGAGAGCAGAGAGAGCAGAGAGAGAGAGGAAAGAGAGGAGAGAGAGAGAGAGGGAGAGACCAGAGAACGAAGATAGAGAGAGAGAGAAAAGGAGAGAGAGCAGAGAAATATCAAAGAGAGACAGAACACATGGTGCTCTCATTTCTCTGGTTCCGTCTGGTTTCGGGAGAGGAGCAGTTTCATGAATCATGTCGGACAGAAACCTTCTCTCCCTCGGCTTCTTTCCGAAGTCTCTGCCAGCAACCCTCCTCCTCCCCCAACCAGCAACCCTCCTCCTCCCCCAACACGAGACCAAATATGAATGTTGCTGGAGTCGGATAGAATTGTCTTAAACATATATAAATGAGCAGTGTGTAAACGTGTGGCCAAAGGTGGTACTGCAGCCTCTCCCACTCTCCCTGACTCAGGTTGCCAGATATGCAGACGTTTTGTCAACAACAAATCTATAACCAACACCTTTTTCACAAAGATAGAAATCCTGGTTTTATTCCTTGTTTTGTCGTTAATGATTTGAGAATCATAACGGGACCTTTTTTAGTTCTGTGCCACATGGTACTTTACCAGTGAGATTAGCTCCACGCCGTAAGTTCTGGCGCCCGGATCACAGACTTTCTGATTGGTGAAACGGTGGAGGGCGGGACATCGAGATGAGAAGAGAGGATTAAATATAACTAGGCTGGAGTCAGGAGACAAAGACTGGCTCTGGGAGAGTCATGAGAGGCCACAGGTGTGTTTCCTCCCTGCATCGACCCAGGACAGGGTGAACAACAAAGCAGTGCAACTGATTGGCTTTTTGGATATATACAATATTTACAACATTTACAAACATAGCAACGACCCATCGTCCAAAAATCCCACGTTGGGGAAAAATGGTGAAGGGAGAAAGAGCGTTGATCTGACTGGTTCGTTGAGGGAATGTGGGGTGATTCTCTGGGCCACATGAGCCCCCTACCCGGGCCACAGGAGCCCCCTACCCGGGCCACATGAGCCCCCTACCCGGGCCACAGGAGCCCCCTACCCGGGCCACATGAGCCCCCTACCCGGGCCACAGGAGCCCCCTACCCGGGCCACAGGAGCCCCCTACCCGGGCCACAGGAGCCCCTTACCCGGGCCACAGGAGCCCCTTACCCGGGCCACAGGAGCCCCCTACCCGGGCCACAGGAGCCCCCTACCCGGGCCACAGGAGCCCCCTACCCGGGCCACAGGAGCCCCCTACCCGGGCCACAGGAGCCCCCTACCCGCCCCGGGCCACAGGAGCCCCCTACCCGGGCCACAGGAGCCCCCTACCCGGGCCACAGGATCCCCCTACCCGCCCCGGGCCAGAGGAGCCCCCTACCCGGGCCACAGGAGCCCCTTACCCGGGCCACAGGAGCCCCCTACCCGGGCCACAGGAGCCCCCTACCCGGGCCACAGGAGCCCCCTACCCGCCCCGGGCCACAGGAGCCCCCTACCCGGGCCACAGGATCCCCCTACCCGCCCCGGGCCAGAGGAGCCCCCTACCCGGGCCACAGGAGCCCCTTACCCGGGCCACAAGAGCCCCTTACCCGGGCCACAGGAGCCCCTTACCCGGGCCACAGGAGCCCCCTACCCGGGCCACAGGATCCCCCTACCCGCCTCGGGCCACAGGAGCCCCCCTACCCGGGCCACAGGAGCCCCCTAGCCGGGCCACAGGAACCCCCTACCCAGGCCACAGGAGCCCCCTACCCGGGCCATAGGATCCCCCTACCCGCCCCGGGCCACAGGATCCCCCTACCCGCCCCGGGCCACAGGAGCCCCCTACCCGGGCCACAGGAGTCCCCTGCCCGGGCCACAGGAGCCCCCTGCCCGGGCCACAGGATCCCCCTACTCGCCCCGGGCCACAGGATCCCCCTACCCGCCCCGGGCCACAGGAGCCCCCTACCCGGTCCACAGGATCCCCCTACCCGCCCTGGGCCACAGGAGCCCCCTACCCGGGCCACAGGATCCCCCTACCCGCCCTGGGCCACAGGATCCCCCTACCCGCCCCGGGCCACAGGAGCCCCCCTACCCGGGCCACAGGAGCCCCCTAGCCGGGCCACAGGAACCCCCTACCCAGGCCACAGGAGCCCCCTACCCGGGCCATAGGATCCCCCTACCCGCCCCGGGCCACAGGATCCCCCTACCCGCCCCGGGCCACAGGAGCCCCCTACCCGGGCCACAGGAGTCCCCTGCCCGGGCCACAGGAGCCCCCTGCTCGGGCCACAGGATCCCCCTACTCGCCCCGGGCCACAGGATCCCCCTACCCGCCCCGGGCCACAGGAGCCCCCTACCCGGTCCACAGGATCCCCCTACCCGCCCTGGGCCACAGGAGCCCCCTACCCGGGCCACAGGATCCCCCTACCCGCCCTGGGCCACAGGAGCCCCCTACCCGGGCCACAGGATCCCCCTACCCGCCCCGGGCCACAGGAGCCCCCTACCCGCCCTGGGCCACAGGAGCCCCCTACCCGGGCCACAGGATCCCCCTACCCGCCCTGGGCCACAGGAGCCCCCCCTACCCGGGCCACAGGATCCCCCTACCCGCCCTGGGCCACAGGAGCCCCCTACCCGGGCCACAGGATCCCCCTACCCGCCCTGGGCCACAGGAGCCCCCTACCCGGGCCACAGGATCCCCCTACCCGCCCTGGGCCACAGGAGCCCCCTACCCGGGCCACAGGATCCCCCTACCCGCCCCGGGCCACAGGAGCCCCCTGCCCGCCCCGGGCCACAGGAGCCCCCTACCCGGGCCACAGGAGCCCCCTACCCGGGCCACAGGATCCCCCTACCCGCCCCGGGCCACAGGAGCCCCCTACCCGCCCCGGGCCACAGGAGCCCCCTGCCCGCCCCGGGCCACAGGAGCCCCCTACCCGCCCCGGGCCACAGGAGCCCCCTACCCGCCCTGGGCTGAGCGACAGATGTGATGCTGGCCCCATGTGCAGAGAGTGTCTGTGTTCGCTCGCCCCAAATAAACAGAATAACAGACGTGTAGACGACGGCTCCTGCAGCTTCCTCTGGCCCCACCTCACGATGACCTGTGACTGTGAAGGAGCGTCGTTTCCATCGGGATCAATAAAGTTTGATCCTTTTTCTGAATAATGTGAATAATGTGAATAATGTGAATAATGTGAATATTGTGAATATTGTGAATAATGTGAATAATGTGAATATTGTGGTGTTTTCTTGAGTAAAATGAGATTAAAAACAGGTACCAGATGCCGCAGTGACCATCGAGGCTGTAGCTTAAAACAATCATCTGAAAGCCTCTCAGTTTGACGGGGTTAAAGGGGACAAACACAGACAAAAGGACAAATGTTTTGGTTGATCTCTTCCTCCTCCTCTTCGGCACAATTAGCTCCATAAGATATTCATGCGGCTGCAAATCCTCCTCAGCCCAAACTACTGAACCACCTGCATTAAACTTTCATGTGTGGCCTGGTGGCGGGACGTCCCGACGAGTCCAAGAATTCTGGGAAAAACTCTAAGTGTGGTCCAAATGCAGTTTGCGTAATCCCGGGATTAGCTTAGCGCGCGGCTAATGGTGCAGAGTGGCCGCGGAGCTGTCGGGTCTTGTGGCAGCTGCACCTGAGGGCGCGGCCTTTGAAAACAGAGGATCCCAGGGTCTTACCGAGACCACATCTGCTGCTGCTCGCCGGGACATGTCTGAGACCGGGCTGAGACCGAGAGAGAGAGAGACCAGAGAGACCAGAGAGAGAGAGACCAGAGAGAGACCAGAGAGACCAGAGAGACCAGAGAGAGAGACCAGAGAGAGACCAGAGAGAGAGAGACCAGAGAGAGACCAGAGAGAGACCAGAGAGAGACCAGAGAGAGAGAGCAGAGAGAGAACAGAGAGAGAGACCAGAGAGAGAGACCAGAGAGAGACCAGAGAGAGAGACCAGAGAGAGAGACCAGAGAGAGAGAGACCAGAGAGAGAGACCAGAGAGAGAGACCAGAGAGAGAGACCAGAGAGAGAGACCAGAGAGAGACCAGAGAGAGAGACCAGAGAGAGACCAGAGAGAGAGAGACCAGAGAGAGACCAGAGAGAGACCAGAGAGAGAGACCAGAGAGAGACCAGAGAGAGAGAGAGACAAGAGAGAGACCAGAGAGAGACCAGAGAGAGAGACCAGAGAGAGAGACCAGAGAGAGAGACCAGAGAGAGAGACCAGAGAGAGAGAGACCAGAGAGAGAGACCAGAGAGAGACCAGAGAGAGAGACCAGAGAGAGACCAGAGAGAGAGACCAGAGAGACCAGAGAGAGAGAGACCAGAGAGAGAGACCAGAGAGACCAGAGAGAGACCAGAGAGAGACCAGAGATAGAGAGACCAGAGAGAGACCAGAGAGAGACCAGAGAGAGACCAGAGAGAGAGACCAGAGAGAGAGAGCAGAGAGAGAGAGAGAGAGACCAGAGAGAGACCAGACCAGAGAGAGAGAGAGACCAGAGAGAGACCAGAGAGAGACCAGAGAGAGAGCAGAGAGAGAGAACAGACCAGAGAGAGAGAGAGACCAGAGAGAGAGAGACCAGAGAGAGACCAGAGAGAGAGACCAGAGAGAGAGACCAGAGAGAGAGACCAGAGAGAGAGACCAGAGAGAGAGACCAGAGAGAGAGACCAGAGAGAGAGACCAGAGAGAGAGACCAGAGAGAGACCAGAGAGAGAGACCAGAGAGAGACCAGAGAGAGAGACCAGAGAGAGAGACCAGAGAGAGACCAGAGAGAGACCAGAGAGAGACCAGAGAGAGAGACCAGAGAGAGACCAGAGAGAGACCAGAGAGAGACCAGAGAGAGAGAGACCAGAGAGAGACCAGAGAGAGAGACCAGGGAGAGAGACCAGAGAGAGAGACCAGAGAGAGAGACCAGAGAGAGAGACCAGAGAGAGACCAGAGAGAGACCAGAGAGAGAGACCAGAGAGAGACCAGAGAGAGACCAGAGAGAGACCAGAGAGAGACCAGAGAGAGAGACCAGAGAGAGACCAGAGAGAGAGACCAGAGAGAGACCAGAGAGAGAGACCAGAGAGAGACCAGAGAGAGAGACCAGAGAGAGACCAGAGAGAGACCAGAGAGAGACCAGAGAGAGACCAGAGAGAGACCAGAGAGAGACCAGAGAGAGAGACCAGAGAGAGACCAGAGAGAGACCAGAGAGAGACCAGAGAGAGACCAGAGAGAGACCAGAGAGAGAGACCAGAGAGAGACCAAGAGAGAGAGACCAGAGAGAGAGACCAGAGAGAGAGACCAGAGAGAGAGACCAGAGAGAGAGACCAGAGAGAGAGACCAGAGAGAGACCAGAGAGAGAGACCAGAGAGAGAGACCAGAGAGAGACCAGAGAGAGACCAGAGAGAGAGACCAGAGAGAGACCAGAGAGAGAGACCAGAGAGAGACCAGAGAGAGACCAGAGAGAGAGACCAGAGAGAGAGACCAGAGAGAGAGACCAGGGAGAGAGACCAGAGAGAGACCAGAGAGAGAGACCAGAGGAGAGAGACCAGAGAGAGACCAGAGAGAGACCAGAGAGAGACCAGAGAGAGACCAGAGAGAGACCAGAGAGAGACCAGAGAGAGACCAGAGAGAGACCAGAGAGAGAGACCAGAGAGAGACCAGAGAGAGACCAGAGAGAGACCAGAGAGAGACCAGAGAGAGACCAGAGAGAGAGACCAGAGAGAGAGACCAGAGAGAGACCAGAGAGAGAGAGACCAGAGAGAGACCAGAGAGAGAGACCAGAGAGAGACAGAGAGAGAGACCAGGAGAGAGAGAGACCAGAGAGAGACCAGAGAGAGAGACCAGAGAGAGAGACCAGAGAGAGACCAGAGAGAGAGACCAGAGAGAGAGACCAGAGAGAGACCAGAGAGAGACCAGAGAGAGACCAGAGAGAGACCAGAGAGAGAGACCAGAGAGAGACCAGAGACCAGAGAGAGACCAGAGAGAGACCCAGAGAGAGACTAGAGAGAGACCCAGAGAGAGACCAGAGAGAGACCAGAGAGAGACCAGAGAGAGCTACCACGAGAGATGTTGTGATATTTATGGTCTCAGAGAGAGATGCACCCAAGAAGCACTGTTTTATTAATCTATTTTGAGACCAGACAGAGCTCTGCCAACAATCTTGAGACCAGAGTCAAGAGACCAGAGAAAGAGACCAGAGACAGAGGACTCAGCAGAGACCTCGGATTACAACATCTGTTGATTCACAATGTAGGACTAGAGAGAGACCAGAGAGAGACCAGAGAGGAAGACCAGAGAGACCGGAGAGAGAGACCAGAGAGAGAGACCAGAGAGAGACCAGAGAGACCAGAGAGAGACCAGAGAGAGACCAGAAAGAGACCAGAGAAAGACCAGAGAGAGACCAGAGAGAGAGACCAGAGAGAGACCAGAGAGAGAGACCAGAGAGAGACCAGAGAGAGACCAGAGAGAGACCAGAGAGAGAGACCAGAGAGAGACCAGAGAGAGAGACCAGAGAGAGACCAGTGGCCTCTGTCAGGACTTTCGATCAGCTCTTTCAGGACCACCCTTACTCAGCCAATCAGCTCTCAGCCCAAAGACACATTTAACATGTACTTGTTTACTACAACAGTCACATGACACATGTGTGTAACAGTCACATGACACACATGTGTGTAACAGTCACATGACACATGTGTGTAACAGTCACATGACACATGTGTGTAACAGTCACATGACACATGTGTGTAACAGTCACATGACACACATGTGTGTAACAGTCACATGACACATGTGTGTAACAGTCACATGACACATGTGTAACAGTCACATGACCATAGACTGTATATATTAATGGACAGAGTCACGCCTATCTGCGCCGTTCAAACGAATGGGCCAAAAAATGTGCTCTACAGGAGCTATCCAAAATGGCCGCGAGTGGTCCCGCCCACTCTCTCTCTGGTCTCTCCCTGGTCTCTCTCTCCGGTCTCTCTCTGGTCTCTCTCCCTGGTCTTTCTGGTCTCTCTCTCTGGTCTCTCTCTCTGGTCTCTCTCTGGTCTCTCTCTCTGGTCTCTCCCTGGTCTCTCTCTCTGGTCTCTCCCTGGTCTCTCTCTCTGGTCTCTCTCTGGTCTCTCTCTCTGGTCTCTCTCTGGTCTCTCCCTGGTCTCTCTCTCGGTCTCTCTCTGGTCTCTCTCCTGGTCTCATCTGGTCTCTCTCTCTGGTCTCTCTCTAGTCCAACTTGGTCTCTTCTCTGGTCTCTCTCTGGATTCTGTGTCTCTTTGTGATTCTCTCTGGTGGCCAACTAAGCATGGTCATATTCTATGGTCTCTCTGGTTTGTGGCTCTCCGAGTCAGTATTGTTCGGTCTCTCTCTGGTTCTATCTCGGTCCTCTCTCTCAACGGCCTCTCACTGGTCTATCTCTGTTTCCTCGGTCTCTCTGTCATCTCACTGGTCTCCAATGGATAATCTGGTCTGCTCTCTCTGGTCTCTCTCTGGTCTCTCTCTCGGTCCTCTCTCTGGTCTCTCTCTCTGGTCTCTCTCTGGTCTCTCTCTGGTCTCTCACTGGTCCTCTCTCTGGTCTCCTCTCTGGTCTCTCTCTGGTCTCTCTCTGGTCTCTCTCTCTGGCTCTCGTCTCTGGTCTCTCTCTCTGGTCTCGCTCTCTGGTCTCTCTCTCTGGTCTCTCTCTGGTCTCTCTCTGGTCTCTCTCTGGTCTCTCTCTCTGGTCTCTCTCTGGACTCTCTCCTCTGGTCTCTCTCTCTCTGGTCTCTCTCTGGTCTCTCTCTCTGGTCTCTCTCTGGTCTCTCTCTGGTCTCTCTCTCTCTGGTCTCTCTCTGGTCTCTCTCTCTGGTCTCTCTCTGGTCTCTCTCTGGTCTCTCTCTGGTCTCTCTCTCTGGTCTCTCTCTGGTCTCTCTCTGGTCTCTCTCTCTGGTCTCTCTCTCTGGTCTCTCTCTGGTCTCTCTCTCTGGTCTCTCTCTCTGGTCTCTCTCTGGTCTCTCTCTGGTCTCTCTCTGGTCTCGGTCTCTGGTCTCTCTCTGGTCTCTCTCTCTGGTCTCTCTCTCTCTGGTCTCTCTCTGGTACTCTCTCACCTGGTCTCTCTCTGGTCTCTCTCTCTGGTCTCTCTCTGGTCTCTCTCTCTGGTCTCTCTCTGGTCCTCTCTCTGGTCTCTCTCTGGTCTCTCTCTGGTCTCTCTCTGGTCTCTCTCTCTGGTCTCTCTCTGGTCCTCTCTCTGGTCTCTCTCTCTCTGGTCTCTCTCTGGGTCTCTCTCTCTGGTCTCTCTCTGGTCACTCTCTCTGGTCTCTCTCTCTGGTCTCTCTCTGGTCTCTCTCTCTGGTCTCTCTCTCTGGTCTCTCTCTGGTCTCTCTCTCTGGTCTCTCTCTGGTCTCTCTCATGGGTCTCTCTCTGGTCTCTCTCTGGTCTCTCTCTGGTCGCTCTCTGGTCTCTCTCTGGTCTCTCTCATGGTCCTCTCTCTGGTCTCAGCTCTGGTCTCTCTCTGGTCTGCTCTCTGGTCTCTCTCTCTGGTCTCTCTCTGGTCTCTCTCTCTGGTCTCTCTCTGGTGCCACCTCTCTCTGGTCTACTCTCTGGTCTCTCTCTGGTCTCTCTCTCTGGTCTCTCTCGTCTGGTTCTCTCTCTGGTCTCTCTCTCGTCTCTCTCTGGTCTCTCTCTCTGGTCTCTCTCTGGTCTCGCTCTCTGGTCTCGACTCTCTCTGGTCTCTCTCTGGTCTCGTCATCTCTGGTCTCTCTCTCGGTCTCTCGTCTCGGCTCTCTCTCTCTGGTCTCTCTATGGGTCTCTCTCTGGTCTCTCTCTGGTCTTGATCATAAAGTGCTAAAGCTCCTGTACAGTACATTCACTTGATCATAAAGTGCTAAAGCTCCTGTACAGTACATTCACTTGATCATAAAGTGCTAAAGCTCCTGTACAGTACATTCACTTGATCATAAAGTGCTAAAGCTCCTGTACAGTACATTCACTTGATCCCATAAAGTGCTAAAGCTCCTGTACAGTACATTCACTTGATCATAAAGTGCTAAAGCTCCTGTACAGTACATTCACTTGATCATAAAGTGCTAAAGCTCCTGTACAGTACATTCACTTGATCATAAAGTGCTAAAGCTCCTGTACAGTACATTCACTTGATCATAAAGTGCTAAAGCTCCTGTACAGTACATTCACTTGATCATAAAGTGCTAAAGCTCCTGTACAGTACATTCACTTGATCATAAAGTGCTAAAGCTCCTGTACAGTACATTCACTTGATCATAAAGTGCTAAAGCTCCTGTACAGTACATTCACTTGATCATAAAGTGCTAAAGCTCCTGTACAGTACATTCACTTGATCATAAAGTGCTAAAGCTCCTGTACAGAACATTCACTTGATCATAAAGTGCTAAAGCTCCTGTACAGTACATTCACTTGATCATAAAGTGCTAAAGCTCCTGTACAGTACATTCACTTGATCATAAAGTGCTAAAGCTCCTGTACAGTACATTCACTTGATCATAAAGTGCTAAAGCTCCTGTACAGTACATTCACTTGATCATAAAGTGCTAAAGCTCCTGTACAGACCCTGATACAGTTTTGGGGGAAACACAAAAACACCACATCCTTTAATCCTCGAACAAACAAAGCAGTGAGAATCATTCATAAAGTGACTCAGTGACGTATACAGACTCTCAGTGACGTATACAGACTCTCAGTGACGTATACAGACTCTCAGTGACGTATACAGACTCTCAGTGACGTATACAGACTCTCAGTGACGTATACAGACTCTCAGTGACGTATACAGACTCTCAGTGACGTATACAGACTCTCAGTGACGTACACAGACTCTCAGTGACGTATACAGACTCTCAGTGACGTACACAGACTCTTAGTGACGTATACAGACTCTCAGTGACGTACACAGACTCTCAGTGACGTATACAGACTCTCAGTGACGTATACAGACTCTCAGTGACGTATACAGACTCTCAGTGACGTATACAGACTACAGACTCAGTGACGTATACAGACTCTCAGTGACGTATACAGACTCAGTGACGTATACAGACTCTCAGTGACGTATACAGACTCTCAGTGACGTATACAGACTCTCAGTGACGTATACAGACTCTCAGTGACGTATACGTATACTTTTTATTTGTCACTTTGTCTTATTTGAGACAACAGTCAGTTTAGTGTTTAGTTCTATGTGTATTAATGTAAAGATTTAGTGTAGGGTTTACTTTGGTAGTGTTGAGTTACCCTGTTATGTCCTGTATTGTGTCCTTTTGATTTTTGTCTACTGATCATTTACTTGCCTTTTATTAAATACTTGCTTTACCATTTTAACATCTTGGTTCTTTTTGTTACCTCCCTTACCCTAGCCGAGCTGGGTCGTAACAAAAACATAAAATAAAAACAGTTTGAAGGAGCAGCGCTGAAGTCCATCTATGGATCTACAGCCTCAGTCCTGGATCTACAGCCTCAGTCCTGGGTCTACAGCCTCAGTCCTGGGTCTACAGCCTCAGTCCTGGGTCTACAGCCTCAGTCCTGGGTCTACAGCCTCAGTCCTGGGTCTACAGCCTCAGTCCTGGGTCTACAGCCTCAGTCCTGGGTCTACAGCCTCAGTGCTGGGTCTACAGCCTCAGTCCTGGTTCCACAGCCTCAGTCCTGGTTCCACAGCCTCAGTCCTGGGTCTACAGCCTCAGTCCTGGGTCTACAGCCTCAGTCCTGGGTCTACAGCCTCAGTCCTGGGTCTACAGCCTCAGTCCTGGGTCTACAGCCTCAGTCCTGGGTCCACAGCCTCAGTCCTGGGTCTACAGCCTCAGTCCTGGGTCTACAGCCTCAGTCCTGGGTCCACAGCCTCAGTCCTGGGTCCACAGCCTCAGTCCTGGGTCTACAGCCTCAGTCCTGGGTCTACAGCCTCAGTCCTGGGTCTACAGCCTCAGTCCTGGGTCTACAGCCTCAGTCCTGGGTCTACAGCCTCAGTCCTGGGTCTACAGCCTCAGTCCTGGGTCTACAGCCTCAGTCCTGGGTCTACAGCCTCAGTCCTGGGTCTACAGCCTCAGTCCTGGGTCTACAGCCTCAGTCCTGGGTCTACAGCCTCAGTCCTGGTTCCACAGCCTCAGTCCTGGGTCTACAGCCTCAGTCCTGGGTCTACAGCCTCAGTCCTGGGTCTACATACAGCCTCAGTCCTGGGTCTACATACAGCCTCAGTCCTGGGTCTACAGCCTCAGTCCTGGGTCTACAGCCTCAGTCCTGGGTCTACAGCCTCAGTCCTGGGTCTACAGCCTCAGTCCTGGGTCTACAGCCTCAGTCTTGGGTCTACAGCCTCAGTCCTGGGTCTACAGCCTCAGTCCTGGGTCTACAGCCTCAGTCCTGCGTCTACAGCCTCAGTCCTGGGTCTACAGCCTCAGTCCTGGGTCTACAGCCTCAGTCCTGGGTCTACATACAGCCTCAGTGCTGGGTCTACAGCCTCAGTCCTGGGTCTACAGCCTCAGTCCTGGGTCTACAGCCTCAGTCCTGGGTCTACAGCCTCAGTCCTGGGTCTACAGCCTCAGTCCTGGGTCTACATCCTCAGTCCTGGGTCTACAGCCTCAGTCCTGGGTCTACAGCCTCAGTCCTGGGTCTACAGCCTCAGTCCTGGGTCTACAGCCTCTGTCCTGGGTCTACAGCCTCTGTCCTGGGTCTACAGCCTCAGTCCTGGGTCTACAGCCTCAGTCCTGGGTCTACAGCCTCAGTCCTGGGTCTACAGCCTCAGTCCTGGGTCTACAGCCTCAGTCCTGGGTCTACAGCCTCAGTCCTGGGTCTACAGCCTCAGTCCTGGGTCTACAGCCTCAGTCCTGAGTCTACAGCCTCAGTCCTGGGTCTACAGCCTCAGTCCTGGGTCTACAGCCTCAGTCCTGGGTCTACAGCCTCAGTCCTGGGTCTACAGCCTCAGTCCTGGGTCTACAGCCTCAGTCCTGGGTCTACAGCCTCAGTCCTGGGTCTACAGCCTCAGTCCTGGGTCTACAGCCTCAGTCCTGGGTCTACAGCCTCAGTCCTGGGTCTACAGCCTCAGTCCTGGGTCTACAGCTTCAGTCCTGGGTCTACAGCCTCAGTCCTGGGTCTACAGCCTCAGTCCTGGGTCTACAGCCTCAGTCCTGGGTCTACAGCCTCAGTCCTGGGTCTACAGCCTCAGTCCTGGGTCTACAGCCTCAGTCCTGGGTCTACAGCCTCAGTCCTGGGTCTACAGCCTCAGTCCTGGGTATACAGCCTCAGTCCTGGGTCTACAGCCTCAGTCCTGGGTCTACAGCCTCAGTCCTGGGTCTACAGCCTCAGTCCTGGGTCTACAGCCTCAGTCCTGGGTCTACAGCCTCAGTCCTGGGTCTACAGCCTCAGTCCTGGGTCTACAGCCTCAGTCCTGGGTCTACAGCCTCAGTCCTGGGTCTACAGCCTCAGTCCTGGGTCTACAGCCTCAGTCCTGGGTCTACAGCCTCAGTCCTGGGTCTACAGCCTCAGTCCTGGGTCTACAGCCTCAGTCCTGGGTCTACAGCCTCAGTCCTGGGTCTACAGCCTCAGTCCTGGGTCTACAGCCTCAGTCCTGGGTCTACAGCTTCAGTCCTGGGTCTACAGCCTCAGTCCTGGGTCTACAGCCTCAGTCCTGGGTCTACAGCCTCAGTCCTGGGTCTACAGCCTCAGTCCTGGGTCTACAGCCTCAGTCCTGGGTCTACAGCTTCAGTCCTGGGTCTACAGCCTCAGTCCTGGGTCTACAGCCTCAGTCCTGGGTCTACAGCCTCAGTCCTGGGTCTACAGCCTCAGTCCTGGGTCTACAGCCTCAGTCCTGGGTCTACAGCCTCAGTCTTGGGTCTACAGCCTCAGTCCTGGGTCTACAGCCTCAGTCCTGGGTCTACAGCCTCAGTCCTGGGTCTACAGCCTCAGTCCTGGGTCTACAGCCTCAGTCCTGGGTCTACAGCCTCAGTCTTGGGTCTACAGTCTCAGTCCTGGGTCTACAGCCTCAGTCCTGGGTCTACAGCCTCAGTCCTGGGTCTACAGCCTCAGTCCTGGGTCTACAGCCTCAGTCCTGGGTCTACAGCCTCAGTCCTGGGTCTACAGCCTCAGTCCTGGGTCTACAGCCTCAGTCCTGGGTCTACAGCCTCAGTCCTGGGTCTACAGCCTCAGTCCTGGGTCTACAGCCTCAGTCCTGGGTCTACAGCCTCAGTCCTGGGTCTACAGCCTCAGTCCTGGGTCTACAGCCTCAGTCTTGGGTCTACAGCCTCAGTCCTGGGTCTACAGCCTCAGTCTTGGGTCTACAGATGAACCCAGCTCTCCTCAGTGGAACAGATTGTGACAGACGGCTCAGTCGCACCTCGAGGTTGTGACTTGGCCCCTGCATTATTCATGGTGACTGGTTCAAAGTCGGTCTGCTGTGGATTCTTGGAGGTTGTACGGACTCTACGGGAAGGGCATGTTTGTATGCATATGCACCGCACCGCTGACCTCTTCCTGAGCCTCAGACGCAGCCTCTCTGTTAATGCTGAGGAGGAGTCTATGATGATAACAATAAAGCACACATCGACAGCTGAGATTTCTCTAACTTTAGCTCTAACTCTAATTAGGTCTATCTCTATCTCTAACTCTAACCCTATCTCTAACTTTAGCTCTAACTCTAACCCTATCTCTAACTTATGATACAGTGAATGCTCATATTGCAGACGGTTCACTGATACTAATCTCATGTTGTGTTCTTTGCTCTGATTATTTTCCTGTTTCGCCTACTGTGACACACTATAACGTGTGTACTAAAGTTAGTACTAAAGTGAAGTTATCAGAACAAGTATTGATACCAGCATCAGATACTCGAGTACAGAGAGAGAGAGAAACCCTGCTGTGACACACTGGGACAGAGTTTAAAGCTGAGAAAAGAACTGGTGTGAAATCTACAGCATCTATTTCAGTCTGTTGTAATACCTCCTGTGTCCACCAGGCGCCGCTGCCTTCCTACAGCAGCAGAGACCAGAGAGAGACCAGAGAGAGAGACCAGAGAGAGAGACCAGAGAGAGACCAGAGAGAGACCAGAGAGAGACCAGAGAGAGACCAGAGAGAGACCAGAGAGAGACCAGAGAGAGACCAGAGAGAGACCAGAGAGAGACCAGAGAGAGACCAGAGAGAGACCAGAGAGAGACCAGAGAGAGAGACCAGAGAGAGAGACCAGAGAGAGACCAGAGAGAGAGAGACCAGAGAGAGACCAGAGAGAGAGACCAGAGAGAGAGACCAGAGAGAGACCAGAGAGAGAGACCAGAGAGAGAGACCAGAGAGAGACCAGAGAGAGACCAGAGAGAGAGACCAGAGAGAGAGACCAGAGAGAGAGACCAGAGAGAGACCAGAGAGAGACCAGAGAGAGACCAGAGAGAGACCAGGGAGAGACCAGGGAGAGAGACCAGAGAGAGAGACCAGAGAGAGAGACCAGGGAGAGACCAGAGAGAGAGACCAGAGAGAGAGACCAGAGAGAGAGACCAGGGAGAGAGACCAGAGAGAGAGACCGAGAGAGAGAGAGACCAGAGAGAGACCAGAGAGAGACCAGAGAGAGACCAGAGAGAGACCAGAGAGAGAGACCAGAGAGAGACCAGAGAGAGACCAGAGAGAGAGACCAGAGAGAGAGACCAGAGAGAGACCAGAGAGAGACCAGAGAGAGAGACCAGAGAGAGACCAGAGAGAGACCAGAGAGAGAGACCAGAGAGAGAGACCAGAGAGAGACCAGAGAGAGACCAGAGAGAGACCAGAGAGACCAGAGAGAGACCAGAGAGACCAGAGAGAGAGACCAGAGAGAGACCAGAGAGAGACCAGAGAGAGACCAGAGAGACCAGAGAGAGAGACCAGAGAGAGACCAGAGAGAGACCAGAGAGAGGCCAGAGAGAGACCAGAGAGAGACCAGAGAGAGACCAGAGAGAGACCAGAGAGAGACCAGAGAGAGACCAGAGAGAGACCAGAGAGAGAGACCAGAGAGAGACCAGAGAGAGACCAGAGAGAGACCAGAGAGAGACCAGAGAGAGACCAGAGAGAGAGACCAGAGAGAGACCAGAGAGAGACCAGAGAGAGAGACCAGAGAGAGAGACCAGAGAGAGAGACCAGAGAGAGACCAGAGAGAGAACAGAGAGAGGACCAGAGAGAGGCCAGAGAGAGACCAGAGAGAGACCAGAGAGAGACCAGAGAGAGACCAGAGAGAGACCAGAGAGAGACCAGAGAGAGAGACCAGAGAGAGAGACCAGAGAGAGACCAGAGAGAGAGACCAGAGAGAGAGACCAGAGAGAGACCAGGGAGAGACCAGAGAGAGAGACCAGAGAGAGACCAGAGAGAGACCAGAGAGAGACCAGAGAGAGAGACCAGGGAGAGACCAGAGAGAGAGACCAGAGAGAGACCAGAGAGAGAGACCAGGGAGAGACCAGAGAGAGAGACCAGGGAGAGACCAGAGAGAGACCAGAGAGAGACCAGAGAGAGAGACCAGAGAGAGACCAGAGAGAGACCAGGGAGAGACCAGAGAGAGAGACCAGAGAGAGACCAGAGAGAGACCAGGGAGAGACCAGAGAGAGACCAGAGAGAGACCAGAGAGAGACCAGAGAGAGAGACCAGAGAGAGACCAGAGAGAGACCAGGGAGAGACCAGAGAGAGAGACCAGAGAGAGACCAGAGAGAGACCAGGGGAGATACCAGGGAGAGAGACCAGAGAGAGACCAGAGAGAGACCAGAGAGAGACCAGAGAGAGACCAGGGAGAGACCAGAGAGAGACCAGAGAGAGGAGACCAGAGAGAGACCAGAGAGAGACCAGAGAGAGACCAGGGAGAGACCAGAGAGAGAGACCGAGAGAGAGACCGAGAGAGAGACCAGAGAGAGAGATCAGAGAGAGAGACCAGAGAGAGAGATCAGAGAGAGACCAGAGAGAGACCAGAGAGAGAGACCAGGGTGAGAGACCAGGGAGAGACCAGAGAGAGAGATCAGAGAGAGACCAGAGAGAGAGACCAGGGTGAGAGACCAGGGAGAGACCAGAGAGAGACCAGAGAGAGACCAGGGAGAGACCAGAGAGAGAGAGACCAGAGAGAGAGAGACCAGGGAGAGACCAGAGAGAGACCAGGGAGAGACCAGAGAGAGAGACCAGGGAGAGACCAGAGAGAGAGACCAGAGAGGGACCAGGGAGATACCAGAGAGAGAGAGACCAGAGAGAGAGACCAGGGAGAGAGACCAGAGAGAGACCAGAGAGAGACCAGAGAGAGAGACCAGAGAGAGACCAGAGAGAGAGAGACCAGAGAGAGAGACCAGAGAGAGAGACCAGAGAGAGACCAGAGAGAGACCAGGGAGAGAGACCAGAGAGAGAGACCAGAGAGAGAGACCAGAGAGAGACCAGAGAGAGACCAGAGAGAGAGAGAGAGACCAGAGAGAGACCAGGGAGAGACCAGAGAGAGAGACCAGAGAGAGACCAGGGAGAGACCAGAGAGAGACCAGAGAGGGACCAGAGAGAGACCAGAGAGAGAGACCAGAGAGAGACCAGGGAGAGACCAGAGAGAGAGACCAGAGAGAGACCAGGGAGAGACCAGAGAGAGAGACCAGAGAGAGACCAGAGAGAGACCAGAGAGACCAGAGAGAGACCAGAGAGAGACCAGAGAGAGACCAGAGAGAGACCAGAGAGAGACCAGAGAGAGACCAGAGAGAGACCAATCAGAAGAGTCAGTACAGATATTTAAACAGGAGGACAACAGCATGTTTTGGTCTGATTTCTTCACAACTTTCTTCTTTCTAACGACTTTTTCACTTTAATGAATGAAAACAACACTTTATAAATGTGACCAAATGTGAGTTTTCATAGAAACTTCCTGTTCCGCTGAGAGCACCAGTACCAGGTCCTTCTTTAGTCCCTCTTGGTCCTGGTTATATCCAGGCCGAGCTGGTACTAAAGTGTTCTACCTGACCGTGATTGGCCAGAGTGTTGCTGGAAGACGTGGTGACCAAGGAATTGCAAAGATTCTGGTTTGTTGTGAGGAGGCTGCAAGAATACAATACCAGATAATGATACCGTAGAGAGAGAGACCAGAGAGAGACCAGAGATAGAGACCAGAGAGAGAGACCAGAGAGAGAGACCAGAGAGAGAGACCAGAGAGAGAGACCAGAGAGAGAGACCAGAGAGAGACCAGAGAGAGAGACCAGAGAGAGACCAGAGAGAGAGACCAGAGAGAGACCAGAGAGAGACCAGAGAGAGAGACCAGAGAGAGACCAGAGAGAGAGACCAGAGAGAGAGACCAGAGAGAGAGACCAGAGAGAGAGACCAGAGAGAGACCAGAGAGAGAGACCAGAGAGAGAGACCAGAGAGAGAGACCAGAGAGAGAGACCAGAGACAGAGACCAGAGAGAGAGAGACCAGAGAGAGAGAGACCAGAGAGAGAGACCAGAGACAGAGACCAGAGAGAGACCAGAGAGAGAGACCAGAGAGAGAGACCAGAGAGAGAGACCAGAGAGAGAGACCAGAGAGAGAGACCAGAGACAGAGACCAGAGAGAGAGACCAGAGAGAGAGAGACCAGAGAGAGAGACCAGAGACAGAGACCAGAGAGAGAGACCAGAGACAGAGACCAGAGAGAGAGAGACCAGAGAGAGAGACCAGAGATAGAGACCAGAGAGAGATAGAGACCAGAGAGAGAGAGAGAGAGACCAGAGAGAGAGACCAGAGACAGAGACCAGAGAGAGAGAGACCAGAGAGAGAGACCAGAGATAGAGACCAGAGAGAGAGACCAGAGAGAGAGACCAGAGAGAGAGACCAGAGATAGAGAGAGCAAAAAGGCTTTATATGCAGTGATGAATTGATTTCACTGGAATTCTCAACAAAAGAAAAGAAAATGTGGAGATTTGCAGGATCCTGAAAGCCAACCAAATGAAGTCCAGACAGTCTTCCTGCCCAAGCTGAAGGTTAAGTCTGCCGAGGGTGACAGGCTTTACAACACGGTGGTGGAAGCGAGTGAAGATATGTCCAAAAGAGGTCTCCCCGTGGAGGTCATCAAAACACCGGAGTCCATCTTGGAGCAAGTGAAGAAGCTGGAACAGAGTGACCCGAGGGACTGGCCGCAGAACAACGTGAGCCGGACCAGATCCAAGCTACAGAGTGAAGCTGAGAGCCTTTAGGAGGACGGAGGCGGATGCTTCGGATGAATGAGGTTATCTTCTGCTTTCATTATCAAAAAGTATTGTCAATATCTTTAAGTTTATATAGTCACTGGTTTATTTGTGCAGTATGGAAAGTCATTAGCAATAAAAAAACACGGTTCTTCAGAATGCACCTTCTCACGGGGTCCCTGCTGATAAGGGCCCCTTTCACTGAACTGATGAGGACTTTGCCTTTAGAGGCTCAACAGGGTCTGTTTGAGAGACCCCTGCTTTGGAAGACACCCAGTACACAGAGCACCAGCCTCTCACTGATCCTCCTGCAGGTGAGTCCACAGAGCACCAGCCTCTCACTGATCCTCCTGCAGGTGCTGAGTCCACAGAGCACCAGCCTCTCACTGATCCTCCTGCAGGTGCTGAGTCCACAGAGCACCAGCCTCTCACTGATCCTCCTGCAGGAGCTGAGTCCACAGAGCACCAGCCCCTCACTGATCCTCCTGCAGGTGAGTCCACAGAGCACCAGCCTCTCACTGATCCTCCTGCAGGAGCTGAGTCCACAGAGCACCAGCCTCTCACTGATCCTCCTGCAGGTGCTGAGTCCACAGAGCACCAGCCTCTCACTGATCCTCCTGCAGGTGAGTCCACAGAGCACCAGCCTCTCACTGATCCTCCTGCAGGTGCTGAGTCCACAGAGCACCAGCCTCTCACTGATCCTCCTGCAGGTGCTGAGTCCACAGAGCACCAGCCTCTCACTGATCCTCCTGCAGGTGCTGAGTCCACAGAGCACCAGCCTCTCACTGATCCTCCTGCAGGTGCTGAGTCCACAGAGCACCAGCCTCTCACTGATCCTCCTGCAGGAGCTGAGTCCACAGAGCACCAGCCTCTCACTGATCCTCCTGCAGGTGCTGAGTCCACAGAGCACCAGCCTCTCACTGATCCTCCTGCAGGTGCTGAGTCCACAGAGCACCAGCCTCTCACTGATCCTCCTGCAGGTGCTGAGTCCACAGAGCACCAGCCTCTCACTGATCCTCCTGCAGGTGCTGAGTCCACAGAGCACCAGCCTCTCACTGATCCTCCTGCAGGTGAGTCCACAGAGCACCAGCCTCTCACTGATCCTCCTGCAGGTGCTGAGTCCACAGAGCACCAGCCTCTCACTGATCCTCCTGCAGGTGAGTCCACAGAGCACCAGCCTCTCACTGATCCTCCTGCAGGAGCTGAGTCCACAGAGCACCAGCCTCTCACTGATCCTCCTGCAGGAGCTGAGTCCACAGAGCACCAGCCTCTCACTGATCCTCCTGCAGGTGAGTCCACAGAGCACCAGCCTCTCACTGATCCTCCTGCAGGTGCTGAGTCCACAGAGCACCAGCCTCTCACTGATCCTCCTGCAGGTGCTGAGTCCACAGAGCACCAGCCTCTCACTGATCCTCCTGCAGGTGAGTCCACAGAGCACCAGCCTCTCACTGATCCTCCTGCAGGTGCTGAGTCCACAGAGCACCAGCCTCTCACTGATCCTCCTGCAGCTGAGTCCACAGAGCACCAGCCTCTCACTGATCCTCCTGCAGGTGCTGAGTCCACAGAGCACCAGCCTCTCACTGATCCTCCTGCAGCTGAGTCCACAGAGCACCAGCCTCTCACTGATCCTCCTGCAGGAGCTGAGTCCACAGAGCACCAGCCTCTCACTGATCCTCCTGCAGCTGAGTCCACAGAGCACCAGCCTCTCACTGATCCTCCTGCAGCTGAGTCCACAGAGCACCAGCCTCTCACTGATCCTCCTGCAGGTGAGTCCACAGAGCACCAGCCTCTCACTGATCCTCCTGCAGGTGCTGAGTCCACAGAGCACCAGCCTCTCACTGATCCTCCTGCAGGAGCTGAGTCCACAGAGCACCAGCCTCTCACTGATCCTCCTGCAGGTGAGTCCACAGAGCACCAGCCTCTCACTGATCCTCCTGCAGGTGCTGAGTCCACAGAGCACCAGCCTCTCACTGATCCTCCTGCAGGTGCTGAGTCCACAGAGCACCAGCCCCTCACTGATCCTCCTGCAGGAGCTGAGTCCACAGAGCACCAGCCCCTCATTGATCCTCCTGCAGGTGCTGAGTCCACAGAGCACCAGCCTCTCACTGATCCTCCTGCAGCTGAGTCCACAGAGCACCAGCCTCTCACTGATCCTCCTGCAGGTGCTGAGTCCACAGAGCACCAGCCTCTCACTGATCCTCCTTCAGGAGCTGAGTCCACAGAGCACCAGCCTCTCACTGATCCTCCTGCAGGTGCTGAGTCCACAGAGCACCAGCCCCTCACTGATCCTCCTGCAGGTGCTGAGTCCACAGAGCACCAGCCTCTCACTGATCCTCCTGCAGGAGCTGAGTCCACAGAGCACCAGCCTCTCACTGATCCTCCTGCAGGTGCTGAGTCCACAGAGCACCAGCCTCTCACTGATCCTCCTGCAGGTGAGTCCACAGAGCACCAGCCTCTCACTGATCCTCCTGCAGGTGAGTCCACAGAGCACCAGCCCCTCACTGATCCTCCTGCAGGTGCTGAGTCCACAGAGCACCAGCCTCTCACTGATCCTCCTGCAGGTGCTGAGTCCACAGAGCACCAGCCTCTCACTGATCCTCCTGCAGGTGCTGAGTCCACAGAGCACCAGCCTCTCACTGATCCTCCTGCAGGTGAGTCCACAGAGCACCAGCCTCTCACTGATCCTCCTGCAGGAGCTGAGTCCACAGAGCACCAGCCTCTCACTGATCCTCCTGCAGGTGAGTCCACAGAGCACCAGCCTCTCACTGATCCTCCTGCAGGTGCTGAGTCCACAGAGCACCAGCCTCTCACTGATCCTCCTGCAGGTGCTGAGTCCACAGAGCACCAGCCTCTCACTGATCCTCCTGCAGGTGAGTCCACAGAGCACCAGCCTCTCACTGATCCTCCTGCAGGTGAGTCCACAGAGCACCAGCCTCTCACTGATCCTCCTGCAGGTGAGTCCACAGAGCACCAGCCTCTCACTGATCCTCCTGCAGCTGAGTCCACAGAGCACCAGCCTCTCACTGATCCTCCTGCAGGAGCTGAGTCCACAGAGCACCAGCCTCTCACTGATCCTCCTGCAGGTGCTGAGTCCACAGAGCACCAGCCCCTCACTGATCCTCCTGCAGGTGCTGAGTCCACAGAGCACCAGCCCCTCACTGATCCTCCTGCAGGTGAGTCCACAGAGCACCAGCCTCTCACTGATCCTCCTGCAGCTGAGTCCACAGAGCACCAGCCCCTCACTGATCCTCCTGCAGGTGCTGAGTCCACAGAGCACCAGCCTCTCACTGATCCTCCTGCAGGTGCTGAGTCCACAGAGCACCAGCCTCTCACTGATCCTCCTGCAGGAGCTGAGTCCACAGAGCACCAGCCCCTCACTGATCCTCCTGCAGGTGCTGAGTCCACAGAGCACCAGCCCCTCACTGATCCTCCTGCAGGTGCTGAGTACACAGAGCACCAGCCTCTCACTGATCCTCCTGCAGGTGCTGAGTCCACAGAGCACCAGCCCCTCACTGATCCTCCTGCAGGTGCTGAGTCCACAGAGCACCAGCCTCTCACTGATCCTCCTGCAGGTGCTGAGTCCACAGAGCACCAGCCCCTCACTGATCCTCCTGCAGGTGAGTCCACAGAGCACCAGCCTCTCACTGATCCTCCTGCAGGTGAGTCCACAGAGCACCAGCCTCTCACTGATCCTCCTGCAGGGGCTGAGATCTTTCAGCGGGGGCTTCAGGCAAAGTGGGGTTAAGTGTCTTGCCCAAGGACACAACGACAGCAGACATCAGTGGGCGTCGGTGGAGAAGGTCTCATGGTGGGCTCAAACCCATGACCTTCAGTCTCAAAGACCAATGCTCTACCAACTGAGCCACTGTCGCCCCACTATTCCCTACTACTACTATTCTACTGTTTAAGTTCATTTGTAAAAAGTGTTTCCATGCTGTGTTCTTTTTTGGTTTCATGTTTGTACCCGGGGAAGCAGAGAACAATCATGTAAAGTGTCTTTAAGCAAACCAACATGCATACTGACATCTAAAGGTTGGTACAATAAATATTTGTGGCTTACACAATCCGGTAAAGAGGTGGAAGGCCCTGACCAAAACCAAAAGAGACAAAGCACAGACAGCTCTAATGCAACATACACATCTTTCACACTCTGAGCATGTCAAATGGAATAAGATGGGATTTAAACATGTGTTCTACTCTTCTCATGGGTCAGGAAGACGGAGAGGCCACTCTAATATCTGGAGCGGTGAACTATGAGCACATTTCAGAGCACAGGGACAAGGAGGGCAGATATGTGATGATTACAGGGAAAAGTACTGGGAAGGTTCTCTTACAGACTGAATGTGTTCATCCCACCGGGCACTGACGGCTCCATTCACCATCACAGCTTTAGTTTGATTACGACTAAAAGCCAAGGAGTCCTAATATGTGGAGGGGATTTCAATATTACTATGAATGCTTCTCTGGACTCTTCCAACGGTAAAGGCTGCACAAAAAAGATTGGGAAAAAGCTTTCACAGTTCATGAAAGAGGCGGGGATGGTAGATGTGTGGAGAGAAGAAAACCCAGCTAAAAGAGAATATTCACACATGACACATGACAAAATGACTTATTAAGAGTCAAAAGTAGTGAGATTGGGCCCTGTACAGTCTCGGACCATAATCCCGTTTACTTAAACATCTGCCTAGAATTAAAGAAGCGATCCACGATTTGGAGACTAAACAGTAACATCCTGAATTACCCAAACATTAAAGAGGATTTGATTTTTGCAATTGAACAATTCCTTGTGTATAAAAACAATCCTATCTGAAGAAATCAACAAAAAACTATTTTGCTTAGAAGAAAAAAGTCTAAAATTAGAACAAGAAGAGTCAAAGAATATGTAAAAAGAAATGAAGTCCAAAATGTCCAAAGGTAAAAAGGAGATTGGCGTCGTTAATACGCTGGCTGTGCAGAAAAGGCTTCATAAAAACAGCATTACTATGAGGCAGGGGCAGATCCCTAAAACTTCTTTCTTATAAACTGAGCAAACAACAAGCAGAAAGGGCAATACACTAAATAAACAATCCCACCAACAATAACATTGAATCTGATCAGGAAGAAATAAACAAATGTTTTCAGGATTATTACAAACATGTCTATTCTCAAACTAAGACTAATAATGATCGCACTGATGCCTCCTTCAATCAATCTGTTTATTTACAACTTCACTGTCAATCCATCGTCACGGCAGTTCCTAATACATAAAACAAGCTTCTTTGTACACTCTGTACTTCTATTCTCCTTCAAAACAAATAACAAAACAATAATAAATAAAACATATGAGAAGCAATACAAAATCACAAAAAAATACAAATAAAATGACAAGAAGAAAGTTGGAAAGGGAGTGGGAAGAAGTAAACACTTTTTAAACCCCGCCCCAGTGCATAAATGTTTGGTGGTTTCTTAATGTGCAGTAAATAAACCCTTGTTATCATCAAATCAATGTATTTACAACTCTAATAACTCATAGATTACAATTCAATAACTTATACTCAGTTGTTCATGAACAGATTCAATAACTTATACTCAGTTGTTGATGAACAGATTCAATAACTTATACTCAGTTGTTGATGAACAGATTCAATAACTTATACTCAGTTGTTGATGAACAGATTCAATAACTTATACTCAGTTGTTGATGAACAGATTCAATAACTTATACTCAGTTGTTCATGAACAGATTCAATAACTTATACTCAGTTGTTGATGAACAGATTCAATAACTTATACTCAGTTGTTGATGAACAGATTCAATAACTTATACTCAGTTGTTGATGAACAGATTCAATAACTTATACTCAGTTGTTCATGAACAGATTCAATAACTTATACTCAGTTGTTGATGAACAGATTCAATAACTTATACTCAGTTGTTCATGAACAGATTCAATAACTTATACTCAGTTGTTCATGAACAGATTCAATAACTTATACTCAGTTGTTCATGAACAGATTCAATAACTTATACTCAGTTGTTCATGAACAGATTCAATAACTTATACTCAGTTGTTGATGAACAGACTGGAGATGATGTTGTGCACATTTCAACAGTCATCAATAAAACACTGGTACTACATGACTTAGTAGAGAATCCTCATAGAATGCAAAGCTTAACTCCGTGACACTGTTATTGTTGGTAAATGATGTTTGATGGTGGTAATACTATATGACTATAGTAAGGATTTTCACTGTGTACTGTTCTGTTGTCAACCTTTTTCTTTATATTTGGCTTTACACAGTCGCACAACACACACTGAGACACACACACTGAGACACACACACTCCACACACTGACACACACACACTCCACACACTGAGACACACACACTACACACACAGAGACACACACACTCCACACACTGAGACACACACACTACACACACTGAGACACACATACTGAGACACACACACTCCACACACTGAGACACACACACTCCACACACTGAGACACACACACTCCACACACTGAGACACACACACTGAGACACACACTGACTGACACACACACACTCCACACACTGAGACACACACACTCCACACACTGAGACACACACACTACACACACTGAGACACACATACTGAGACACACACACTCCACACACTGAGACACACACACTCCACACACTGAGACACACACACTCCACACACTGAGACACACACACACTCCACACACTGAGACACACACACTGAGACACACACACTGAGACACACACACTCCCACACACTGAGACACACACACGCCACACACTGAGACACACACACTCCACACACTGAGACACACACACAGAGACACACACACACTCCACACACTGAGACACACACACTCCACACACTGAGACACACACACTCCACACACTGAGACACACACACTGAGACACACACACTCCACACACTGAGACACACACACTCCACACACTGAGACACACACACTCCACACACAGAGACACACACACACTCCACACACTGAGACACACACACTCCACACACTGAGACACACACACACTCCACACACTGAAACACACACACTCCACACACTGAGACACACACACGCCACACACTGAGATACACACACGCCACCACACTGAGACACACACACGCCACACACTGAGACACACACACTCCACACACAGAGACACACACACACTCCACACACTGAGACACACACACTCCACACACTGAGACACACACACTCCACACACTGAGATACACACACTCCACACACTGAGACACACACACTCCACACACTGAGACACACACACGCCACACACTGAGATACACACACGCCACACACTGAGACACACACACGCCACACACTGAGACACACACACGCCACACACTGAGACACACACACACTCCACACACTGAGACACACACACACTGAGACACACACACACTCCCACACACTGAGACACACACACTCCACACACTGAGACACACACACAGTGAGACACACACACTCCACACACTGAGACACACACACTCCACACACTGAGACACACACACTCCACACACTGAGACACACACACTCCACACACTGAGACACACACACACTGAGACACACACACACTGAGACACACACACTCCACACACTGAGACACACACACTCCACACACTGAGACACACTGAGACACACTGAGACACACACACTCCACACACTGAGACACACACACTCCACACACTGAGACACACACACTCCACACACTGAGACACACACACTCCACACACAGAGACACACACACACTCCACACACTGAGACACACTGAGACACACTGAGACACACACACTCCACACACTGAGACACACTGAGACACACACACTCCACACACTGAGACACACACACACTGAGACACACACACTCCACAGACTGAGACACACACACTCCCACACACTGAGACACACACACTCCACACACAGAGACACACACACACTCCACACACTGAGACACACACACACTGAGACACCCACACACTGAGACACACACACACTGAGACACACACACACTGACACACACACACTCCACACACTGAGACACACACACTCCACACACTGAGACACACACACACTGAGACACACACACTCCACACACAGTGAGACACACACACTCCCACACACTGAGACACACACACACTGAGACACACACACTCCCACACACTGAGACACACACACACTGAGACACACACACACTGACACACACACACTCCCACACACTGAGACACACACACACTGAGACACACACACACTGACACACACACACTCCCACACACTGAGACACACACACACTGAGACACACACACACTGAGACACACACACTGAGACACACACACTGAGACACACACACTGAGACACACACACTCCACACACTGAGACACACACACTGAGACACACACACTGAGACACACACACACTGAGACACACACACTGAGACACACACACTGAGACACACACACACTGAGACACACACACTTTCCTGACAGTTACCAAACATAATGACTTATTATTATTCATCCATGTTTTAATTTGAGCCAATTCCTCATTCACAGTGTTTATAACGTGGTCATAACAATCATCTGCATAGAAAATGTTAGTGTGGTCAGCAAATCAAATCAGTTTCAGTCGTGCAGAGACATTGAAGATGTCATTGATAAACAAATGAAATCATTTGGGCCCAATATGGAACCTTGTGGCAGTCCACATGTGATAGTGTTAGTATTAGATATATCAATATGGCCACGTGCAGGACTGTTCAAGGACTGTTCAAGGACTGTTCAAGGACTGTTCAAGGACTGTTCAAGGACTGTTCAAGGACTGTTCAAGGACTGTTCAAGGACTGTTCAAGGACTGTTCAAGGACTGTTCAAGGACTCTGGTTATTATGACTCTGATGTGACTGTCTCTGTGTGACACGTCTTTCCATGTGTGACGTGACAATGACTATATAAACTGTACTGACTTTAACAATGACTATATAAACTGTACTGACTTTAACAATGACTATATAAACTGTACTGACTTTAACAATGACTATATAAACTGTACTGACTTTAACAATGACTATATAAACTGTACTGACTTTAACAATGACTATATAAACTGTACTGCCTTTAACAATGACTATATAAACTGTACTGACTTTAACAATGACTATATAAACTGTACTGCCTTTAACAATGACTATATAAACTGTGTACTGACTTTAACAATGACTATATAAACTGTACTGACTTTAACAATGACTATATAAACTGTACTGACTTTAACAATGACTATATAAACTGTGTACTGACTTTAACAATGACTATATAAACTGTGTACTGACTTTAACAATGACTATATAAACTGTGTACTGCCTTTAACAATGACTATATAAACTGTGTACTGACTTTAACAATGACTATATAAACTGTACTGACTTTAACAATGACTATATAAACTGTACTGACTTTAACAATGACTATATAAACTGTACTGACTTTAACAATGACTATATAAACTGTACTGACTTTAACAATGACTATATAAACTGTACTGACTTTAACAATGACTATATAAACTGTGTACTGCCTTTAACAATGACTATATAAACTGTACTGACTTTAACAATGACTATATAAACTGTACTGACTTTAACAATGACTATATAAACTGTACTGACTTTAACAATGACTATATAAACTGTACTGACTTTAACAATGACTATATAAACTGTGTACTGCCTTTAACAATGACTATATAAACTGTACTGACTTTAACAATGACTATATAAACTGTGTACTGCCTTTAACAATGACTATATAAACTGTGTACTGCCTTTAACAATGACTATATAAACTGTGTACTGACTTTAACAATGACTATATAAACTGTGTACTGCCTTTAACAATGACTATATAAACTGTACTGACTTTAACAATGACTATATAAACTGTGTACTGACTTTAACAATGACTATATAAACTGTGTACTGACTTTAACAATGACTATATAAACGTGTACTGACTTTAACAATGACTATATAAACTGTGTACTGCCTTTAACAATGACTATATAAACTGTACTGACTTTAACAATGACTATATAAACTGTGTACTGACTTTAACAATGACTATATAAACTGTGTACTGACTTTAACAATGACTATATAAACTGTACTGACTTTAACAATGACTATATAAACTGTGTACTGCCTTTAACAATGACTATATAAACTGTGTACTGACTTTAACAATGACTATATAAACTGTGTACTGACTTTAACAATGACTATATAAACTGTGTTCTGCCTTTAACAATGACTATATAAACTGTGTACTGACTTTAACAATGACTATATAAACTGTGTACTGCCTTTAACAATGACTATATAAACTGTGTACTGCCTTTAACAATGACTATATAAACTGTGTACTGACTTTAACAATGACTATATAAACTGTGTACTGACTTTAACAATGACTATATAAACTGTGTACTGACTTTAACAATGACTATATAAACTGTGTACTGACTTTAACAATGACTATATAAACTGTGTACTGACTATTTAACAATGACTATATAAACTGTGTACTGACTTTAACAATGACTATATAAACTGTGTACTGACTTTAACAATGACTATATAAACTGTGTACTGACTTTAACAATGACTATATAAACTGTGTACTGCCTTTAACAATGACTATATAAACTGTGTACTGCCTTTAACAATGACTATATAAACTGTGTACTGACTTTAACAATGACTATATAAACTGTGTACTGACTTTAACAATGACTATATAAACTGTGTACTGACTTTAACAATGACTATATAAACTGTGTACTGACTTTAACAATGACTATATAAACTGTGTAATGACTTTAACAATGACTATATAAACTGTGTACTGCTTTAACAATGACTATATAAACTGTGTACTGACTTTAACAATGACTATATAAACTGTGTACTGCCTTTAACAATGACTATATAAACTGTGTACTGCTTTAACAATGACTATATAAACTGTGTACTGACTTTAACAATGACTATATAAACTGTGTACTGACTTTAACAATGACTATATAAACTGTGTACTGCCTTTAACAATGACTATATAAACTGTGTACTGCTTTAACAATGACTATAAACTGTACTTTAACAATGACTATATAAACTGTGTACTGCCTTTAACAATGACTATATAAACTGTGTACTGCCTTTAACAATGACTATATAAACTGTGTACTGACTTTAACAATGACTATATAAACTGTGTACTGCTTTAACAATGACTATATAAACTGTGTACTGCCTTTAACAATGACTATATAAACTGTGTACTGCCTTTAACAATGACTATATAAACTGTGTACTGACTTTAACAATGATATATAAACTGTGTACTGCTTTAACAATGACTATATAAACTGTGTACTGACTTTAACAATGACTATATAAACTGTGTACTGACTTTAACAATGACTATATAAACTGTGTACTGCCTTTAACAATGACTATATAAACTGTGTACTGACTTTAACAATGACTATATAAACTGTGTACTCTTTAACAATGACTATATAAACTGTGTACTTTAACAATGACTATATAAACTGTGTACTGCCTTTAACAATGACTATATAAACTGTGTACTGACTTTAACAATGACTATATAAACTGTGTACTGCCTTTAACAATGACTATATAAACTGTGTACTGCTTTAACAATGACTATATAAACTGTGTACTGACTTTAACAATGACTATATAAACTGTGTACTGACTTTAACAATGACTATATAAACTGTGTACTGACTTTAACAATGACTATATAAACTGTGTACTGACTTTAACAATGACTATATAAACTGTGTACTGCCTTTAACAATGACTATATAAACTGTGTACTGACTTTAACAATGACTATATAAACTGTGTACTGACTTTAACAATGACTATATAAACTGTGTACTGACTTTAACAATGACTATATAAACTGTGTACTGACTTTAACAATGACTATATAAACTGTGTACTGACTTTAACAATGACTATATAAACTGTGTACTGACTTTAACAATGACTATATAAACTGTGTACTGACTTTAACAATGACTATATAAACTGTGTACTGACTTTAACAATGACTATATAAACTGTGTACTGACTTTAACAATGACTATATAAACTGTGTACTGACTTTAACAATGACTATATAAACTGTGTACTGACTTTAACAATGACTATATAAACTGTGTACTGCTTTAACAATGACTATATAAACTGTGTACTGCCTTTAACAATGACTATATAAACTGTGTACTGACTTTAACAATGACTATATAAACTGTGTACTGACTTTAACAATGACTATATAAACTGTGTACTGACTTTAACAATGACTATATAAACTGTGTACTGCCTTTAACAATGACTATATAAACTGTGTACTGCCTTTAACAATGACTATATAAACTGTGTACTGACTTTAACAATGACTATATAAACTGTGTACTGCCTTTAACAATGACTATATAAACTGTGTACTGACTTTAACAATGACTATATAAACTGTGTACTGACTTTAACAATGACTATATAAACTGTGTACTGCCTTTAACAATGACTATATAAACTGTGTACTGACTTTAACAATGACTATATAAACTGTGTACTGACTTTAACAATGACTATATAAACTGTGTACTGCCTTTAACAATGACTATATAAACTGTGTACTGACTTTATTCTGTCTGAGAGAAAGAAACAATGGAAACCAGTGGAAGTTGAGAGAAACTTAAATAAAGTTCCAGAGTTTGGCGCAGCACGGTCCGTCTCGGTCTGCTTCATCCCTGACAATAGCTCTGCTGTAGATTGGTACTTACCCATCTTTACAAACTGCTGTCTCTCACTTCAATCACTTTTAATCCCCTGCTACCCCTCGGATCCCATATTTCTCTAGTTTTTCAACTAAGATTGTGCGGTTAATCGTATCAAAGGCTTTTTTTAAGTCAATCCAAAGTCCAAGGGCTATTTGTTTGTTATCCGATGAATGTGAAATGTGGTCTACAGCATCAATAATGGCCATAGAGGTGGATCTTCCAGGTCTGAACCCATATTGTCCGTCATTTAACAGGCAGTGTTTTTCAATCACATTTTCAAGTCTATCGTTGAAAACTTTCTCAAGGATTTTTGAAAAGTGTGGAAGGAGAGAGACAGGTCTATAGTTAGTAAAGACGTGCTTGTTACCAGACTTAAACATTGGAATCACTTTAGCACTTTTCATTTTGGTTGGAAATATCCCATTTTGCAGTGAAATGTTACAAATATAAGTGAATGGTTTTGTTTTGCAATCTATGACTTTTTGAATGAATCTCATGTCAATATCAAAACAGTCAGTGGAACATTTATTTTTACACTTACCAACAATTTCTTTCATTTCAGTTTCATTTACACCTGAGAGAAAGATACTTTTTGGATTTCTTTCAATGAGTGACAGGTCTTGTTCATTTTCAGGGATTCCAGCTAAGTCTGGTCCCACATTTACAAAAAGCTGATGACATTTGTTTAGCACATTTTGCATATGGTAATTGTCATCATTCCATCCATAAAATACTCTGGGTAGTTATTTGTGATATTGGCCTTATCTTTAAGTAACCCATTCATTACATCCCATATTCCTTTGATGTTGTTTTGCTTTGGATTTCATCACTTCTCAAAATACTATTTCCTACTCCTTCTTAATATTGTAGTCAACCTATTTTTATATACCTTATCTTTATTTTCACATTCCATGGTTTTTGCTTTCAACAACTGTTTATACAAATGATTATTGTTTCTACAAGCATTTTGTAATCCCCTGGTCTTCTCACAGGGACATTTGGATTATAAAGGTTCCAAAATATATGAAGAAACATGTTCTAAGCTTGGTCAACATTCCTTTCACTTACTACACCACTCCAGTTTAGAATTGACAAGTCACATTTCAATGATTCAATAGTACTTTCAGATAGCACTCTTTTGTATACGTCATTCTGAGTGTTTGTGCTCTTCATATTCTTATGGTGACATAAAGTAAAAACAGGTAGATGCTCAGTTATATCACATATCATTAGTCCACTTCATTTCAATAAATCAATGTCATTTGTGAAGATATTATGGATGAGAGGAGCACTCTGTGAAGTGATTCTACTCGGCCTGGTGATTGCAGGAAATAAGCTCATACTATACATAAGGTTCATAAATTCATCTGTGTTTTGATGTTTATTGGGATTCATGAGATCTATGTTGTAATCTCCTGTAATATACATTGATTTATTTGTTCTATGTGCACCATCAAATGTTCTATACTTGAACCTGGTGTTCTGTATAGGCAGCTTACTATTATATTTGTTTTCCTTTGGCAGATTAGCTCAATAGTTATACATTCAAATAGCCCATCAACTGTAACACACATATTTTCAACCATTTTAAATGTTCACTTCTTGTTTACATAAATAGCCACACCTCCTCCTGTTTTGTTTTTCCTATTTCTGTAGTTGACTTCATAGCCTTCCGAGTCAAAATCTGTCCCTTTTTGGTCGTTCAGCCATGTTTCTGATAATGTTATGATACTAAAAGGGACTCTAAATGTATCAAGATATTCTTTGATGCTACTAAAGTGTTCATGCTCCTACTGTTGAAATGTATAATTGATAAGTCATTCAATGTATCCATAGAGTTATAATCATCATCAGAGTAATATTTACAATTCACATTCACATTAGAAAAAAAAGTTCTGTCTGGATCCATGTCTTTCTCTGGGTCATAGTCCTCATGCTCTGTTCAATCAAATGTATTTCATTCCAACACATTGTCCAGGACTCTGTGTCTTAAGTGCTGATGTTCAGCTGTGGTGTTATTGTTGTTGTGCGTCATAAGAATGACTGTTTGTTACCTTGACGTTGCATCAATCAAACTTATCCAGATCTTCCAGAGTCTTGACAACAATAACTCTGGCTTCCTCTGGTGACCCGTTTAGCTTGATGTAGATTTTACAGTTGCTGACCCATGTGTGTTGGATTTTGTTCTGTTTTCTCATGAATCTGGCTCTTTGTGCGATTTCAGCATTCCTCCGCGTCAAGTGATCGTTCATAAAAACATTTGATCCTTTCAGCTTCCTTCCTTGCTTCAGCAGCTCATCTTTTTTCTTTGGGTTGACAAAGCGCATGATCACCGCTGGCATCGCGTTATCCCTTCTTCGAGGGAGATAACCATCCAAATCCAGAGAGATGCCCCTGGACTGGAGGAACGCTGCGACCTGTTGTTCAGCGGAGTCAGCCTCCTGCTCCTCTGCCTCTGACCCGCCGCTGGTCGCCACTGCCCTCGAGTATGACCTGGGTTTTAATGCATCATCTCAAGAAATGCTGCACACGTCGTTTATATTTTCAGTGATTTCATATTAAGTGGGGTCTAGTCGAGTCAGCCAGACCATGTGAGGAATGCAGAGCTCCCCCAGCCAGATAAGAGTTGTTTGGAGAAGGAGATTGATGTCAGACCAGACCAAGACCAGACCAGACAGAGTCCGGAGTCCATGGGCTAGCTGGAGTACGCGCCTCCCAAAACCAGAAAAAGCTGGATCAGACTGGACCAGTCTGGGACCTGTGACGTCATCAGACTTTCTGATAGAAACTGCTCGGAGGAGATTTTCAGGGAGTCTGAGCAGGGATAGTTAGACAGAGAACATGGCAGAGCGCCTGGATGTCCCCTGCACATTTTTCAGGCCTGGAGGGACAGTTAGAATGGCTCAGCATAGGGTTAGTTTTAGAGAATTAAGGGCTCCAAGAGTTTTGTATCAATATTTAATTGTAAAGAGAATTAAATGTTCTATTTTTAACTCCTGCATTCTTGGCCTTATTTCTGTATCAAATTCTGAACACGTCAGTCAAATCTTTTTTGACGACAGATGGTGACCCTTGACGTGATTTGATACAGAAAGAAGACGCAAGATGAGCTCAGATAGATAGACTGGGTCTGTTGGGTCTGGGGGCTCTCTACTCTGCAAAACACAGGTAAGCAGATACCATTTCTAAAATCTGCACATTGTTTTAAATAGAAGACAGAGAGATCTCGGCCCAGCATGACTGCAGGTGTGGACAGACCGCCGTGACGGGCGTTTTATCGGACGCGATAGAACAATAGTCAGGTTTAGACGTTTTGACCTTGAGGGAAGATTTTGGTCCCCCCCTAAAACAAACAGAACATAGATGAGAGAGTCCACAAGAGTTTTTAGAGTGCAGAAGAGGCACACCGTTTTAAAGTGCAGAGAGGCACAAGTATAGTGAAAATAGGAATAGAATTAGAAAATAGGGACAGCTTTAGGGTCAGAACAGGATAATAAAAACCTTCTATATCCTTCGGGGGGGCGGGAAAAATGGTACATTTAATTTAAACAAAAAGCCGAGTATTTAAAATGTGGATTCTGTATATTGACTAATCTGATTAATGAGGAAAAAAGAGAGCCACTTGGCTGTCGAGTTCTCATGTGGAGAAATGACAAATGATCAGTGCTGGGAGTTTTTTCTCTTATTCTGATGTAATGTTTAATAGTTACAGAGAATCAAAAAAAAAAAGAGAGATTCTGCTGGAACTATTAGTCATGTAAGCAAATAGTAATGTTTTCCATTACTGACGTATTTAAGGATAAAATGTAAAGTGTCGTTTGACGTGAGAAAAACTTTTACCACTGATTAAAACCTTGTCACGAGAAAAACGAGGGAAATGCTTGAAGCATACAGCACTCAGCCCCTCCCCTTCCTCTTTCTGTCTCTCTCTCTCTCTCTCGAAGACAGAACTATTACCAAATATATATATTTTTCTGTAGAAAATTACATTTATACACACGATAATGTTACTGACATGGAGTCATATGATCACAGAACTTTGAGTTAGATTATAAAGAGGCATTATTTTATTTTTTATTTTTTATCTCCAAGGCGTCTGGACAAGTTTTTTCCCTACATTTTGGTGATATAAAAGTTAGAATGATCTTAGAGAGCATTATACTTTTGGAAAAATAGGGCTTAGGATAGCAGTTGAATGCAGAATTCGGTTTTCAGAATCTAATGTTTAAAATGTTAATATTAATTATTTCATAGGTTTATTTTGATTTGTAATTAATCATTGGTTTTGTATGGTATTAACACACTTGTTTGTGCTTCTTGTTTGTCTGTTTTTTTCTGAGAAAAACTTCTGTCTGTTTCATTTGGCCAAAACCCCGTCACAAGCCTCAACTGAGCGTCTACTAAAATGGACCATCAGCGTCTTCCCCGACCCACAGGGGGCAGCAAAGACAGCAGCATCGGCTGCAGCAGCTCGAAGAAGACTTCTCCTGCCTGTGAGGAGGCAAAGAAAAGACCACAGACTTTTCACAAACTGAGTGTTGTCCCATCCACGGAACAGAAGGTGGCGGTAATGCGAAGAATAGGCCGCCAACCGCCGGAAAACCAAACAAGAAGAAGAAGGACACGACACATTTGTGTGCGTCGCATCTGAGAAAGAAAGTTATTGAAAGGAGAAGAAAAAGAATTGAAAGAAGAAGAAAGTGATTGAAAGAAGAAGAAAAAAGGCATTGAGGCAAAGACATTGGACACTTTGAGACAAAAGACATTGAAAGACGCCATAAGTAAAAGAAAGACATTAACGGACGTTTGAGGAGGACGTGGCCGGGCAAATGAAACACCAGCCTCAGTATAATAACATTGGTCTTAATGTCAAACAGATTAAATATGTATTAAAAAGAAATATCAGAAGATTTTGTTCGGCCTTTACAAAAAAATCAATAAATGTTTCATAAAAACAGATAAAACGGGAAACAGACAGAACCTGATCGTCAGTCCTGGTTTAGTCCTGGTTTAGTCCTGGTTTAGTCCTGTTTTAGTCCTGGTTTAGACCTGATTGAGTCCGAGTTTAGTCCTGGTTAAACCTTTGTTTAGTCAGAGTTTAGTCCTGGCGTAGTCCAAGTTGAATCCTGGTTTAGCCCTGGATTCAACCAGAGACCAGAGAGAGACCAGAGAGAGAGACCAGTAAGAGACCAGAGAGAGACCAGAGAGAGACCAGAGAGAGACCAGAGAGAGAGAGACCAGTAAGTGACCAGAGAGAGACCAAAGAAAGACCAGAGAGAGACCAGAGAGAAACCAGACAGAGACCAGAGAGAGACCAGAGAGAAACCAGAGAGAGACCAGAGAGAGACCAGAGAGAGACCAGAGAGAGACCAGACAGAGACCAGAGAGAGAGACCAGGGAGAGACCCAGAGTCCTTAGACCACAAGTCCTGTGAAGATAAATCCAGACTGGACAGATGTAAACTAACATGAACTCAGACCAGAAGCATCAGTGAGGCTGGTCCTGGGGGAGCGGGGTTTCTCCAACGAGGCCAAAGTCACAGATAAATGCCCCGCTCTCTCTCTTTACACTCCTCTGCTCCTCTGCTCCTCCTCTGGACCATGAGAGTTAAAATGTATAAAATGACGCCTTTATTAGTCCCACAGCGCGGATTAACAACAGCTTTTGTTCAATTAGACTAATGTTGAAAAATGTCTGTTTCCTCTTCTCCCCCAGCCTCAGTCCTGGGTCTACAGCCTCAGTCCTGGGTCTACAGCCTCAGTCCTGGATCTACAGCCTCAGTCCTGGGTCTACAGCCTCAGTCCTGGGTCTACAGCCTCAGTCCTGGATCTACAGCCTCAGTCCTGGGTCTACAGCCTCAGTCCTGGATCTACAGCCTCAGTCCTGGGTCTAAAGCCTCAGTCCTGGGTCTACAGCCTCAGTCCTGGGTCTAAAGCCTCAGTCCTGGGTCTACAGCCTCAGTCCTGGGTCTACAGCCTCAGTCCTGGATCTACAGCCTCAGTCCTTCGTCTACAGCCTCAGTCCTGGGTCTACAGCCTCAGTCCTGGGTCTACAGCCTCAGTCCTGGGTCTACAGCCTCAGTCCTGGGTCTACAGCCTCAGTCCTGGGTCTACAGCCTCAGTCCTGGGTCTACAGCCTCAGTCCTGGGTCTACACCCTCAGTCCTGGGTCTACAGCCTCAGTCCTGGGTCTACAGCCTCAGTCCTGGATCTACAGCCTCAGTCCTTGGTCTACAGCCTCAGTCCTGGGTCTACAGCCTCAGTCCTGGGTCTACAGCCTCAGTCCTGGGTCTACAGCCTCAGTCCTGGGTCTACACCCTCAGTCCTGGGTCTACGGCCTCAGTCCTGGGTCTACAGCCTCAGTCCTGGGTCTATAGCCTCAGTCCTGGGTCTACAGCCTCAGTCCTGGGTCTACAGCCTCAGTCCTGGGTCTACAGCCTCAGTCCTGCTCCCTATAGTCCAATGGCTCTTTGTGTTTGTTATAACTTCCTGTTGATTCTCTGATCTGTTGTTGGAGAATCTAAACTTGTTTTTTTCCGGGGAGCAACACGTCGGTCTCGTATGTAAATGTAATCGCGGTCTGGGAACGTGTAAACGGCGGCTGCTGTTTTAAAGATGGCCGCCGCCTCCTGATGGATGGCGGTGTCGGCGGTTTTACATAGTGCCGCGCTCCTGCTGCAGCTGCTCATTCATCAGCAGTTCATCCTCATGCACTCGGGCTCGTCGCGGTCCAGGGTCGGCTCCGCAGGCTCCGTCTCGCTCTAACAGGGGGCGCCAGGTTCAAACGGGGGGGCGCCAGGTTCACAGGGAGAGGCGCGCTGGGAGGTGGCAGGTGGATCAGAGCAAAAGAAGTCAAAGAGAGAGAGACGGCTGAGCGGAGAGAGAGAACAGAGAGGGAGAGAACAGAGAGAGAGAGAGTAAAGAGAGAGTGGGAGAGAACAGAGAGAGAGAGAGAGAGAGAAAGAGAGCAGAGAGAGAGAGACAACAGAAAGAGAGACCAGAGGGAGACCAGAAAGAGAGACGCTAGAAAGGAAGAGGATAGAGAGAGCAGAAAGAGAGACAAGAGAGATAACCAGGGGGAAAGAGAGGTCTCTGGTCTCTCTCTCTCTTTAGTCTCTCTCTCTGGTCTCTCCCTCTCTCTTTGGTCTCTCTCTCTGGTCTCTCTCTGGTGTGTCTTTGCTCTCTCTCTGGTCTCTCTCTTTCTCTGGTCCCTCTCTCTCTCTCTGGTCCCTCTCTCTCTCTGGTCTCTCTCTCTCTGGTCTCTCTCTCTCTGGTCTCTCTCTCTCTGGTCTCTCTCTGGTCCCAATCTCTCTCTAGTCTCTCTCTGGTCCCTCTCTCTCTCTAGTCTCTCTCTGGTCTCTCTCTCTCTGGTCCCTCTCTCTGGTCCCTCTCTCTCTCTGGTCTCTCTCTCTCTGGTCTCTCTCTTTCTCTGGTCTCTCTGGTCTCTCTCTGGTCCCTCTCTCTCTCTAGTCTATCTCTGGTCTCTCTCTCTGGTCTCTCTCTCTGGTCTCTCTCTCTCTGGTCCCTCTCTCTCTCTAGTCTCTCTCTGGTCTCTCTCTCTGGTCTCTCTCTCTCTGGTCCCTTCCTCTCTCTGGTCTCTCTCTCTCTGGTCCCTCTCTCTCTGGTCTCTCTCTCTGGTCTCTCTCTCTGGTCTCGCTCTCTGGTCTCTCTCTCTGGTCTCTCTCTCTCTGAGGACCTCACAGCTGATGGGTTTGTTCAGCTCATCTGTCTGAAGCAGCTCTGCGGGTGAGACGAGCCCACCCAGCAGGAGGCTTCATTAGCCCGTCCCTTCCCCCTCCTTCCCCCTCACTCCCCCCTCTCTCCTCCCTTCCCTCCCCCTCTCTCCCCCTCTCTCCCCCCTCTCACATCTCTGCAGACTGCGGAAGAACCTAATGAGAAGATTCAATCACACTGACAGCAACTTCAGTCCCACTAAGTCACAGAGACACACAGGACCAGGAAACACCATCAAACAAACACCGAGAGTTTGATGGTTTTACCCAAAAACAAAATCAAGAATTTAGTTTGGATCTGAGGCCGAGCAACAGTCAGACTGTACAACACAGAGAGAGACCAGAGAGAGACCAGAGAGAGACCAGCGAGAGAGACCAGAGAGAGACCAGAGAGACCAGAGAGAGACCAGAGAGAGACCAGAGAGAGACCAGAGAGAGACCAGAGAGAGACCAGAGAGAGACCAGAGAGAGAGACCAGAGAGAGACCAGAGAGAGACCAGAGAGAGACCAGAGAGAGAGACCAGAGAGAGACCAGAGAGAGACCAGAGAGAGACCAGAGAGAGATCAGAGAGAGACCAGAGAGAGACCAGAGAGAGACCAGAGAGAGAGAGACCAGAGAGAGAGACCAGAGAGAGACCAGAGAGAGACCAGAGAGAGACCAGAGAGAGAGACCAGAGAGAGACCAGAGAGAGACCAGAGAGAGACCAGAGAGAGACCAGAGAGAGACCAGAGAGAGACCAGAGAGAGACCAGAGAGAGAGACCAGAGAGAGACCAGAGAGAGACCAGAGAGAGACCAGAGAGAGACCAGAGAGAGACCAGAGAGAGACCAGAGAGAGACCAGAGAGAGACCAGAGAGAGACCAGAGAGAGACCAGAGAGAGACCAGAGAGAGACCAGAGAGAGAGAGAGAGACCAGAGAGAGAGACCAGAGAGAGACCAGAGAGAGACCAGAGAGAGACCAGAGAGAGACCAGAGAGAGAGACCAGAGAGAGACCAGAGAGACCAGAGACCAGAGAGAGACCAGAGAGAGACCAGAGAGAGACCAGAGAGAGAGACCAGAGAGAGACCAGAGAGAGACCAGAGAGAGACCAGAGAGAGACCAGAGAGAGACCAGAGAGAGACCAGAGAGAGACCAGAGAGAGACCAGAGAGAGACCAGAGAGAGACCAGAGAGAGACCAGAGAGAGACCAGAGAGAGACCAGAGAGAGACCAGAGAGAGACCAGAGAGAGACCAGAGAGAGACCAGAGAGAGACCAGAGAGAGACCAGAGAGAGACCAGAGAGAGACCAGAGAGAGACCAGAGAGAGACCAGAGAGAGACCAGAGAGACCAGAGAGAGACCAGAGAGAGACCAGAGAGAGACCAGAGAGAGACCAGAGAGAGACCAGAGAGAGACCAGAGAGAGACCAGAGAGAGACCAGAGAGAGACCAGAGAGAGACCAGAGAGAGACCAGAGAGAGACCAGAGAGAGACCAGAGAGAGACCAGAGAGAGACCAGAGAGAGACCAGAGAGACCAGAGAGACCAGAGAGAGACCAGAGAGAGACCAGAGAGAGACCAGAGAGAGACCAGAGAGAGACCAGAGAGAGACCAGAGAGAGACCAGAGAGAGACCAGAGAGAGACCAGAGAGAGACCAGAGAGAGACCAGAGAGAGACCAGAGAGAGACCAGAGAGAGACCAGAGAGAGACCAGAGAGACCAGAGAGAGACCAGAGAGAGACCAGAGAGAGACCAGAGAGAGACCAGAGAGAGACCAGAGAGAGAGACCAGAGAGAGACCAGAGAGAGACCAGAGAGAGACCAGAGAGAGACCAGAGAGAGACCAGAGAGAGACCAGAGAGAGACCAGAGAGACCAGAGAGAGACCAGAGAGAGACCAGAGAGAGACCAGAGAGAGACCAGAGAGAGACCAGAGAGACCAGAGAGAGACCAGAGAGACCAGAGAGAGACCAGAGAGAGACCAGAGAGAGACCAGAGAGAGACCAGAGAGAGACCAGAGAGAGACCAGAGAGAGAGACCAGAGAGAGACCAGAGAGAGACCAGAGAGAGACCAGAGAGAGACCAGAGAGAGACCAGAGAGAGACCAGAGAGAGACCAGAGAGAGACCAGAGAGAGACCAGAGAGAGAGACCAGAGAGAGACCAGAGAGAGACCAGAGAGAGACCAGAGAGAGACCAGAGAGAGACCAGAGAGAGACCAGAGAGAGACCAGAGAGAGACCAGAGAGAGACCAGAGAGAGACCAGAGAGAGACCAGAGAGAGACCAGAGAGAGACCAGAGAGAGAGACCAGAGAGAGACCAGAGAGAGAGAGACCAGAGAGAGACCAGAGAGAGACCAGAGAGAGAGACCAGAGAGAGAGACCAGAGAGAGACCAGAGAGAGACCAGAGAGAGACCAGAGAGACCAGAGAGAGACCAGAGAGACCAGAGAGAGACCAGAGAGAGACCAGAGAGAGACCAGAGAGAGACCAGAGAGACCAGAGAGAGATCAGAGAGAGACCAGAGAGAGACCAGAGAGAGACCAGAGAGAGACCAGAGAGACCAGAGAGAGACCAGAGAGAGACCAGAGAGAGACCAGAGAGAGACCAGAGAGAGACCAGAGAGAGACCAGAGAGAGACCAGAGAGAGAGACCAGAGAGAGACCAGAGAGAGACCAGAGAGAGACCAGAGAGAGAGAGAGACCAGAGAGAGACCAGAGAGAGACCAGAGAGAGAGACCAGAGAGAGACCAGAGAGAGACCAGAGAAATGTGGACCTGTTCTATGTTTGTAAGGTTGTTATTGTGTTATTCCTGAGACAGGGTATAGTTTTCTTCATCCAGTGCTGAAATGTGTTTCATTCGACAGATGCTAATGGGGGGTTAGCGCTACATTATTTAAACCAATATAAGTGCAAGGATGACTCTCTGGGTTACCTATAATGTAAAAGAAATAAACAACCCAGTTAAAAGAAAAAGGATCTTGGGACAGCTGAAGAAAAGTCACTGTTCTACAGCTTTACTTCAAGAAACACAGAAGCTAAGAAGAGAATGGGTCGATCAGGTTTACAGTCCATCTTTTAGTAAACTTAAAGAGAGAGGTGTAGCTATATTGTTTAACAGATCGTTGTGAAAAGGGTCTTCAGGATGCGGAGGGTCGTTTCGTTACGGTCCTGGGAACAATTGCAGGACTTAAAATAACCATTTTAAATGTCTGTGCACCTAACGAGGACCGTCCGCCTTTCTCCAAAAGACTGGTCTGCAGATAATGGGGAGGGTATTGTGCTTATTGGTGCGTACTTAACAATAGAATAGATAGATTACCGACATCTACAAGGCCTCAAACCAGAATGTCTAAAAGTTTATCGAATATGTGGCACCTGCATCCGAGAGATTTCACATTTACAAGTACACAGGAGTTACTCTTGACTTTCTGTACCGCGTTAAGACCAATCTGAGGATTAATGTCTCGTTACTGACGTATAGGGTTAGGGTTAGAGGAGATACTGACGTATAGGGTTAGAGGAGATACTGACGTATAGGGTTAGGGTTAGAGGAGATACTGACCTATAGGGTTAGAGGAGATACTGACGTATAGGGTTAGGGTTAGAGGAGATACTGACAAGGCCAGTAGATTATTATCGTTTCAATTACAGAAGGCACAAAACAGTCGTATAGTTCCTAAAATTATACAACTTCACTCCAATGATGTTGAGATAACCCAAAAACAATATCTAATACCTTTGCTAAGTATGAGCAGCTGGATAGGGGTCAACTTCAGGAATTAAAAGAGGGGAGTGCTACAGAGTATTTATGAATGAACTGTACAATTATGTGTTAGGACCAGGGAATCCTGCGGGGTCATGGTCGGAGCCCGTCATTACTGTCCTGCACTGCTCTGCTTATCGTCCCATCAGTCTCTTGTGTGTGGACTATAAAATACTAACATCTATCATTAAGAAACTAATAACATCTGATCAGACAGGGTTCATCTTAGGGCGCCACGGGACTATATAAGAAGAGCGCTCAATCTGCAGACACTTATGGAAAAGGGATAAACGACCTTCAATCCTTCTCAGCTCAGACGCTGAGGAAACATTTGATCGGGTTGATTGGCAATTTTTGGAACAGACTCTAATTGAGATGGGCTTTGGGGAAAAATTTACTCTCTGGTTTTGGGTACATAAGAATCCTAAATCTAAGATTAGAGTTAGTGGACAGTGTTCGGACTTCTTTAACACAGAAAGAGGAGTAAGGCAGGGGGTTCTCTCTCGCCCATCCTCTTTGCTCTCAGCCACACGACAGGATGCTCTGATCGAGGGAGTTGGGGACGGTGGGGGTCGAGTCCACAAAATCTCTCTCTTCGCTGACGATATCTCGCTATTTATCATGCAATGCTTAAAAGACTATGGAGAAATCTCTGGCTATAAAGTTAAACAAAATAAATCTGAGGCAATGATGGTGTCGGGGAAGTGGCCTATGGAACTAAACAAGGTAGTGTCGTTTGGCTGCTCTAAACATGGAGGTAGGTACTTGAGTATTATTATAACCCCTGAAACATGGAGGTAGGTACTTGGGTATTATTATAACCCCTGAAACATGGAGGTAGGTACTTGGGTATTATTATAACCCCTGAAACATGGAGGTAGGTACTTGGGTATTATTATAACCCCTGAAACATGGAGGTAGGTACTTGGGTATTATTATAACCCCTGAAACATGGAGGTAGGTACTTGGGTATTATTATAACCCCTGAAACATGGAGGTAGGTACTTGAGTATTATTATAACCCCTGAAACATGGAGGTAGGTACTTGAGTATTATTATAACCCCTGAAACATGGAGGTAGGTACTTGGGTATTATTATAACCCCTGAAACATGGAGGTAGGTACTTGGGTATTATTATAACCCCTGAAACATGGAGGTAGGTACTTGAGTATTATTATAACCCCTGAAACATGGAGGTAGGTACTTGGGTATTATTATAACCCCTGAAACATGGAGGTAGGTACTTGAGTATTATTATAACCCCTGAAACATGGAGGTAGGTACTTGAGTATTATTATAACCCCTGAAACATGGAGGTAGGTACTTGGGTATTATTATAACCCCTGAAACATGGAGGTAGGTACTTGAGTATTATTATAACCCCTGAAACATGGAGGTAGGTACTTGAGTATTATTATAACCCCTGAAACATGGAGGTAGGTACTTGAGTATTATTATAACCCCTGAAACATGGAGGTAGGTACTTGGGTATTATTATAACCCCTGAAACATGGAGGTAGGTACTTGGGTATTATTATAACCCCTGAAACATGGAGGTAGGTACTTGGGTATTATTATAACCCCTGAAACATGGAGGTAGGTACTTGGGTATTATTATAACCCCTGAAACATGGAGGTAGGTACTTGGGTATTATTATAACCCCTGAAACATGGAGGTAGGTACTTGGGTATTATTATAACCCCTGAAACATGGAGGTAGGTACTTGGGTATTATTATAACCCCTGAAACATGGAGGTAGGTACTTGAGTATTATTATAACCCCTGAAACATGGAGGTAGGTACTTGGGTATTATTATAACCCCTGAAACATGGAGGTAGGTACTTGGGTATTATTATAACCCCTGAAACATGGAGGTAGGTACTTGGGTATTATTATAACCCCTGAAACATGGAGGTAGGTACTTGAGTATTATTATAACCCCTGAAACATGGAGGTAGGTACTTGAGTATTATTATAACCCCTGAAACATGGAGGTAGGTACTTGGGTATTATTATAACCCCTGAAACCACAACACTTTATGATGCAAATTATAATAAGCAAATCCGCAGTGATCTGACTCGTTGGGAAATTCTCCCCTTGTCTCTCTTTGAGTTGAAGGATGAATTTGCTTCCTTGTCTTCTGTTTCTATTCCAGTCTCTGCCCATAAGAGTTCCCATTTCAATTTTGAATATGCTCAACAAGTTCATTTCTCAATTTATAAGGCAACATAAAAGGCCCAGAATTAAACTCAAAACACTTCACTTGACAAAAAATAAGACTTGGCATTGTAAGGCTTGGCATTGCCGAATTTAAAAGGTTATACCGGGTGAAGTGGAAATGAATGGATAAAACAGACAGCAAAGGTCTGGGCAGAAGTTTAAAAAATGCATAAAAACACAGGATCAATGTCTCGAGCTATGGCCATCGTGGGGAAGGTAGAGTTTCTGTCTCTGATCAGACGGGCGGCTAAAGGCCTCGGAACTTTACATCAACTCTTCAAAGAAACACAAGTCGTTCTTACTACTTCAACAACAGTTCAACCTTCCCTCGAATGATTTTTATAGATATTTACAAATTAGGCATTATATTACAACTAATAAAGAAAGGGAAAACATTTGTAAAATACCAAATGAGGTGGAACAATATTTTATCACCATTTCTGAAGGAGGCTGTCCTACACATACACATGTTTCAGATCTAAATAAAATACTGTTATCGGACGTCCTTCAAAACACCTACAATATCAAAGTCTGTCGGGGGCGTCATGATGAGCAGTGGGACGGACTCTGTCGGGGGCGTCATAATGAGCAGTGGGACAGAGTCTGTCGGGGGTGTCATAATGAGCAGTGGGACAGACTCTGTCGGGGGTGTCATAATGAGCAGTGGGACAGACTCTGTCGGGGGCGTCATAATGAGCAGTGGGACAAACTCTGTCGGGGGTGTCATAATGAGCAGTGGGACAAACTCTGTCGGGGGCGTCATAATGAGCAGTGGGACAGACTCTGTCGGGGGTGTCATAATGAGCAATGGGACAGAGTCTGTCGGGGGCGTCATAATGAGCAGTGGGACAGACTCTGTCGGGGGTGTCATAATGAGCAGTGGGACAGAGTCTGTCGGTCGGGGTGTCATAATGAGCAGTGGGACAAACTCTGTCGGGGGTGTCATAATGAGCAGTGGGACAAACTCTGTCGGGGGCGTCATAATGAGCAGTGGGACAGACTCTGTCGGGGGTGTCATAATGAGCAATGGGACAGAGTCTGTCGGGGGCGTCATAATGAGCAGTGGGACAGACTCTGTCGGGGGTGTCATAATGAGCAGTGGGACAGACTCTGTCGGGGGTGTCATAATGAGCAATGGGACAGAGTCTGTCGGGGGCGTCATAATGAGCAGTGGGACAGAGTCTGTCGGGGGTGTCATAATGAGCAGTGGGACAGACTCTGTCGGGGGCGTCATAATGAGCAGTGGGACAGAGTCTGTCGGGGGTGTCATAATGAGCAGTGGGACAGACTCTGTCGGGGGTGTCATAATGAGCAGTGGGACAGACTCTGTCGGGGGCGTCATAATGAGCAGTGGGACAGACTCTGTCGGGGGTGTCATAATGAGCAGTGGGACAGAGTCTGTCGGGGGTGTCATAATGAGCAGTGGGACAAACTCTGTCGGGGGTGTCATAATGAGCAGTGGGACAAACTCTGTCGGGGGCGTCATAATGAGCAGTGGGACAGACTCTGTCGGGGGTGTCATAATGAGCAATGGGACAGAGTCTGTCGGGGGCGTCATAATGAGCAGTGGGACAGACTCTGTCGGGGGCGTCATAATGAGCAGTGGGACAGACTCTGTCGGGGGTGTCATAATGAGAAGTGGGACAGACTCTGTCGGGGGTGTCATAATGAGCAGTGGGACAGAGTCTGTCGGGGACGTCATAATGAGCAGTGGGACAGAGTCTGTCGGGGGTGTCATAATGAGCAGTGGGACAAACTCTGTCGGGGGTGTCATAATGAGCAGTGGGACAAACTCTGTCGGGGGCGTCATAATGAGCAGTGGGACAGACTCTGTCGGGGGTGTCATAATGAGCAATGGGACAGAGTCTGTCGGGGGCGTCATAATGAGCAGTGGGACAGACTCTGTCGGGGGCGTCATAATGAGCAGTGGGACAGACTCTGTCGGGGGTGTCATAATGAGAAGTGGGACAGACTCTGTCGGGGGTGTCATAATGAGCAGTGGGACAGAGTCTGTCGGGGACGTCATAATGAGCAGTGGGACAGAGTCTGTCGGGGGTGTCATAATGAGCAGTGGGACAGACTCTGTCGGGGGTGTCATAATGAGCAGTGGGACAGACTCTGTCGGGGGTGTCATAATGAGCAGTGGGACAGACTCTGTCGGGGGCGTCATAATGAGCAGTGGGACAGAGTCTGTCGGGGGTGTCATAATGAGCAGTGGGACAGACTCTGTCGGGGGCATCATAATGAGCAGTGGGACAGAGTCTGTCGGGGGTGTCATAATGAGCAGTGGGACAGAGTCTGTCGGGGGTGTCATAATGAGCAGTGGGACAGAGTCTGTCGGGGGCGTCATAATGAGCAGTGGGACAGACTCTGTCGGGGGTGTCATAATGAGCAGTGAGACAGACTCTGTCGGGGGTGTCATAATGAGCAGTGGGACAGACTCTGTCGGGGGCGTCATAATGAGCAGTGGGACAGACTCTGTCGGGGGCGTCATAATGAGCAGTGGGACAGACTCTGTCGGGGGTGTCATAATGAGCAGTGAGACAGACTCTGTCGGGGGCGTCATAATGAGCAGTGGGACAGAGTCTGTCGGGGGTGTCATAATGAGCAGTGGGACAGACTCTGTCGGGGGCGTCATAATGAGCAGTGGGACAGACTCTGTCGGGGGTGTCATAATGAGCAGTGGGACAGACTCTGTCGGGGGTGTCATAATGAGCAGTGGGACAGAGTCTGTCGGGGGTGTCATAATGAGCAGTGGGACAGAGTCTGTCGGGGGCGTCATAATGATCAGTGGGACAGAGTCTGTCGGGGGCGTCATAATGAGCAGTGGGACAAACTCTGTCGGGGGTGTCATAATGAGCAGTGGGACAAACTCTTTCGGGGGCGTCATAATGAGCAGTGGGACAGACTCTGTCGGGGGTGTCATAATGAGCAGTGGGACAGAGTCTGTCGGGGGCGTCATAATGAGCAGTGGGACAGACTCTGTCGGGGGTGTCATAATGAGCAGTGAGACAGACTCTGTCGGGGGTGTCATAATGAGAAGTGGGACAGACTCTGTCGGGGGTGTCATAATGAGCAGTGGGACAGAGTCTGTCGGGGACGTCATAATGAGCAGTGAGACAGACTCTGTCGGGGGTGTCATAATGAGCAGTGGGACAGAGTCTGTCGGGGGTGTCATAATGAGCAGTGGGACAGACTCTGTCGGGGGCGTCATAATGAGCAGTGGGACAGAGTCTGTCGGGGGTGTCATAATGAGCAGTGAGACAGACTCTGTCGGGGGCGTCATAATGAGCAGTGGGACAGAGTCTGTCGGGGGTGTCATAATGAGCAGTGGGACAGACTCTGTCGGGGGTGTCATAATGAGCAGTGGGACAGAGTCTGTCGGGGGTGTCATAATGAGCAGTGGGACAGACTCTGTCGGGGGTGTCATAATGAGCAGTGGGACAGAGTCTGTCGGGGGCGTCATAATGAGCAGTGGGACAGAGTCTGTCGGGGGTGTCATAATGAGCAGTGGGACAGACTCTGTCGGGGGTGTCATAATGAGCAGTGGGACAGAGTCTGTCGGGGGTGTCATAATGAGCAGTGGGACAGACTCTGTCGGGGGCGTCATAATGAGCAGTGGGACAGACTCTGTCGGGGGTGTCATAATGAGCAGTGGGACAGAGTCTGTCGGGGGTGTCATAATGAGCAGTGGGACAAACTCTGTCGGGGGTGTCATAATGAGCAGTGGGACAAACTCTTTCGGGGGCGTCATAATGAGCAGTGGGACAGACTCTGTCGGGGGTGTCATAATGAGCAGGGGGACAGAGTCTGTCGGGGGTGTCATAATGAGCAGTGGGACAGACTCTGTCGGGGGTGTCATAATGAGAAGTGGGACAGACTCTGTCGGGGGTGTCATAATGAGCAGTGGGACAGAGTCTGTCGGGGACGTCATAATGAGCAGTGGGACAGAGTCTGTCGGGGGTGTCATAATGAGCAGAGGGACAGACTCTGTCGGGGGCGTCATAATGAGCAGTGGGACAGAGTCTGTCGGGGGTGTCATAATGAGCAGTGGGACAGACTCTGTCGGGGGTGTCATAATGAGCAGTGGGACAGAGTCTGTCGGGGGTGTCATAATGAGCAGTGGGACAGACTCTGTCGGGGGTGTCATAATGAGCAGTGGGACAAACTCGGTCGGGGGCGTCATAATGAGCAGTGGGACAGACTCTGTCGGGGGTGTCATAATGAGCAGTGGGACAGACTCTGTCGGGGGTGTCATAATGAGCAGTGGGACAGACTCTGTCGGGGGCGTCATAATGAGGCAGTGGGACAGACTCTGTCGGGGGTGTCATAATGAGCAGTGGACAGACTCTGTCGGGGGTGTCATAATGAGCAGTGAGACAGACTCTGTCGGGGGTGTCATAATGAGCAGTGAGCAGACTCTGACAGACTCTGTCAGACTCTGTCGGGGGCGTCATAATGAGCAGTGAGACAGACTCTGTCCCACTTTGGAAACATCACAGATAAAGAAAAGAGAGCTTTAAACAAGGTGCTCCGCTCTGCAAAGAGGACCGTGGGCTGTGAGCTTCCTGTTCTGGAGGTTCTTTATAAATCCACACTTTTAAACAAAGCTCTTAGGATTGTTAATGACTCTTCAGCCACCCTGGGAAAGCCATGTTCCAGCTTCTTCCCTCTGGCAGAAGATATCGCTCTCTGAGATGCAGGACATCTCGTTACGCTAACAGTTTTTATCCACAGCCTGTTATCAGTGTGAACAGAGCACTTTAATGATTTGCACTTGTTTTGAACTGTTTTAGTCGATCCATTTCACAGTGACATTTGTTAACTGTTTTATTTGTTTTATTTCTGTCTTTTAATGTTGTTTTATGTCTGTATTTGTCTGTGCACACTGGAGACTTTTGCTAATGTATTCCAATGTGGTTTTACTGCAAATGGCAAATAAATAAACTGAATCTGAATCTGAATACTCCTTTGGTTATCTCAAAGTTTGTTAGAGATCCTTTAGTTAGAGATCCTTAGGTTAGAGATCCTTTAGTTAGAGATCCTTAGGTTAGAGATCCTTACGTAGAGATCCTTAGGTTAGAGATCCTTTAGTTAGAGATCCTTAGGTTAGAGATCCTTACGTAGAGATCCTTAAGTTAGAGATCCTTAAGTTAGAGATCCTTAGGTTAGAGATCCTTACGTTAGAGATCCTTAAGTTAGAGATCCTTAAGTTAGAGATCCTTAGGTTAGAGATCCTTAGGTTAGAGATCCTTAAGTTAGAGATGCTTAGGTTCGAGATCCTTAGGTTCGAGATCCTAAGGTTAGAGATCCTTAGGTTAGAGATCCTTAGGTTAGAGATCCTTAGGTTAGAGATCCTTAAGTTAGAGATCCTTAGGTTAGAGATCCTTAGGTTAGAGATCCTTTAGGTTAGAGATCCTTAGGTTAGAGATCCTTAAGTTAGAGATCCTTAGGTTAGAGATCCTTAAGTTAGAGATCCTTAGGTTCGAGATCCTTAGGTTCGAGATCCTAAGGTTAGAGATCCTTAGGTTAGAGATCCTTAGGTTAGAGATCCTTAGGTTAGAGATCCTTAGGTTAGAGATCCTTAGGTTAGAGATCCTTAGGTTAGAGATCCTTAGGTTAGATCATATCATATATTCTGGGACTCTTCAGTGATTCTTGGGTTTTGGAAAAACGTCGAAGAAGATAATGAAAATATTGTAAAAAGTGAAATTCCCTGAAACATACTTTTCTCTCTACTGGGTCTAACGTCCACTGGGTCTAAGATCCACTGGGTCTAACATCCACTGGGTCTAACATCCACTGGGTCTAAGATCCACTGGGTCTAATATCCACTGGGTCTAAGATCCACTGGGTCTAACGTCCACTGGGTCTAAGATCCACTGGGTCTAACATCCACAGGGTCTAACATCCACAGGGTCTAACATCCACTGGGTCTAAGATCCACTGGGTCTAAGATCCACAGGGTCTAATATCCACAGGGTCTAACATCCACTGGGTCTAACATCCACAGGGTCTAAAATCCACTGGGTCTAATATCCACTGGGTCTAACATCCACTGGGTCTAACATCCACTGGGTCTAAGATTCACTAGGTCTAACATCCACTGGGTCTAACATCCACAGGGTCTAACATCCACTGGGTCTAATATCCACTGGGTCTAACGTCCACTGGGTCTAACATCCACAGGGTCTAACATCCACTGGTTCTAACATCCACTGGGTCTAACATCCACTGGGTCTAAGATCCACTGGGTCTAAGATCCACTGGGTCTAAGATCCACTGGGTCTAACATCCACTGGGTCTAACATCCACAGGGTCTAACATCCACTGGGTCTAACATCCACTGGGTCTAATATCCACTGGGTCTAACATCCACTGGGTCTAACATCCACTGGGTCTAAGATCCACTGGGTCTAACATCCACTGGGTCTAAGATCCACTGGGTCTAACATCCACTGGGTCTAACATCCACTGGGTCTAACATCCACTGGGTCTAACATCCACTGGGTCTAACATCCACTGGGTCTAACATCCACTGGGTCTAACATCCACTGGGTCTAACATCCACTGGGTCTAAGATCCACTGGGTCTAAGATCCACTGGGTCTAACATCCACTGGGTCTAACATCCACTGGGTCTAACATCCACTGGGTCTAACATCCACTGGGTCTGAGATCCACTGGGTCTAACATCCACTGGGTCTAACATCCACTGGGTCTAACATCCACTGGGTCTAACATCCACTGGGTCTGAGATCCACTGGGTCTAACATCCACTGGGTCTAACATCCACTGGGTCTAACATCCACTGGGTCTAACATCCACTGGGTCTAATATCCACTGGGTCTAAAATCCACTGGGTCTAACATCCACTGGGTCTAACATCCACTGGGTCTAACATCCACTGGGTCTAAGATCCACTGGGTCTAAGATCCACTGGGTCTAACATCCACTGGGTCTAACATCCACTGGGTCTAACATCCACTGGGTCTAACATCCACTGGGTCTAAGATCCACTGGGTCTAACATCCACTGGGTCTAACATCCACTGGGTCTAACATCCACTGGGTCTAACATCCACTGGGTCTAAGATCCACTGGGTCTAAGATCCACTGGGTCTAAGATCCACTGGGTCTAAGATCCACTGGGTCTAAGATCCACTGGGTCTAACATCCACTGGGTCTAAGATCCACTGGGTCTAAGATCCACTGGGTCTAAGATCCACTGGGTCTAAGATCCACTGGGTCTAACATCCACTGGGTCTAACATCCACTGGGTCTAAGATCCACTGGGTCTAAGATCCACTGGGTCTAAGATCCACTGGGTCTAACATCCACTGGGTCTAAGATCCACTGGGTCTAAGATCCACTGGGTCTAAGATCCACTGGGTCTAAGATCCACTGGGTCTAATATCCACTGGGTCTAACATCCACTGGGTCTAACATCCACTGGGTCTAACATCCACTGGGTCTAAGATCCACTGGGTCTAAGATCCACTGGGTCTAACATCCACTGGGTCTAACATCCACTGGGTCTAAGATCCACTGGGTCTAAGATCCACTGGGTCTAAGATCCACTGGGTCTAAGATCCACTGGGTTTAAGATCCACTGGGTCTAAGATCCACTGGGTCTAAGATCCACTGGGTCTAAGATCCACTGGGTCTAAGATCCACTGGGTCTAACATCCACTGGGTCTAACATCCACTGGGTCTAACGTCCACTGGGTCTAACATCCACTGGGTCTAATATCCACAGGGTCTAATATCCACTGGGTCTAACGTCCACAGGGTCTAACATCCACTGGGTCTAACATCCACTGGGTCTAACATCCACAGGGTCTAATATCCACAGGGTCTAATATCCACTGGGTCTAAGATCCACAGGGTCTAATATCCACTGGGTCTAACGTCCACAGGGTCTAACATCCACTGGGTCTAACATCCACTGGGTCTAACATCCACAGGGTCTAATATCCACTGGGTCTAATATCCACTGGGTCTAACATCCACTGGGTCTAACATCCACTGGGTCTAACATCCACTGGGTCTAACGTCCACTGGGTTTAAGATCCACTGGGTCTTCTTGGTCTGTACCCAGTGGGGGGGCTGGGGGGGGGGCTGTGGGTCTGAAACCTGGACCTTTTTGGTGAGACATGTGTAATAAATTTTATACCACCCAACCTGCAGCTGGTGTTGTAAACAGGAACACTTAAACCATCAACATGGAACCATCAACGTGGAACCATCAACATCTCACCTCATATTGCATTAAAAATGGAGCTTTCGCGAAAGTTCACCGTGGTAGACCCGGCTGTTGCTGCCAGGCCACAGGCTGCTCTTCCTCGACTCATCAATACCAGCAACGCCCACACCCAGTCAACTAATAACCACCAGGACAGCAAGTTAAAAGCCGGAGACGCCCACTTCCCAATCTTCTGAAGTCTGCAAGCCGCCGCCGCCCCACCTCCTCCTTCTCGCATGAAGCGTGCTTGCCTACTGCCTCTGCCGTCACCAGTGCCTAGGCCCCGGGGGGATCATGCACGCGAGCAAGCGCCGTGCTCAACAGCATCCCGCCCGGGCCTAGGACGCCAAACATACTCAATCAATAAACATGCTTAAATCAATAAGTCTAATGCGTTTTCCTCATGGGTCTCTCCAAGGTGAAGTGACATTCGTGTCTTAATTCGCTCTTTTTAAAAATTCTGTCTCTCTTTCCTTTGTCTCTCCTGTGTCTCTCTCCTGTGTCTCTCTCCTGTGTCTCTCTCCTGTGTCTCTCTCCTGTGTCTCTCTCCTGTGTCTCTCTCCTGTGTCTCTCTCCTGTGTCTCTCTCCTGTGTCTCTCCTGTGTCTCTCTCCTGTGTCTCTCTCCTGTGTCTCTCTCCTGTGTCTCTCTCCTGTGTCTCTCTCCTGTGTCTCTCTCCTGTGTCTCTCTCCTGTGTCTCTCTCCTGTGTCTCTCTCCTGTGTCTCTCTCCTGTGTCTCTCCTGTGTCTCTCTCCTGTGTCTCTCTCCTGTGTCTCTCCTGTGTCTCTCTCCTGTGTCTCTCTCCTGTCTCTCTCCTGTGTCTCTCTCCTGTGTCTCTCTCCTGTGTCTCTCCTGTGTCTCTCTCCTGTGTCTCTCTCCTGTGTCTCTCCTGTGTCTCTCTCCTGTGTCTCTCCTGTGTCTCTCTCCTGTGTCTCTCTCCTGTGTCTCTCTCCTGTGTCTCTCTCCTGTCTCTCTCCTGTGTCTCTCTCCTGTGTCTCTCTCCTGTGTCTCTCTCCTGTGTCTCTCTCCTGTGTCTCTCTCCTGTGTCTCTCTCCTGTGTCTCTCTCCTGTGTCTCTCTCCTGTGTCTCTCTCCTGTGTCTCTCTCCTGTGTCTCTCTCCTGTGTCTCTCTCCTATCTCTCTCCTGTGTCTCTCTCCTGTGTCTCTCTCCTGTCTCTCTCCTGTGTCTCTCTCCTGTGTCTCTCTCCTGTGTCTCTCTCCTGTGTCTCTCTCCTGTGTCTCTCTCCTGTGTCTCTCTCCTTTGTCTCTCTCCTGTGTCTCTCTCCTGTGTCTCTCTCCTGTGTCTCTCTCCTGTGTCTCTCTCCTGTCTCTCTCCTGTGTCTCTCTCCTGTGTCTCTCTCCTGTCTCTCTCCTATGTCTCTCCTGTGTCTCTCCTGTGTCTCTCTCCTGTCTCTCTCCTGTGTCTCTCTCCTGTGTCCTTCCTGTGTCTCTCTCCTGTGTCTCTCTCCTGTGTCTCTCTCCATGTGTCTCTCTCCTGTGTCCCTCCTGTGTCTCTCTCCTGTGTCCCTCCTGTGTCTCTCTCCTGTGTCTCTCTCCTCTGTCTCTCTCCTGTGTCTCTCTCCTGTGTCTCTCTCCTGTGTCTCTCTCCTGTGTCTCTCTCCTGTGTCTCTCTCCTATCTCTCTCCTGTGTCTCTCTCCTGTGTCTCTCTCCTGTCTCTCTCCTGTGTCTCTCTCCTGTGTCTCTCTCCTGTGTCTCTCTCCTGTGTCTCTCTCCTGTGTCTCTCTCCTGTGTCTCTCTCCTTTGTCTCTCTCCTGTGTCTCTCTCCTGTGTCTCTCTCCTGTGTCTCTCTCCTGTGTCTCTCTCCTGTCTCTCTCCTGTGTCTCTCTCCTGTGTCTCTCTCCTGTCTCTCTCCTATGTCTCTCCTGTGTCTCTCTCCTGTGTCTCTCTCCTGTGTCTCTCTCCTGTGTCTCTCCTGTGTCTCTCTCCTGTGTCTCTCTCCTGTGTCTCTCTCCTGTGTCTCTCCTGTGTCTCTCCCCTGTGTTCTCTCCTCCTGTGTCTCCTCCTGTGTCTCCTCCTGTGTCTCCTCCTGTGTCCCCTCCCTGTGTCTCCTCCCCCTTGTCTCCTCCTGTGGTCTCTCTCCTGTGGTCTCCACCAGTGTCTCCACCTGTGTTCTCCACCTTTGTCTCCAACTGTGTCTCCTCCCCCTGTGGCTCCTCCTCCTGTGGCTCCTCCTCCTGTGTCTTCTCCTCCTGTGTCTCCACTTGTGTCTCCTCCTCCTGTGTCTCCTCCTCTTGTGTCTCCTCCTCCTGAGTCTCCTACTCTGTGTCTCTCCTCCTGTGTCCTCCTGTGTCTCTCTCCTGTGTCTCCCCCTGTGTTCTCTCCCTGTGTGTCTCCTCCTGTGTCTCTAATCATGTGTCTCCCCTGTGTCTCCTCCTGTTTCTCCTCCTGTGTCTCTCCCCTGTGTCTCCCCTGTGTCTCCTCCTGTGTCTCCTCCTGTGTCTCCTCCTGTGTCTCCTCCTGTGTCTCCCCTGTGTCTCTCTCCTGTGTCTCCCCCCTGTGTCTCTCTCCTGTGTCTCCTCCTCCTGTTTCTCCTCCTCCTGTGTCTCCTCCTGTGTCTCCCCCTGTGTCTCCTCTCCTGTGTCTCCTCCTGTGTCTCTGTGTCTCTCCTATGTCTCCTCCTCTTGTGTCTCCTCCTCTTGTGTCTCCTCCTCCTGTGTCTCCTCCTCCTGTGTCTCCTCCTGTGTCTCCTCCTGTGTCTCCTCCTGTGTCTCCTCCCCCTGTGTCTCTCCTGTGTCTCCCCCGGTGTTTCCTCCTCCTGTGTCTCCTCCTCCTGTGTCTCCTCCCCCTGTGTCTCCTCCTGTGTCTCCTCCTGTGTCTCCTCCCCTGTGTCTCCTCCTGTGTCTCTCCCCGGTGTTTCCTCCTCCTGTGTCTCCTCCCCCTGTGTTTCCACCTGTGTCTCCTCCTGTGTCTCTCCTCCTGTGTCTCTCCTGTGTCTCCTCCTGTGTCTCCTCCCCTGTGTTCTCCTCCTGTCTCTCCCCCCCTGTTTTCTCCTCCTGTGTCCTCCCCCCGTTTTCTCCTCCTGTGTCTCCTCCCCCTGTTTTCTCCTCCTATGTCTCCTCTTGTGTCTCCTCCTCCTGTGTCTCCTCCCCCTGTGTTCTCCTCCTTTCTCTCCTCCCCCTGTTTTCTCCTCCTGTGTCTCCCCCGTTTCTCTCCTGTGTTCTCCTCCCCCTGTTTCTCCTCCTGTGTCCTCCTCCTGTGTCTCCTCCCCTGTGTCTCCCCCTGTGTCTCCCCTGTGTCTCCCCCTGTGTTTCCCCCTGTGTCTCCCCCTGTGTCTCCCCCTGTGTCTCCCCCTGTCTCCCCCTGTGTCTCCTCCTCCTGTGCCTCCTCCTAACCCTAACTAACCCTAACTAACCCTAACTAACCCTAACACTAACCCTAACCCTCCCCCTGTGTCTCCTCCCCCTGTGTTTCCCCCTGTGTCTCCCCCTGTGTCTCCCCCTGTGTCTCCTCCTCCTGTGTCTCCTCCTCCTGTGTCTCCCCCTGTGTCTCCTCCTCCTGTGCCTCCTCCTGTGTCTCCCCCTGTGTCTCCTCCTGTGTCTCCTCCTATGTCTCCTACTGTGTCTCCTCCTATGTCTCCTCCTATGTCTCCTCCCCGTGTCTCCCCTTGTCTCCTCCTAATTCTCCTCCTGTGTCTCCCCTTGTCTCCTCCTACTTCTCCTCCTGTGTCTCCTCCTCCCCCTGTGTTCTCCTCCTGTCTCTCCTCCCCCTGTGTTCTCCTCCTGTGTTCTCCTCCTGTGTCTCCTCTTGTGTCTCCTCCCCGTTTTCTCCTCCTATGTCTCCTCCCCCTGTTGTCTCCTCCTGTGTCTCCTCCTGTGTCTCCTCCTGTGTTCTCCCCCTGTGTTTCCTCCTCCTGTGTCTCCTCCTGTGTCTCCTCCTGTGTTTTCCCCTTGTGTTTCCTCCTCCTGTGTCTCCTCCTGTGTCTCCTCCTGTGTCTCCTCCTGTGTCTCCTCCTGTGTTCTCCCCCTGTGTTTCCACCTGTGTCTCCACCTGTGTCTCCACCTGTGTCTCCTCCTGTGTCTCCTCCCCCTGTGTCTCCCCCTGTGTCTCCCCCTGTGTCTCCTCCTATGTCTCCTCCTGTGTCTCCTCCTCCTGTGTCTCCTCCTATGTCTCCTCCCCCTGTGTCTCCCCTTGTCTCCTCCTAACTCTCCTCCTGTGTCTCCTCCCCCTGTGTCTCCTCCTCCCCCTGTGTTCTCCTCCCGTCTCTCCTCCCCCTGTGTTCTCCTCCTATGTCTCCTCCTGTGTCTCCCCCTGTGTCTCCTCCTGTGTCTCCTCCTCCTGTGTCTCCCCCTGTGTCTCCCCTTGTGTCTCCTCCTGTGTCTCCTCCTCCTGTGTCTCCTCCTATGTCTCCTACTGTGTCTCCTCCTATGTCTCCTCCCCCTGTGTCTCCCCTTGTCTCCTCCTAATTCTCCTCCTATGTCTCCTCCTGTGTCTCCTCCTGTGTCTCCTCCCCTGTTTTCTCTTCCTGTGTCTCCTCCCCCTGTTTTCTCCTCCTGTGTCTCCTCCCCCTGTTTTATCCTCCTATGTCTCCTCCTGTGTCTCCTCCCCGTGTCTCCCCTGTGTCTCCCCCTGTGTTCTCCTCCTATGTCTCCTCCCCCTGTGTTCTCCTCCTGTGTCTCCTCCTGTGTCTCTTCCCCCTGTGTTCTCCTCCTATGTCTCCTCCCCCTGTGTTCTCCTCCAGTGTCTCCGCCTGTGTCTCTTCCCCCTGTGTTCTCCTCCTATGTCTCCTCCCCCTGTGTTCTCCTCCAGTGTCTCCTCCCCTTGTGTCTCCCCCTGTGTCTCCGCCTGTGTTCTCCTCCTATGTCTCCTCCCCCTGTGTCTCCTCCTCCTGTGTCTCTTTCTATGTCTCCTACTGTGTCTCCTACTGTGTCTCCTCCCCCTGTGTCTCCTCCCCCTGTGTCTCCCCCTGTGTCTCCTCCTCCTGTGCCTCCTCCTGTGTCTCCCCCTGTGTCTCCTCCTCCTGTGCCTCCTCCTGTGTCTCCTCCTCCTGTGTCTCCTCCTATGTCTCCTACTGTGTCTCCTCCTATGTCTCCTCCTATGTCTCCTCCCCGTGTCTCCCCTTGTCTCCTCCTAATTCTCCTCCTGTGTCTCCCCTTGTCTCCTCCTACTTCTCCTCCTGTGTCTCCTCCTCCCCCTGTGTTCTCCTCCTGTCTCTCCTCCCCGTGTTTCTCCTTCTGTGTCTCCTCTTGTGTCTCCTCCCCGTTTTCTCCTCCTATGTCTCCTCCCCCTGTGTCTCCTCCTGTGTCTCCTCCTGTGTCTCCTCCTGTGTCTCCTCCCCATGTGTCTCCTCCTGTGTTCTCCCCCTGTGTTTCCTCCTCCTGTGTCTCCTCCTGTGTCTCCTCCTGTGTTTTCCCCTTGTGTTTCCTCCTCCTGTGTCTCCTCCTGTGTCTCCTCCTGTGTCTCCTCCTGTGTCTCCTCCTGTGTCTCCTCCTGTGTTCTCCCCCTGTGTTTCCACCTGTGTCTCCACCTGTGTCTCCACCTGTGTCTCCTCCTGTGTCTCCTCCTGAGTCTCCTCCTGTGTCTCCTCCCCCTGTGTCTCCTCCTGTGTCTCCTCCTGTGTCTCCTCCTGTGTCTCCTCCCCCTGTGTTCTTCTCCTGTGTCTCCTCCGGTGTCTCCTCCGGTGTCTCCTCCGGTGTCTCCTCCGGTGTCTCCTCCTCCGGTGTCTCCTCCTCCTGTGTCTCCCCCTGTGTCTCCCCCTGTGTCTCCCCCTGTGTCTCCCCCTGTGTCTCCCCCTGTGTCTCCTCCTGTGTCTCCTCCTGTGTCTCCTCCTCCTGTGTCTCCTCTTCCTGTGTCTCCTCCTATGTCTCCTCCCCTGTGTCTCCCCTTGTCTCCTCCTAACTCTCCTCCTGTGTCTCCTCCCCCTGTGTCTCCTCCTCCCCCTGTGTTCTCCTCCCGTCTCTCCTCCCCCTGTTTTCTCCTCCTATGTCCCTCCTCCTGTGTCTCCCCCTGTGTCTCCTCCTTTGTCTCCTCCTCCTGTGTCTCCCCCTGTGTCTCCCCTTGTGTCTCCTCCTTTGTCTCCTCCCCCTGTGTTCTCCTCCTGTGTCTCGTCCTGTGTCTCCTCCCCCTGTGTTCTCCTCCTGTGTCTCCTCCCCCTGTGTTCTCCTCCTGTGTCTCGTCCTGTGTCTTCCTCCCCCTGTGTTCTCCTCCTGTGTCTCGTATATTTGCCAATCTCAAAGTGACAAAAAAAACGTAAAAACAAAAAAAACTTCATAATCTACAAAACCTCTCAAATCCTGTTCCATACTGGCAAACAGACAAGTCACTAAACCCTGCAAATTATTCCCCTTTATTCATTCACATTTCTCTTGCCTCAAAACATCCTTGCCATGGTTCTATACAGTGCACAATCAGAAATCCTTTTAAAGAACTATTTGACATGCTGGCCTGATGCTGCGTGTCATGGGGGTTCGCTGGGGTGTCGGCGAGCTCAAAAAGTGCTAACTTTCCTCTCTTCCAACGGAAATAAACATATTCACTAACTAATGTCAGAACTTACCGACTACTCTGTGCACCTTTAAAGTTCATGCTTTTTTGACTCAAATAGACTGGTTTTATTTGTGGAAGATGAAAGGCAGGGAACGCTCTTGTTGGTGTGGACCGCACACTCGCTGTGTTTTTTTCTCTTGCATAATTCAGGGAAAAAGAAGTTGCAGAAGAAGAAACTAAACTAGCCTCCAGTCACAAGTGCTCACTGATTCAAAAGTGCTCTTCGCATGCAGTCTTTTGTTATTGTGGATAGCACTGAAGATAAAATGACGAGAGAGCTTGGTGTTTTGATGACATCCCGGGTTATTTTTTTTTGGTTTTGTTTGATACGATGTTTTGTATTTAATGTTTTTTGGGTGCTGGGGGAAAACTGGAGTTCCAGTAGATAATCCACCCTGATGCCAAGGACCAATTGTAAAAGCGCTGTTGTGAATCTCCGTTTCAAAAGGCTCAATATAATAAAAGAGGATTGTTGTTTTTTATTGGTACAGAGAGAATCACGCAAAAAAATTGAGGGTAGAATATTCCCAAGCAGGTGTCTGATTGAACCTGCTCAACCTTCATGCTGTGAGACAAACTTCTCGCAGGCCACGCTCCCCCAAAAGTATCACAAAAGACCACGCGCAAAAATAGACGCAAATAACCAACGCAACAAGTACAACAAAAATCACAATCTCGGCAATAAATAAAAGTATGAATGAAATAGGGTTCAGTATTCTTCACACTACACGCAATTACAATCTCAAGAGTGTAGAGCATAGTACTAGGGCTGAAGAGGTGTCTTTATCATATCAACTACTTCAGTACTTAAATGAACACAAGCTGGAGTAGGCTTCTTATCTGTTTTTGTTTGTTCCTAACAATTTAGGGCGAACAAGAATCTATTAGATATTCGAAAACTTATCAAGGCCAAAAATACTCATTGCATGTGAAATCTGGTGAAACCTTTGTGTCTATCTTTGGCGCAAAATGGAGCCCTATAGTGATTAAAAGTAGAAGAAAAATGTCCATAAAAATCAGGGTCTAAAAAGATCTAAATAAACAGAGCGGGTCCAATTAGATCAAAAAATCTTGACTATTCAGCTCATTTTTGCTCAATGTTGGCGTCCATTTTCCACAAGGACAGCACTATGTTTAAAATGCTTTGTTTTTCCGCCAACCTGTAACTCCATCACTCAGCATGAATATTAAAGATATGAATTTGTGGTCTGTTTCAATTACTTCCCTATGACAATTTCCCCCATTTCCCTGCTATATAATAATATATATATAATATTTATCAAATACATGTATGTTACTTTCTTGATGAACATTTTCGACAACGAATCATTCAAAAGTTGCATGATACTGAGCCGAGTAAATCTCATGTTTGCCATTTTTACGTGAGGCCTCCGCTCGCGGCAGTGGTTGTGATGGCTCCAGATATCAGCGCCATGTTGGCCATTCCCGAGCAAAATATGAGAACTTGAGCTGCTTAAAATCTGGATCTGAACCTGTAAAGTCTAGCGCAAAGGCTAGCCGTGAGTAATTCCCTGCGTGTGATGTGCGCTCTCTGCCCTTTGAGTACCTGTTAAAGATTAATCATATGTACAGCTGTATTGGATGTGAGCATGGAACAGATGGTACCAAAACAGTTATGGTTAGGATCAATAAAATGTTGTGTTTCTCAATGTAAACCTCTCGCTTCAAAAGAAATTGAAATGAAAGGGATACTCCACACCGCATCGCTCTGATAACAGACGCACGGCCGTGACATTTCTCTATATCAAAGTAAAACATAATGAAACATGTAATAATCTGAAGGAAATCTAATACTACAGAAGATTGCATAAGAGATAGGAGATGGAAATGTCAGATCGCACATGGATTTTGGGTGAGAAAAAAAGCCATAGAAATTTTTTTCCGCTGATATTGATGGATGAACTGTGCACGCCAGCGCATTTCTATTTTCTATCTGTATATAACACAATGGAAACACAGAAAAAATTAGAATATTGTTCGTGTATTTCGTAATGCAACTTGAAAAAGACCACCGTGATGATTTTGGCTTACAGGCCAATTCAGTTGTGATCTCCAACGAAGATGGAGAATTTGGCGAGTGAGAAGTGAAAGTGACAGATCGTTTTTGTAAAGTAGATTATGCTTGTCTGAACAGGATTCACATACTCTGATCTGACCGGGGTGGCATACTGTGGCCCCATTGTTACTGACAGCCGCTTTACCCACCCGATAACTGCTCCACTCGCCACGCTCTCCACGCCCATCCGTAACATGGTTGCCGGCTCACGCGGACCCTAGTTACGTGGACAGAACCATGGAGTCGCGGACCAGTAGCCATCTGTGCGGTCCTTGGACTAGTGTTCAGGGCACCAGCTCCTGTTTCTCCCCGAGTCTCTCCTGTGTCTCTGCGAAGCGCAAAACTTAATTTAAGCTCGCGGATACCTACATCTTGCCCATGCATTAAAAATGCATGGTTATTTGTGCAAAAGTAAAATGTTGTGAACAAATCAAAAAGAACAACTGCGAGGGCATTTTTTAATCAATTCTTTCTGACCTTAGAGGCCTCTCTGAGGTCATTGTTTGACTTTTTGGCGATGAGAGTGGATTTTTTTATGTTTTTTCCCCCCCCCACAGTTATCTGCACTTTAGTCCCAAGACTCTTGTTGACTGACATTGTATTGAGCAATATTAAACCAAGCTTCATGTCAAGGCCTGGATTTAAGCACTTTGATAAGAATGACTTTATATTGTAGATATAGGCTACAGAGGTATATATTTTTACATTTTCTCCCTGGGGTTTTTGGTGTGCCTCAAGTTTTTTTCAATGAAAAAAGTGTGCGCCTTGTTCGGCTCATAAAAATGGTTGAAAAAACTCGCTGTATTAACGGACGTAGTCTCGCCTGTCTCAACTCCTATCTCCGCCGTTCTGAATCATGGGCTTTCATGGAGTGATTTCAAGCAAGCATTAACACACATGTGGATACGGAGCTTTGGGCCAAGAGCCAACTTTAGGACGCCAACTGTAAAGGTGTTTTCGAGAGGTATGAAGATGCTATATGGGTTAACTTTGGCTAATTCTTTTTTTCCCGGGTTTTCCCCCACCCCCATATGGCCCGGGGTGGGATTGCAAGCAGAGTCAGTGCACGTCATTTTTTGGCCATTTTGTGCAGGGACCCGCCCCCACTGGGCTGGTCACTGCAGCTGTTAAAGTTTATGCACCGCTTTTGACAGATGCCAGCAGCACACAGCATTAACAGCTATAAAGAACAGGTTTGAGAGCTCCGCAATCGCACTTCAGCAGTTGTGAATTCTGGTTGTTATAAAAGGAGTAATAGTGTCCGCGGATTTGCTTGTTGGGGTTATTTTTCGAACATGAACCCCATCGTAAATGACGAAGACTGAATAGTAACGATATTCTAATTTTCTAGAGTTTCACTGTATGTTTATGTTGGTTGGCATGAATTTATATTAAGTTTTTCTGGCAATGTGTACATAATGTATCCACTTAATGCGCAGTTAACCGCATAATCACTGAGACGAACGCCGCGTCGCACGCCGCGCGGCGCCTGCTTTATTGGTGAGAGACCTTGTGGGAAAGTTAAGTCATTCATCAAGTATGGGGCCTGAGGGGGGAAGCTTGACATTTCCTGATAATTTGATCCGTCACAAGATTTCAAATGAACAGCTATACTTTTACACTGCGGGCTTTTCTCTCTTATTTTGGTATATTAGTTTTATTCTATCGTAATTGCATTAGTGAAATTAAATCATTCGCAGTTTATTATTTCTGAAGTTTGGTTCTAACACAGTGTTGATGATTGGATTGCATTAAATTTTCATGTAAAGTTTAAATAATGCAGAGAAAAGGGAATAATGTTCACCTGTTTGATGTGTTTAGCGCTGGAAAGGACCAAGGAGATTCTAGGTCAACAACAGACACGCCCAGAAGATCGATAGTCTCGCTTTGTGAAGGTCCCTGCTGTCTGTCACACCCTTGTGTCTTTCCGTCTTGCATCTGTATGACCTGCACTTCCACCATTGTCTGTCTGTTCACCACCCCATGCCACTGCCACCACAGGGGATGGCGCCGGCGCTTCCTGTGCGCCTCCTCACCGGTGGCCCCCTCCGCTCCGTTGTGGGCGTGACTATCTTTGGTGTGTGTTTTGTATACAGGAAGCTGGGGGCTCTGGCCCCCAGAGCTGAGCATGCTGCCGTTGTGTGCATATGCTGACTCTCCGCACTGTGCGTTAACAATAAACTTACGCTTTTGATCAGACAAAGGACCTTTGAGTTTCCTCCTTCATGGGGTATATATTTCTATAACAATTTGGCGTTGCTGGCATGTCTTGGCATGGATACTTTCGGCGGGACGAGCGGCTTTGTTTGGCCGACCTGGATCACCAGCCTCTGTTCCTTTTTGGAGACAAGGGAGAGCGCGCTCGTCCACGCACGGAAGGAATCCTTTTGCCACACAAGACCAAAAAGAACCTAACTTGGTGAGTTTTGTCTTTTCATCTGCGTAACGAGCACTTAAGTCGACACGGGGATTTGTTTATTTATGTATTTTTGGGGTATTTCATTCATTGCCACAGCATAGTCTGTGTGCGGGATTTTTTGGGGGGCTTTTTGTTCTAGATTGAAAACTAGCGGCTGCGCGTTAGTATCGTCCTGTAGGCGACCCTGAAAATTTCTCTAAGTGTCTTCAGCCAGAACCGCTCCATTTCAAGAACGCGCGCTCGCTGGTTGAACCAGCGAGGGGGGAATGGAGCGCCCCAAAGTGGGTAGGAGCAGGGAGAGACTAAGCGGGTTAGGCCCATTGTTCGTACGAGAAAATGGGTAAAAACAATCTAGAAGATGCAAGCTATGGAGTGCTTGCCTATGGTGCAGGCCATTACGCATCTTGCGTGATAATTTAGAAGAAGAAGGGAAGAAAAAAAATATACTTGGTTTTAAGAATATCACGGCAAAAGAGGTTAGAGAAAGAAATATGTAAAAACAATAGCTCCTCCGCCTTTCACCGAAGCGGAGAACACACAGGCGGACACACACACACACACACACCCCCACCCTACCCCTACTAACAATAAGTGTGCACCCAAACAAGGCGTTGGGTTTTTAAAAAATGAGCAGACTACTGTTGTCCCTCTTCCTCTCCCTATCCAGATCTGTCGGCGCCTTTCCTCCGCGCTCTGTCCTCTGCCTCAAAGCACCAGCCCCACGCCCCAACCACAGGCGGCGCCCGCACCAGCTGAGACCCCGCGAGAAGTGGGCCCAAACCGCAGAAGAAGAAGAGGCGGAAACAGACACACGCTCAGGAAACCACAGAAGAAGAAACGGGGGAAGCAAATATGTGAGACACCGACAACTGCTCTGGAGCACAGAGAGAAATTGCTCCAAATCCCGTGACTGTTCTCCACGGAGGGGGCAGCGTGATATACCAAACGCACCCGCGGAAACCCGCTTGAAAGTTGCCCCCGCACCGCAAACAGAAGAAGCCAAAAGTACCGGCACGTTTGGGTCATTCACCAACCCTCATGGACCACATGCTAACGCTTTGGGCTACCTGGGCCTCCTGCGGACTTTGAAAAACTTCCACAGCCCGGCGGAAAGACTGTGTGCTCGACATGGGTCGAAGGACTGTTACCGGAGGAGGCGTTAAAGGCAGAGGGCCTCTCAAGCTCACACGGGGCCAGAGGACGGCAGAGGCGGGCACGGAGGAAACACGAGCGACTGACCAAACCTGGGTTCACATTCGTCACCAAAGCGACCGCTCATGTAAGTTTGAACAAGAACAAATTGCAATTGGCACTTTTTAGAGATAATTCATGCCCGTAATATACGCTAACAACCTGTGGTGTACAAGTTAAAATTCTGGATGACTCCGGGGCAACAAATTCTGTGCTAAAAGTGACAGCCTTTCTGTCTCCCCTAAAATGAGTGGCCGCTTCACATTCTCATTAGCAGCGGGGGGGAGAGACGACTAAAGAGCAATTTACGTCACCGCTAACGTGTTTTGATTCTCAGGGCAACCAGCTTAAACATTCTTTTCTATATTCCCCATTGTGCCCGGTTAATCTACTAGGCCGAGACCTTATGTGCAGACTCAATTAAAAATAGATAAATAAAAGGAGGCACCGGTCCCAAAAGTTAACTACCACTGGAAATTGACACCAAACCCTGAGATTGCTAAGTTATTAGCCACAACAAGTGGATAGTGACGCCCGCACAAAAATTTGGAGGTCAACCACGCGAACGACCTAAGCTGCTCTCTCCGGTCGGTCCCAGACAATAACTTGGAGTTTGAAAATTCATGCAGTGTAGGGAAGATAGGCTAACGGAGTACGTTTATTGAGATAGGCACCACTATCTGTGCTACTTAATGAGCAACAAAAACATTTTATCGTGAAACAAAGGTGAAGTATTAAAGTTTGAGACTAATTTACATTTTTAATGAATCCGACCTGGCTTTATTGAAAAAGAAAAAAAATAAGGAAAATAAACATTTTTTTTAGGTGACAAGAGCTCATTAGAGATATAGGGGACACCATTTGTGATAAGCCCGAAATACAGACCACGTGGTAAACACTAAAGTTGGAAATGGATTTCTTTTTTTTTTTAGGAAAAATCTCTTAAAAAGCTTTGCATGTTCTGCAGGCTCTGGAAGTTGCAACAATAGGAATAACTCATGAGACAATTGTAATTGGACATGGAAAATATAACAAAGTTAAAATTACAGGCCTTCTGTGTTGTCTATGTGTTTGTGTGTGTTACATGTTTGTGTGTTATATGTTTTGTGTATGTTATATGTTTGTGTGTCATGTCAAAGTACACTACGCTGACCTTAACAAACTGGACCAAAATACTAACGTGGGAAATCGGCCTGTGATGTGACTGTGATGTGACTGTGATATGACTGTGATATGAGTGTGATGTGTGAAATGAGGAATGCTGAACGGAATCATGGAATAACAAATGTGTCTGTAATGTTTTAATGTGATCATGGAATAATTATTTTTTGTCAACAGCATACGGTGTAAGTACTAGAGATTCAAAGATAACAAGCTTTATTGAACAGGTGTAAAAGTGAGAGTACTCTGGGATGAGTACTCTGAGAAAAGTACTCTGCTGAAAGTACTCGGAGATGAAATACCTCGCTGAAGATATTGGGAGTTCCTGCCTCTGCTGTTTGTCCTGACAGCGACACAGTCCAACCGCAGTGAGCTGTCGTTGGTTGAAGGACAACTTGGTTTGTAAACTCACATTTAGGGAAGTATAAAATTAGAAACATACATTTTGTTAAGTCTGTATTTTGCTACAGCCTCCGCCCTGATGCCAAACACCGTCTGTCAATGCAGTTATGTTTTGCCCAATTGGAAAAAGATTGACAAGCGAAAGTGGGCATTTTTTTTTTGTGTTTTTTTTGTGTTCTAATATTTCTTTTTCAGATGAGGGATAAACTACCCCTGCTTTAGGGATGACAGTAGTATGGATCATGAGGAAATGAGCCTCTACCTTGGCACCAAAGCCCACAATATGAATTGAGGACGATCCGGGAGAAAGCAACTGGAGATGAACGGAACAGTCGGTACTTTTGCAGCCTCACTGAGGGCCACTGAGACCCACTGCTTACTTCTCAGCAAAACTCGATCCCGTGGCAGCAGGGTTGCCTCGCTGCCTGCGGGCTGTGGCTGCCGCTGAGAAAGCGGCCCTAGCATCACGTGACCTTGTGGGATACACTGAACTAACTTTGCTTGTGCCCCATGCTGTTTCCCTGATCCTGTTAGAGCAGAGGGCCTCTCACCTTTCTGCGGCTCGTTGGCTGGGGTACAAAGGGGAGGCACGCTGCTGTATCGCCACAATAGAACAGATATGCACTCCCAGGCCAGACCTGAAAGAGGTGCCTCTGACTAATCCTGACTTGATTTTTTATATACAGACGGAGCCGCGTCACGTGACAACACTGGGAAGAACCGAGTCGGCTATGCTGTGTGCTCTGATTTTGATATTATAGACTCTGGTAGTTTGCCCCACTACCATTCAGCACAAACCGCTGAGCTGGTCGCGCCCACCGGGGCTTGTGAGCTGGCAGCGGGCAAAACTGTTAACATATTATGTGATACGCGCTATGGTTTCTCTGTGGTGCACGACTGGGAAGCACTGTGGAAACACCGCAATTTTATGAAATCTGATGGTAAACCAATTCTTAATTCCACACAGGTTGAACGTCTGCTGAAAGCTATAATGTTGCCCTTAGAGATCGCTGTATGCAAATGCCAGGCCCACACTAATGCCACTGATCCCATCTCTGCAGGGAATCGGCGCGCGGACAAGGCAGCGGCATACGCACCTCTACACACACACACACACACTACCCCACTCAAGACGTTGATATTTTCTACTCCAGCAGAGACGCTGCTGTGAGAGGGGAATGGGGCTCAACGACGGCATGGTGTGTGTGGCTGGGACCAGACAGCAAACCGTGCCTACCACGGCATTTCTTCAGACAGTTTGCAATTTTAGCACATGGTCGAGACCATGCCTCAAAAGGAGGGATGATGTGTGATTTAATCACACAAAATTGGTATACAAAGGGGTTTACGGCATTTGCACAGAGATTCAGCCAAACATGCGCTATATGCCCCGCGCACAACCCAGGTAAGTCCCAAAAGTATCCAACAGGCTGCTCATCCTCCGCCCCTGCGCCCATTTCAACATGTCCAAAGGGACTTTGTTGAACTCACACCATGCCAAGGTAAGTAATACTGTCTGGTTCTGGCGGATCTCTGGTCCAAATGGACTGAAGTATTTGCAGGCATACACGCCACAAGCAACGCGGTGGTGAAAGCTCTGCTCACAAAAATTGTGCCCCGAGAAAAAAAATCTCTAGTGACACTGGCAGTCACTTTGTAGCAAAAGTCATTGAGGAAGTGGGTGAATTTCTGGGCATTGATATACGTAAACACTGCAGTTACGCCCCCTGGTCCGGAGGCACGTGCGAGCGAGAGAATGGCACTCAAAGCTCTGCCGCTAGCCCCACGTTGGGCGCGGGACCCCCGAACAGAGATCTGCCAAGCACCTCTTTGTGTGATGACGACATGCTGTCCTATTGTAAGGAAATTAATGCACTTTTGTCCTCTATTTCTGCCCAGGTCAGGAGCGCCCTGCCACAGGCTGCGCAGGCGACTGGGTCCTGATGAAGGAAACGAGACGAAAGCATTGGCGGTCCAAGCGCTGGCTGGGCCCATTCCTCGCCCTCCTGGTGACGGACACTGCCGTTAAGGTCGCGGAGAGGACAACTTGGATCCACGCCAACCACTGTCGTGCGGTGCTGCCACTGAGGGCCATAGACAAGGACACCGAGGGCGCGGACGGACCAGGCCCATCCGCGGCTCCCTACGCTGAATAGGTCTGCTGGCGTGCGGCCACCGTCGGTGAAGCAGGCCAACAACAACACCCAGAGATTCCCAGCGTTCCCGAGGCGACCCCCCTTTGCCCAACTCCCCAGCCCCCGGACCCCAAGGCCTGGGAGCCATGAAGGCCCTGAGCGCTCTGCTCAGCCGCAGCAAGTATGCAGAGCTGCTGCCCATTCCAAAGATTTCTCCAGAGCTTGTTCCCTCTGGCCATAATGCAGATTGGAGCTCTGCTGGAGTGCCCCCTGGTGTCTCGTCTCCCGTGTGTCCGGAGGAGGTGGAGATGAGGGCTGCTCTACAGTTCCTGATGAGGCACATGGTGAAGCGTGCTGTCATGAGGTCTCCCATCAAACGAGCTTTGGGCCTGGCCGATCTGGAGCGTGCTCAAGCCATGGTCGCCACACCCCAAACCCCGAGCACTCTGCCCAACCGAGTGCTGAGGCCAAGGCTTCAACGCAAATAGAGTCTTGCCGCTCCAAGACCAAACATCGCCATGACCACTAACGCTCCACACACGCTCATAGGGAGCGGTGCCACTGACTGCGAGACGGCACTGCTCGTGAGTATTCCCGCGGAAAAGACTACCGAACGTAGACCGGCATGGGCCCTTGGACTGTTATGCTGGCCACACTGACACTACTTTCCGTGCTGACCGTGTTTATTATGTTAATATTGCCTTCTCTTATCGCTGTCCGGATCCATTGTGTTATTATAATGTGCTCTTTCTTTTATTGACAAGCATGTGTCTTTTCCTGTCCACTTTGGACAGCAATAATTTAAGTGTTTCAAGCTTGAAGGTGGTGTGATTACGATGCCTCTGGTATTTAACTGATTAATGCAAAAATGGTTTTGAATTATCAGAAGAGGGGAGTGTGGTGACAGTTTTTGGAGTAATTACATTAAAACCAGCCGCAGCAAATACACGGACGTCAAAGGCCTTTTACCAATGCAGACAACCTTCTGACGCCATGCTGAGCTTTGTGAAGGTCCCTGCTGTCTGTCACACCCTTGTGTCTTTCCGTCTTGCATCTGTATGACCTGCACTTCCACCATTGTCTGTCTGTTCACACCCCATGCCACTGCCACCACAGGGGATGGCGCCGGCGCTTCCTGTGCGCCTCCTCACCGGTGGCCCCCTCCGCTCCGTTGTGGGCGTGACTATCTTTGGTGTGTGTTTTGTATACAGGAAGCTGGGGGCTCTGGCCCCCAGAGCTGAGCATGCTGCCGTTGTGTGCATATGCTGACTCTCCGCACTGTGCGTTAACAATAAACTTACGCTTTTGATCAGACAAAGGACCTTTGAGTTTCCTCCTTCATGGGGTATATATTTCTATAACAACCATCACAGACCAGAACCAGCAAGTACCATCACAGACCAGAACCAGGAAGAACCATCACAGACCAGAACCAGCAAGTACCATCACAGACCAGAACAGACCAGAACCAATAAGTACCATCACAGACCAGAACCAGGAAGAACCATCACAGACCAGAACCAGCAAGTACCATCACAGACCAGAACCAGCAAGTACCATCACAGACCAGAACCAGGAAGAACCATCACAGACCAGAACCAGGAAGAACCATCACAGACCAGAACCAGGAAGAACCATCACAGACCAGTACCAGAAAGAACCATCACAGACCAGAACCAGCAAGTACCATCACAGACCAGAACCAGCAAGTACCATCACAGACCAGAACCAGCAAGTACCATCACAGACCAGAACCAGAAAGAACCATCACAGACCAGAATCAGGAAGAACCATCACAGAACAGTACCAGGGAATACCATCAAAGACCAGAACCAGGAAGAACCATCACAGACCAGAACCAGCAAGTACCATCACAGACCAGAACCAGCAAGTACCATTACAGACTAGTACCAGGAAATACCATCTCAGACCAGAACCAATAAGTACCATCACAGACCAGAACCAGGAAGAACCATCACAGACCAGAACCAGCAAGTACCATCACAGACCAGAACCAGCAAGTACCATCACAGACCAGAACCAGCAAGTACCATCACAGACCAGAACCAGCAAGTACCATCACAGACCAGAACCAGCAAGTACCATCACAGACCAGAACCAGGAAGAACCATCACAGACCAGAACCAGCAAGTACCATCACAGACCAGAACCAGCAAGTACCATCACAGACTAGAACCAGCAAGTACCATCACAGACCAGAACCAGCAAGTACCATCACAGACCAGTACCAGCAAGTACCATCACAGACCAGAACCAGCAAGTACCATCACAGACCAGAACCAGGAAGAACCATCACAGACCAGAACCAGCAAGTACCATCACAGACCAGAACCAGCAAGTACCATCACAGACCAGAACCAGCAAGTACCATCACAGACCAGAACCAGCAAGTACCATCACAGACCAGAACCAGCAAGTACCATCACAGACCAGAACCAGGAAGAACCATCACAGACCAGAATCAGGAAGAACCATCACAGAACAGTACCAGGGAATACCATCAAAGACCAGAATCAGGAAGAACCATCACAGAACAGTACCAGGGAATACCATCAAAGACCAGAACCAGGAAGAACCATCACAGACCAGAACCAGCAAGTACCATCACAGACTAGTACCAGGAAATACCATCTCAGACCAGAACCAATAAGTACCATCACAGACCAGAACCAGGAAGAACCATCACAGACCAGAACCAGCAAGTACCATCACAGACCAGAACCAGGAAGAACAATCACAGACCAGAACCAGCAAGTACCATCACAGACCAGAACCAGCAAGTACCATCACAGACCAGAACCAGGAAGAACAATCACAGACCAGAACCAGCAAGTACCATCACAGACCAGAACCAGCAAGTACCATCACAGACCAGAACCAGCAAGTACCATCACAGACCAGAACCAGCAAGTACCATCACAGACTAGAACCGGCAAGTACCATCACAGACCAGAACCAGCAAGTACCATCACAGACTAGTACCAGGAAATACCATCTCAGACCAGAACCAGGAAGAACCATCACAGACCAGTACCAGGGAATACCATCAAAGACCAGAACCAGGAAGAACCATCACAGACTAGTACCAGGAAATACCATCACAGACCAGAACCAATAAGTACCATCACAGACCAGAACCAGGAAGAACCATCACAGACCAGAACCAGCAAGTACCATCACAGACTAGTACCAGGAAATACCATCTCAGACCAGAACCAATAAGTACCATCACAGACCAGAACCAGGAAGAACCATCACAGACCAGAACCAGCAAGTACCATCACAGACTAGTACCAGGAAATACCATCTCAGACCAGAACCAGGAAGAACCATCACAGACCAGAACCAAGGAAGAACCATCACAGACCAGAACCAGGAAGAACCATCACAGACCAGAACCAAGGAAGAATCATCACAGACCAGAACCAATAAGTACCATCACAGACCAGAACCAAGGAAGAACCATCACAGAACAGAACCAAGGAAGAACCATCACAGACCAGAACCAGGAAGAACCATCACAGACTAGAACCAAGAAGTATCTGGTCCCTCTCTTTTCCCTCTCACTGGTCTCTCCTTAGTTTCTCTGGTCTCTCTCTGGTCTCTCTCTGGTCTCTCTCCGGTCTCTCTCTCCGATCTCTCTCTGGTCTCTCTCTTGTCTCTCTCCGATCTCTCTCTCTGGTCTCTGAGGAGCACAGGGACTGGACTCCTGCTGGGACTCTGAGGAGCACAGGGACTGGACTCCTGCTGGGACTCTGAGGAGCACAGGGACTGGACTCCTGCTGGGACTCTGAGGAGCACAGGGACTGGACTCCTGCTGGGACTCTGAGGAGCACAGGGACTGGACTCCTGCTGGGACTCTGAGGAGCACAGGGACTGGCCTCCTGCTGGGACTCTGAGGAGCACAGGGACTGGACTCCTGCTGGGACTCTGAGGAGCACAGGGACTGGCCTCCTGCTAAGACTCTGAGGAGCAGAGGGACTGGACTCCTGCAGGGACTCTGAGGAGCACAGGGACTGGACTCCTGCTGGGACTCTGAGGAGCACAGGGACTGGACTCCTGCTGGGACTCTGAGGAGCACAGGGACTGGACTCCTGCTGGGACTCTGAGGAGCATAGGGACTGGACTCCTGTTAGTGCCCAGAGTCAGAACTAAACATGGGGAGGCTGCTTTTCAGATTCATGCTGCTAAAATCTGGAACAATCTTCCTGAAGATGTGAGACAGGCCTCCTCTCTGACTATGTTTAAAACCAGGTTAAAAACAGTTCTGTTTAGCTGTGCATACAACCGAGGGAAATTATGTTTTTATCTTTCTTTTTAATGTTCTGTGATTATTTATGATTTTAATGCTTTCTTATTTTGTTCAGCACTTTGAGTTGCCTTGTGAATGAATTGTGCTATATAAATAAACTTGCCTTGCCTCTCTCCGGTCTCTCTCTGGTCTCTCTCTGGTCACTCTCTCCGGTGTCTCTCTCCGGTCTCTCTCTCTGGTCTCTCTCTGGTCTCTCTCTGGTCTCTCTCTGGTCTCTCTCTCCGGTCTCTCTCTCTGGTCTCTCTCTGGTCTCTCTCTGGTCTCTCTCCAGTCTCTCTCTCCGGTCTCTGTCTCCGGTCTCTCTCTGGTCTCTCTCTCTGGTCTCTCTGGTCTCTCTCTCCGGTCTCTCTCTCTGGTCTCTCTCTGGTCTCTCTCTGGTCTCTCTCCAGTCTCTCTCTCCGGTCTCTGTCTCCGGTCTCTCTCTGGTCTCTCTCTCTGGTCTCTCTCCGGTCTCTCTCTCTGGTCTCTCTCTGGTCTCTCTCCGGTCTCTCTCTCTGGTCTCTCTCTGGTCTCTCTCCGGTCTCTCTCTCTGGTCTCTCTCCGGTCTCTCTCTCTGGTCTCTCTGGCCTCTTGTTCTTTCGTGACAATCTCCAAAACAAATCTATTTATTCTCCCATTTGCTGAAAGCTATTAAACATTTATCCAACGCTGACACGTCCTGCAGAGAAAGAGGAGGATCAGGAGGAAAGGAAGAGGAGAAGGAGAAGGAGGAGGTGGAGGAGGGGGAGGAGAGGAGGAGAAACAGGAGGAGGGGGAAGCGGAGGGGAAGGGGAGAAGGAGAGGGAGGAGGTGGAGGAGGCGGAGGATGAGAAGGGGGAGGAGGAGGAGAAGAGGAGGAGAGGGTGGAGGAAGAGAAGGAGTAGAGTAGAGTAGAGTAGAGTAGAGTAGAGTAGGGTAGGGTAGGGTAGAGTAGAGTAGAGTAGAGTAGGGTAGGGTAGGGTAGGGTAGAGTAGAGTAGAGTAGAGTAGAGTAGAGTAGGGTAGGGTAGGGTAGGGTAGGGTAGAGTAGAGTAGAGTAGAGTAGAGTAGGAGTATGGTAGAGTAGAGTAGTCACACATGCCAAGGTAAGTAAATACTGTCTGGTTCTGGCGGATCTCTGGTCCAAATGGACTGAAGTATTTGCAGGCATACACGCACAAAGCAACGCGGTGGTCGAAAGCTCTGCTCACAAAAATTGTGCCCCGAGAAAAAAAACTCTATGACACTGCAAGACACTTTGTACAAAAGTCATGAGGAAGTGGGGTGAATTTCTGCTCATTGATAAACGAACGTAAACACTGCAGTACGCCCCCTGTCCGAGGCACGTGCGAGCGAGAGAATGGCACTCAAAGCTCTGCCGACTAGCCCCACGTTGGCGTGGGACCCAAGAACAAGATCTGCCAAGCACCTCTTTGTGTGATGACGACATGCTGTCCAATTGTAAGGTAAATTAAGGCACTTTTGTCTCTATTTCTGCCCAGGTCAGGACGCCCTGCCACAGGCTGCGCAGAGCGACTGGGTCCTGATTAAGGAAACGAGACGAAAGCATTGGCGTCCAAGCGCTGGCTCGCCCATTCCTCGCCTCCTGTGACGACCTGCGTTAAGGTCGTCGGAGAGGACAACTTGGATCCACGCCAACCACTGTCGTGCGGGTGCGCCACTGAGGGCCATAGACGAGGACACCGAGGGCGCGGACGGACCGCCCATCCGCGGCTCCCTACGCTGAATAGGTCTGCTGGCGTGCGACACCATCGTGAAGCAGGCCCAACAACAACACCCAAATTACCCAGCGTTCCCGATGCGACCCCCCTTTGCCAAATACTCCCAAGCCCCGGACCCCAATGCCTGGGAGCCATGAAGGCCCTGAGCGCTCTGCTCAGCCGCATCAAGTATGCAGAGCTTGCTGCTCATTCCAAAGATTTCTCCAGAGCCTGCTCCCTCTGCCATAATCGCAGATTGAGAGCTCTGCGAGTGCCCCCTGGTGTCTCGCTCCCCGTGTGTCCGGAGAAGGTGGAGATGAGGGCTGCCATACAGTTCCTGATGAGGCACATGGTGAAGCGTGCTGTCATGAGGTCTCCCATCAAACGAGCTTTGGCTGGCCGATCTGGTGCGTGTCTCAACCATGGTCCCACACCCCAAACCCCGAGCACTCTGCCCAACCGAGTGCTGAGGCCAAGGCTTCAACGCAAATAGAGTCTTGCCGCTCCAAGACCAAACATCGCCATGACCACTAACGCACACACACGCTCATAGGGAGCGGTGCCACTGACTGCGAGACGCACTGCACGAGATATTCCCGCGGAAAAGACTACCGAACGTAGACCCGGCATGGGCCCCTTGGACTGTTAGGCTGGCCCACACTGACACTACTTCCGTGCTGACCGTGTTATTATGTTAATATTCCCTTCTCTTATCCGCTGTCCGATCCATTGTGTTATTATTATGTGCTCTTTCTTTTATTGACAATCGCATGTGTCTTTTTCCTGTCCACTTTGGACAGCAATATTTAAGTTTTCAAGCGTGAAGGTGGTTGTGATTACGATCCTCTGGTATTATAACTGATTAATGCAAAAATGGTTTTGAATTCTCAGAAGAGGGAGTGTGTGACATTTTTTTGGAGTAAATTACATTAAAACCTGCCGCAGCAAATACACGGACGTGCAAAGGCCTTTTACCACTGCAGACAACCTACTGACGCCATGCTGACTTTGTGAAAGGTCCCTGCTGGCTGACACACCCCTGTGTCTTTCCGGCTTGCATCTGTATGACCTTCACTCCACCATTGTCGTGTTCCCAACCCCATGCCACTGCCACCACAGGGGATGGCGCCGCGCTTCCTGTGCGCCACCTCACCGGTGGCCCCCTCCGCTCCGTTGTGGCGTGACTATCTAGTTGGTGTGTGTTTTTTGTATACAGGAAGCTGGGGCTCTGGCCCCAGAAGTGAGCATGCCTGCCGTTGTGTGTCATAGCTTACTCTCCCACTGTGCGTTAACAATAAACTGCGCTTTTTTGATCAGACAAAGGACCTTTGGAGTTTCCTCATCAGGGGTATATATTTCTATAACAGGACACACAACTTTTGTATGAAAATAAAAAGTTACGATCCCCAGCATTATTACCACAATCTGTATATTCTGGTCATGTGTATCCATATACCTATATAAGCTGCAATCATGACCTGAAACACACAGATAATATTTCACCAAGTGTGGAGGAAAGAAACTGTATTTTTGGTTCCCACTCCGAGCTCCTTCAAGGATTAATGGACCTCACCACTCTCGTGCCGCGTTCCTTTCTTGTGAGCACGTAATTGCCTCTTAAAAATATTTTTCATGGTTGAAGTGACTGTTTATTATTTGGGGTATTTTTGGACCATGAATCACCCCTGTTTGTTCGCGATTGAATTGCTCTGAACACCCAGCGAATCTATGTTTTGTAGTCTTGAAGAAAAGTTGTGAGTCTTTGGCTATTATACATCTAAGTTCATTCGCAAATAGTACCTAACAGGAAGGATGAACGTGGAATAATATTTTTCAGTTGGCAGATTGGAGTGGTGGTTACTCCAAGGCAAGGCTGGGTTAAATGTAATATTGTAATTTACATCCAGTATCACACTGACATAGTCAAAGATTATTGCACACTTTTCAAAAAACACGTATACAGTTTATTTCAAGGACGCACAGTTCAATACCCAATGCAACTTAAGTTATTAGAAATCATATCGAGGCATAAAAGTGAAGATACAATTATGCAAGTGCATGCAGTGTTTTTCATATGGATCAGAAGTAAATGAAGAAGTGAATGAATGAGACCAGAACATGGCTTTGTTTCAAAGAATGGAAAATGAAGCAGAGAACATCACAAGCTTCCTATTCCAGGTCGTCTCCAGGCGACCCCTCGTCTCCAACCCATGGCGTGGTTGGAGAAAGAAGCCAATGTTTTAAGTGGAGGGAATTCTTTGGATTGCTGCCTTTCATTACAGGAAAGAATCTGTACAAGGAGAACTGCGTTGACCAGGCAAGTATTCAACCCTTTTAATAGATAATCCGCAATAATAAAAATAAGATGAAGTTTATCTTTGTGCACTTCTTTAAAAATAACTATTCAGTTCAGAACTAGAACTCAAATATGCTTAGAAGAAACTGGAAATATTCCAAGATTTGTCTATCTTCATGCAATGGATCAAAGATGGTGCAATGAAAGAAGACTGCACAGGATGACATTTAGTTGACTCAATAGAATATCACAAAGAAATGAAACTTACCTGCACCAGTGTGAACATTTGCAATTTCATGGCAATGTCAGTATGAACAATGTGCAGTAAGGAAAGAGAGAAAGCTGCCGTCACTGCTGAGACTGGAAAATGCAGAATGACCAGACTTCCTAAAACGTCCACTTTGATCTACCTTATCTATCTTCAGCCATGGCAGCTTGGTGTTTATCTCAGGAACTGGAAAAGACTGTATTCATGGAGAGGGGGGGGGGGGGGGGGGGAGGGGACAAATTTCAAGCCGCAGCCAGGCCGGAGGGGTCCGGTTTGGCGACCACAGGATTTCATCTCTGCTGTTAGCGAACGATGGTGTCCTGATGGGCTTCCCACGACCAGGACCTGCAACATGCACTAGAACGTTTGCAGCCAAGTGTGAAGCACGCTGGATGAGAATTAGCAACCTCCAACTGAAGGCCATGGTGCTCGACCGAAAAGGGAGCCTTGCCCTCTCCAGTGGGTGGGGAGGTCCTTCCTCAATGGAGGAGTTCAAGTATCTCGGGGTCCTTGTTCACGTGTGGGGAAGGATAGAGCGCGAGATTGACAGGTGTGCGCGTGCGCAGTTATGCGGTTCGCTGTATCGGACCGTCTTGGTGAAGAGGGAGTTGAGCCGAAAGGCAAAGCTCTCAATTTACCGGCATCTTTGTCCCTCCCTCACCTATGGTCATGAGCATTGGGTAATGACCGGAAATGAGATCGCGGAACAAGCGGTCAACCCAAGGAAGACCAAAGAACAAAAGCCCAAAAACACACAAAAAAAAAAATGACTTCCTCCCAGAGTGGCTGGCGCTCCCTTCAGAATAGGGTGAGGAGCTCACTCGAGAGGAACCATTGAGGTGGCCCGGGCATCTGTCAGTATGCCTCCTGGACGCCACGATTGAAGCTGAAGAAATGGATGGATGGATAGGATGGAACTGGAAAAAGACATGTCATTGCAATTGAATTACAAAATAAATGTCCTTTCCACTTCAAATGATCCATTACTTTAATGCACGTATTCAGGACACTAAAAGCAGGTTGCAAAACTGGGATGGGGTAAGACTACTATTTTTTCAAGATTGAGTCTGTAAGGGCTTTTCAGACTTACAAGATAATGTAGGAGATACGATAGAAGCTAACTAAAACCCTAAAGTCAGAACAGTGAGATTGCAGGCTCTCCCTCTCTGGATGCTAAGGACCAGGTCTATTGCATTAAGTTCTATGCTATTCATGGGTGCTCAAGAACCCCGCCTCCAAATCATATATTTTGGCAATAATTTTACATGAAGAAAAAAGATTTGCTTCCATTATAAAGGTCCTCTAAGGATCGCTGTCATGACATAGCCCCCTCCATAATCCTGCAGAGCCGATGAATTGCAGACCGCAATCATCATGCAGAAGACATTTCTTCATGAGTGCCTTGCCTAAACCTTGAAAACAACATCTTTGGTGATATCTTGTGACACAGAAGCTCATCCTCATACTGTAATGTCCTTCTGGGCATTCATGTCAGAGCTTCTGCTTGTAGCTGCTGAGGTGGTGCACACAAGCCATATAACTGACATGATATACAAGTGCACATTCCAGTCAATTTAGTTCCAATGTATCAGCCATAAATCAAAACTTAAGTTATATCAGAGGACTTTAACAAAAACAGTTGTCCTTTTGCCAATATAGATCAGAGGATGAATTGGTTTGAACACCAATAGAACACATAGTTATTGGTCCATAGGGGCGTTTGACCAATGTCCATGACTGTTGATACTGTCCATGAATGCTATAATGTTAGAGTGTCCGGGAGCACACCACTGGTCCACATTAGTTGGGGGAGACCTCAACACTTTTACAGACCCGCCTGCATCAGCAAGAAAAAACTCTAATCCCATGGGGAAAAGTGAGAGGCACATTAGAAGCATGCTAAAAAAAGCCCAAATTGCGTCACAAAAACTGTGAAACACAAACTGCAAGCGAGGGACCACTTTACTGCATATGATGAATGGAAAGTATCTGAATTCGGAGCCCAAAATCTTTTCAAGGTTGTCTCACATTGATAGGAAAGAATTGTATTGGCTAACTACCAATGTGTAAGCCCTGACTCTTCATGGGAGATGGTTCATATGGCTCAAACATGATGAATGTACTTTGAAGTCTTAGTCATGGACACAGCGTACAGCACAATGTCCCTTTTTTTTTTCTTCTTTTTTTACACCTGTGCAACATTGAAAAGTGAAAAATAACCTGTTTGAGGTTGCTTTCACATGAATCTCAGAACCGCAGGAGGTCAGAAGTAATGTATGAAGACACTCTGTGCGGGATCTTCCTAATATTTCCAGCAGCCTTCTTTGTCGTTTTCCATATTTTTACATATTCACCTTCACTCAGTCGACTCTAATCTAATTACCCTCATCCCGTAACTGGATGCTCCTGGTGACCTGGGGCTTCTTACTTCAATGCTCTTTCATGTTGAAAAAAGTCGGCGCTCACAGTAGGACGGCGTACATTAAGGGTTAAACTATTGCAGAATTTGTGGTGTTGTGGCAGATGAAAACATCTTGTGCAGTTTTATGGAATGCAGGGATTTTTATCTTGTTAAACATATTAATATGTAAGATATAAGAATATTGTTTCCACCTCTACAACCATTTAAGTGTGAGTACAGAAAGCTGAAGCCGCCCATAACATTTTGCTTTTTCCCAAATTCAGGATTCCAGATTCATTTATGTCCATTTGCAGTAAAACCACATTGGCAAAACCTGTGCAAGACTTCCCAGTGTGCCCCATGAAGAAGTTTGATTAGAACCAAATCACACTGGTGATGCGGAGAGGCAATGTAGTCCACAATATCAGACGTTGAGGACCAGTTACAAGTATCTGGTATACCACAGGCTAATGGCAACCTCGAACAGGCAACGAGGAAAGCCCTAAGAAAGAAAATACCTCCAGCGCGTAAGGCAGTCCAAAAAGCTGGCTCAATGGCAAAATCAAGGCCCGGGCAATTTAAAGTAAAACGTCCATCATTGCACAATCGCAAGTGACCCGAATTTGAGGATCAGAGGGAATCGGATCAGAAATTACTAAGTTATTATAATAATGAATGGTTTATACAGCACTTTTTTGGACACCTCCTGACGCTTCATTAGCAATCATTCACATCATGGATTAGACTTCCTTCATTAGTCCCACAGTGGAGAATTTCAGTGTTTGCATCACCACTACAGAACAGTAGGAATGAGTAGCACACAACACAAGATCAAGGAAAAATAACTCTATGCTAAATAAAAAGGAAAAAAATCTCTAACTCTCAGCATCAAAAAGAACAAGTATAAAGACATTATAAAAGAGTTCTGAAAACAGCGACTGTAACAATATAGACTATGCTTCCTATTCCAAGGAAAGTGAAGAAAGCCCGAGCCAGAGGAAAAATGTTTTGTTCATGAGCACTTTCTCTATAAGGCTTCGGCTGTTGGGTCAGCCCTGTCCCATCCCTGTCCCATGGTCTATGGCCTCCTCCCTCGCCACTAGTTTTCAAAACAAGTAAACTGATTTGCAGGCGGCAGCAGGAGGCAGTTTGAAAATGCCCTTAAATGGGCTCAGATTCAGTAAATAGGCTCATGCTGTGTTAGCTCTATCGAAGGTATTTGAAACGCATTCTAATCTATGATGCATTGATTGTCTCTTTGGGAGATATTTGTGAAATGAATCTGATCAACGCCGTTCATCATCAGCACCGAAGATCACACAATACACCCTCAAAGCAGAACAATGCAAACCATTCAGCAAGATCTGATCGCGGGCCGCTAATCGGTTTTCCTCTGAGCTGTAATCCACTCTTGTCTTTGGAAACAACAAGAAATCAGAAAAAAGTGTGAATTTTCCGTTAAATATAGATAATGCTGGCCAAGAAAAACAAATAAAACTTGAAACAGGTCATAATAGTATTTGGAAGCATGAGGTGCTTTTTGGATACAGACAAAGTTTGTCCAAATAAACGCAAATTGAGCAAACCTGTGTAGGGTTAATGAATCGATATCACCATAACTTCAATTATCAAGTTTAAATCGGAGAATTGGATCAAAAACAATCATGCAAGTAAATAAAAAAATGAAATCACAACTGATAAACGGCGTATGAAGTCACTTTATCGATTAATGGCAAATGTAATTAGTCAGTACTCATATGACAATTAATTATTTAATTAGCTAGTTAGTTCCACATTCTTTTCAAGAGAATCTGAGGCATATAATCAATAAACAGTTACCTCTATTCAGGACAAATAGCACTTTCAGAAAATATAAGTTTTGTAGATTTGAGGCAATATTCAATACAGATTAGATATAACAATGCAAATTGTCAAAATAACATGAAGAAAATGACTGATTGTAAAGATACATGTTAAAAGGCTAAAGTAAGGGCCAAAATTGTCCATATGGATTGGTAGGTTGCTAAGTGTCTTTTGCTTGAATTGTAGGCTTCAGTAAGCAACACTGGTGGGCGGAGCAGAATCATACTACCAGAATGTGACGCTGGTCGCCTCCAGACCTCTGATGCAGAAGATCCTGGAGCTGAAGTTTAAGCCCATTGTTATGAAAACAGGTGTCATTTCTGCAGCACAACACCATACAATATGTGTTTGAGTAAAAAACATGAATTAAGAAGAACCCTGACACAATAAAAACACTTTTTTTAAATTATTTTGTTGTTCTTAAATTCCAATTATTCAGAAATCGTCGCACTGCTGAGCTCTGTCAGATTCAGTATCTGTCTGATCTACATTTGATCTGGCTCCACATTATATTTAACCAGCCCAAACGGCAGTAACTGTGATCTTGTATTTGCTCCTGTTTTCCTTCCAGCTCTGTCTGATAAACTCCATAGAATCAGTGCTTATTGTGTAAAAATCTTGTCCAAACTCGTCCCGTCTTCTCTGTCGTATTGGTTTAAACGGACAGGAAGGAGCGGGGCCTAAACTATGAAGGCCTTTGTGTGGTAAACACTGGAACACATATCGTTTTCATTTGTAGAAACGGAGGAGGATAAAGAGATGTAGTATTTTAATAAAGATATGTTCTTTATTTTATATGACAAAGTCCACGGATAAAAATCTGTTTCTAGTTTTCCGCTCGGTTGAAATCACCCATCTCTCTCTCTGCTACTGTCAGCTCCTCTGACATCTGCTTTTTGCAAAATCCCGACCTTCAAGGCCTCGAAATTGGGTTTAAATGAAAAGCTGTGGCTCCCTCTGGTGGCCATGATGTGTGTCTACTCATTTTCTTCAGTGAATCCACAAATATGTCCAAATTAAATGTAAATGATCTAGAAATAAAACAGTATATGTCAGAATGAATACAGATATGACATGTTTTGAATTGGACATATAGTGTTGTCTTGAAAACAAATGTTATCAAGACATTATTATTATCACCACAAAAGCCATGTCTGTTTTGTAAAAGTAGCTGTCTGATAGAAAAGGTTGGCGTTCCCTGTTCTAATGTTTCCTGAATGTAATTTTGCAGACGCCATGTTGAACCTGGCCGATCGTCTGGAGGGGCCCTTTAACTTCGAGTCGGTCATGGATCCCATCGACGTGAAGATCTCTGAGGCCATCATGAACATGCAGGAGAACAGCATGCAAGTCTCCCAGAAGGTACCGCCCACTTTTATTATTCAAACCTGTGTACACACATTTCACACACAAAACACCCCAAAATAAGTAGTTTCATAATGACATTATAGATATAGACGGTCCAGCAGCAGAAACACATCCATCCACACAAACATCCATAAATAAATCGGTCTTAATGTTACCAACAAGAGTAAATAACACATGTTTAGCTCAGACAGTGTTGTGTGGTCTTGTTGTCGTGGCAACAATAGATCTATATGTTCAGGACTTGGATTTTGTGCGTGTTTTGGTTGTTCATGTGGTTACTCTTGTCCCACTCTTTCTCTTGTGTCTCTTCTTTCAGGTGTTCCAGGGTTGTGGGCAGCCCAAACCCAGCATGGCCTTCAGAACCAAGCGATCCATCAAAGAGACGGCGTTTACAGGACGCTTCAGACCCTACAGTCCTGACGCCAGACCCACCACCGCCGCAGGCACCAGCTTAGACCGACTGGTAAGAGCCACCTCCTCTGCTGTTTTCTCACCGTCACTGTCCGTCCCTTTAAATGCTCACTCCATGTGTTTTTGTCAGACGGGGGATGTGAAGAAGAGGCTGAAACATGCTAAAAAGTTCTGGTCCACGCTGCCAGAGACGGTGTGTGCGGGAGAGAGGATCGCCCCCGGAGACGAGTGCTGGAACGGCACCGCCAAAAGCAGGTACGACAAAACTGAACACAAATACAGTTATTCATAAATATACATTTCTAGAATAATTAACTCTGTTTTTTTTAAAGAGATTGTGAACATATTTTTTCCTCATAGGGAATCATTTCATATTGAAGTCCAGTAACGAAAGATCTATATATACTGCAGGCTTTATTATTTATGTTGAGCACAGAAAAAGTGGGAAAAAGTCTTGATGCCTTATCATTGGAAAGAAAGTCTGATTATTGATTTAATTAAATTGAAGTGCAATTAAACATCATTTTTAATGTTTGCTTTTGCCGCACGTGACAAGACTGAAATAATGTGAATGCATAGAAACACATACATTTCTAGTCCATCTATAACCATAAACCATTTCTTCCTGGGAGGGTGGTTTCGATCGGTGACATTTTAGGTGGTGCTCTTAAATGCATCTGTTGGTCATGTCTCAGTAGGATCCAGTTAAATTAAATCGGACTACAGTGATCTGGTTTTCTCTAGTGCTTTTAAACATACTCTTTGATGATTGGGTGATTAAGCCTAAAATCACACCAGCATTTACACATGACTAACCTTAGTGTTTTTTTATTGACAGATACGAGTCTGTTGTCATCGGCAACGGCCTGGCCAATCAGGTGTGGAACCCGGATGTGGACGTGGACATCACGAAGCCGGACATCGTGATCCGGAGTCAGATGGCGGTGCTGAAGGAGATGACCAGCTGGCTCAAAGCGGCGCACAGCGGCAACGACATCTCCTTTGAGACAGGTGAGGACTTTACACCGTTTAGTCTCATTTCCACACATTTGTTTGAATATAGATATAAAGACGTCACTACAGGTTTCACATCAGTGGCAGAAGGAGAAAATATAACAATGTTTCTATATTTATAATGTGTAAATGGAAAGATTAGTATGTTGTCAGTGGAAACCAGAGATGCAGTTTAGAGTCTGCAGTGTCCTCAGTGTCGCCCAATATTCAATGCTATCTCCTGAAAGAAGTAGAATATCTTTTGTTTTGTTTTATTTTTCAACATCAAACATGATTGGGTAATTAAAAAAAAAAAAAAATAAATAAAAAAAAACATCAAACATAACAATCTGGAAAAATAAAAAAATAATGCTATGTGCTTGTAAAGAAAGTGGGTTAGTCCCCCCTCCAGCTCATCCGGGGGGACCCCAGGGCGTTCCCAGCTGAGAGATATAGTCCCTCCAGCAGGTCCTGGGTCTTCCCCGGGGCCTCCTCAAGGGTGGGACGAGGGTCGATGTGGAGAAGCAGCGGCTCTACTCCGAGCTCCTCCCGTGTGACTGAGCTCCTCACCCTATCTCTAAGGGAGCGCCCAGCCACTCTGCGGAGGAAGCTCATTTCGACCGCTTGTATCCGCGATCTCGTTCTTTCGGTCATTACCCAAAGCTCATGACCATAGGTGAGGGAGGGAACGAAGATTGACCGGTAAATCGAGAGCTTTGCCTTTCGGCTCAGCTCCCTCTTTACCACAACGGTCCGATACAGCTCTGACTGCAGACGCTGCTCCCTCTTTACCACAACGGTCCGATACAGCTCTGACTGCAGACGCTGCTCCCTCTTTACCACAACGGTCCGATACAGCGACCGCATCACTGCGCACGCTGCACTGATCCGCCTGTCAATCTCACGCTCCATCCTTCCCTCACTCGTGAACAAGACCCCGAGATACTTGAACTCCTCCACTTGAGGAAGGACCTCTCCACCCACCTGGAGAGGGCAAGGCACCTTTTTCCGGTCGAGCACCATGGCCTCAGATTTGGAGGTGCTGATTCTCATCCCAGCCGCTTCACACTCGGCTGCAAACCGTCCCAGTGCATGCTGCAGGTCCTGGTTCTTTGGAGCCAACATGCTGAACTTATCTTGATATTTCCTTTATGCTAGAATGGAATTATTGTAAAATACCTAAAATCTTTAAGAACAATGTTAGCTTAAGCATAAATCTATAATTACACTTCGGGAAAACAAGTACATTTTCAAGATAAGTGCAGGATCCTAATTTGCTGAAGGGAGTTTCACACTTATACATGTAGTTAGTGATGGATGTGACATTTTATTTTATGTATTGAGCAAAACAAAAGCAGATTGAATTGTCAGAGGCTGTTGTGCAGACAGTCCTTAGACAGCCCCAAGATATGTTTTATGATAGACAGAGCAACAGTGTTCGTTGTACAATCTGAAACCTCTCCTCACAGCAGGCTGCGAGCTGCTGTCCAGAGCACACTTGTCCAGCAGGGGGAGACTGTCATGTGTATAAAACATCTATCGACTGTTTTTATTTTTGTCACATTCCTAAAAGCATATTACAAGAACATTTTAATGGTTTATGTGTGAGATATAACGATAATTAGTTCAGTAAATTACACTTTTACATGTTTTAAGTCATTTTAAGTCAGACTTATTTGTTGAGATTATAATTCAGGGTTTGATAATTGAATAAATAAATAAATTGTTATTTTATATTTTCATGAATAGAATAATTAAACCAGAATGCTGTAGAGAGCGTCTTTAGACCTGTTTTAAATTTGAAATTAAATTTTAAAAACTTTCCAGACATGTCCCTAATACAAAAAGATCCCTAAAACACAGTAGACACTTGAACATACCCCTGAACTAGCGGTGGAAGTCAGATCCTAGATCCATGTTCCCTGCAGACCTCTGAAGCTGTGCAGGGCAGGAACTGGTTAGTACTGTGATGGGAGACCTCTGGGAACAGGTGCCACTGGGGCGGCTGCGGCTGTAAAGTGTCAAACTGTTGTTGTGTCCTGAGGCAAGACCCTTCACCCACATTGCCAAGCATGATTCTGATGTGTTGGTGGTGGTTGGAAGGGCCAATGGCACAGACTGGTTGCCTCGCTTCTGTCAGTGTGCCCCAGGGCAGCTGTGGCTACAGTAGTTTATTATCACCGTGTATGTCCACACACCATGGTCACATTAAGAACAATCGGGAAATAAACCAAACGTTTCTATAGTTATCTACATGTGAGAAGTGACCTAAAAAAACTGGATGAACTTCATGCTCTCATACGTTACCTAATTCAAAAGAGCAATGGAGAAAAGCATAAAGTTATTAAAGAGATATATACCATGATGCAAGGACATCAGAAACAAAATGGTGAATTCAACCAAGGTGAAGTGGGAAAATGAACCAGAGGAAAGGATTGATAATGACAAGTGGTACGAAAGCATGAAGGCAAACTACTCACACGTACGAACGCCATATTGGCAAGAGTTTGCTTGGAAACTACATTTGAGGTTCTTCCAAACACCTAAAGCAATCTCAAAGTACACAAAGAACAAGAAGCTGGGAGAATGTTGGAGGAAGTGCGGGGAGAAAGAGGTGGACTACAGACATATTTTTATGACTTGTACGAAAATCCAAGACTATTGGACTGAGGTGAAAACAAATATTACGCAAGTATTTAGAAACATAAACCTGCACAACGACAAAACATTATCACTGGGAATATTAACTCAGAGAATGAAGAGAAGAGAGGAATACCTTTCTGGATAATACGAATAACCGCCCTCAAACAAATTACCAAAAACTGGAGAACAACCAACATTCCCAAAATCCAAAACTGGCTGGACGCAATTCAAGAGGTTCAGTTAAAGGAGACACTGTCACACAAGATTAATAATGAGGAAGATGAATTCAGGAGAAAATGGCACACAATCGATGATACGTTTACTTAAAAGTGCCCACCTAATTAGAATAAAAATAGTAATGCATTTTTAATCAACAATAACTATAAAACTAGATAGAGAGGAGCTTCTTAAGGGGAAAGAGAACAATTAGAACAATATGTTGTGTCTACAGGTGTGTGTGATTATATGTCTGCGTGCATACGTATGTGTATGTGTGTATGTATGTCTGCGCGTATATGTGGATGTATATGTATGTACATGTGTATGGGTATTTGTGTGTGTATATGTATATATAATGTGAAGTCAACAAATACGGACATTGGACACAGTAGAGGACGACAGACTAAACCAACATCACATTCTGTCTGTTTGTCAGTATATCAAAACTATTCAACATAAAGCCATAGGAATAATCATCTATTGTTTATAGTATTCTATATATTTACTTTCATATTGTTTTTTTATTTTATTTATTATTTATCTATGTATTTGTTTTGCTTTACCCTTCTCTTGACACAAGGGGAGCAAAGTGGAGGGAAAAAGGAAAAAAAAAGAAATCAAAATGTGTCTTGTTAAGATGTATGTATTAAGAAAAAAGAGTGAACTAATGAAGATGACACAATAAAGTATTATATAAAGAAATAAAATAAACCAAACGTTCCTTACAACTAGTTTTATTCAGGAGTAGCAGTATGTTTTTTCTTCTGCTTTTTGATTTTAACAAAGTAATTTCTGTAAAACAGTTTCTCAATAAGAACATAAGCTGTAAAACAGAAACTGCTGTGAATCAATTTAATAAAACATTTAAAGAAATTAACAGATTATTTATATTTTACTGCAGTAAAACTCATGACACAAATGATCAACGTCTTTTACAAAAACATGATTTCTGTTTATCAGTAGAAAAGCTCTGAGCGATGTGTTTAAAATATCAGATCTTTAACCCCTTAAGGATCACCCTCCCTGTACAGGGAGGATTCAGATATTTTTCATTTAACTGCATCAGTATTATAACTTAACTTGTGTCAATATAGTCAAGCTATACCTCTTTTGAAAGCATATTCCCACCTCTAAATGCATATTATGTTCAAATAAACATTAAATATCAACAAAAGTAAGTATTTGTAGTCAAACTGTATACATATAAAAAATATATATTGTCCTTTCTTACCTTTTCATGCTAATATTCTGGGCCAAATCACGTCTAATCCACACATGTGTGCATTCATTTTGTCCGGGGGGGTCTAGAGAATACTTATATCCAGTTGTTTTTTCTTCAAAGTCATCCTTATAGTAGATATCCACTTGTAACGACACATTTGAGTTTTGAAAGTTGCCCGAACAAAAATAAAACCGCGTCTTTGCGCACTGTCTGAAGACGCCATTGTTTTTTTTACCCAGAATCACTGGGTATGTTCGTCTTCCTCTCAGTCTTCCCTTCAAAACAAGCCCTCACTCGGACTTCTCAGTGCTATGGTTTGGGGGGTACAACAAGTTGACGAAAACAAGCGCACCAAACTTCAGCCCTCCAGGCATTTACCTTTCTGTGCGTCATGACAGCATTGTCTTGACTACCATTGGCCGATTTGGATGTCAATCAAACCATCTTGTAGCCAATAATCTCAGGTTTCAGGCGATGTGTCGGACTTCAAGGTTCCTCCCACTGTTCGAGTGTTATTTGAATGCGTAAGAGAGGAAAGTGGAGCATTTTCACGGAGAACACGCGCTATAACTATATAAATAATAGCTTTTCTGTAAACATTTCAATATCTGGAAAAAAATCCTATTTATAGCAAGAGTAATAGCCAAAAAATGATATAATTTGATTTTTGGTGTAATAATGTTGATAATTTGCATGTAAAACACTTTGGCACAATTGGCACAAAAATGGACCACTTGTGCCGAATGTGCCCATTAGTCACAAAAAAGCCCCCAGCATCAAAATGGTTTCAAATTCAAATCTAAAATTTCATACAGTTGTTGCCAACACCACAGACATCTGCTCTGGTGAGTTTGAACAACATATCATAAAGTATGTCTTCAGGAGAACCTTTTAAAATTGCCTTTTTTTTTGAGACAAAAAAACTAACTTTTACTCATGTTTGAGAAGGTGTAGTGCAGACTGTGTCCTTCCTAACAAACTGTAACATACATTTCCAGAAACTAGAAGGTGTTACCTTTCAAATGAGGTCTCATAACACAAAATCAGACACAAGATGTCCACACAATAAGCATTTCCATTTGGGTATCATAATTCAAGAAGGAGCAGGCGAAATTAGGTGATCCTTAAGGGGTTAAAATTAGAATTCAATCATCTTCATCGTCAAAGTCATCTTCATCGTCAAAGTTCAGCAGAGACACAGAGGAACCAGGACGCTCCAGACTGAACCCAACAAACAGCGGCTCTGAGACGGAGACGCTGACGGAGTGGAGGGGGCACCAGGATTTAACATAATCATCAACCTCAGAGAAAGACAGAACTCCAGCCTCAGAGTCCAGGAAAACACCTACTCTTTGTTTGTAGTAGTAGTCCATTTGTGTTTTCCTTTTACAATGATAAAAAGACCTCCTGTTTCCTTCCGTCCTCAGACTCCAGGACTGATCATTGTCCCCAAAGCGACACTGGTCCAGGTCTCCTCTGCGTCCGATTCCTCTGTGACTCAGTGCTATAGCTACATCTCCTCTCCACTCCACCTCAAAGTAAGAGCGTCCTGTGAGGGCGGTGGAGCTCAGCAGCTGTGGGCAGGAGCTGAAGCGGTCCTGGTGAGAGGGGTACAGCTGCAGCGCCTCCACTCTGGTCACTGTCCTTCTGTCCTCACTCAGCTGCAGAGTGTTATTGGCCGTGTTTGGATCCAGAGAGACGTCACAGAAGTCTGAGAACACACACACACTGGTGACCTCACTGTCACTTTAACACACCATGCAGCAAAACACACAATATACAACAGATTTTACATTTGCAACAGTTCAGACACAGGAAACTAAGGAAAATGGATCGTTGTAAATAGTTGTTTTATTGGTTCTTATTCTCTATATTTATTTATTTTAATAGTTTCTGAAACATCACTATCTTTTTTGTTCAAATGCGTCACATTAATGACTTTTGAATGCACTGGAAACGACAGCGAGACCTAAGTAGCTCTGAAACAGTTGTTTTACAATTGTTATTTTTCTCCCAGAGCAGAGAGAATGCACGATCTGAACCAAACAGATCAAGAGTAAATCCACTCAGATCCAAATCCATTCAGAGCAGAGAAAATGGTCCAAACCAAGCAGACTCTGCAGACATCACCCAGAGGAGAGGAAGCAGCTCATCACCAGCAGCTCCTCCACCTCTGCTGCTGCTGCACTTTATTACTATTGTAGTCACTTTTAGAATGATGCATTTATTTGTTTGTTTGGATGGATGTGTTTCTGCTGCTGGACACCTGCATTTCTCCATCAGGGATCAAGAAAGTATTTACCCAAAATCAGACCCAGATGTGTCTCTGACTAAACACCTCCATGTCCTTCCTGATCCTTTCTTCTCCTTATCATTGATCTGCTCTTGAGGTGGACCATAAGGAGCTGTCGCTCCATCTCAATAGGAGCACTCCCTCTGAGGAACATCTCAATCTCAGACTTTAAACCGTTCCTTCACTAATGAATGTGGATGGTCCTCGTGGACAGACCACCAACATACAGGTCAATGAAGAGAAAAGGCACAGATGGAGGAGGACTAAACATTCTAACTTATGACATCACTTCCTGTTTACTCACACTTCCATGGACCTGTGACCATCCACCTCTCTCCAGCCGGGTCCAGCCTGTAACACACAGGTCACTCACACATGGAACAAGACTCACAATAAGATCCAAACACAGACTGTGACAAAACTGAGGAATAATGTTGTTTATCTGTCGACTTCAATCTGACCAGAGGAAGGTGCTAAAACTACAGGATGTGTGGCCTTCAGGATTCTCTGGACCAAATGCTTTTGGAGGATTTGTGATTGAACTGCAGAGATGGAGCCTCAAAAAGACTCAATAAACAGAGATTATGTCTGTGATCATTCAATCATCAACATTTTCTATTGAGCCTCAGTGTTTTCTACAAAAGAACGTCTCCAGTTTAACCTCTTACTGTCGGACAAAACATTTCTTCTTATCATAGTGATCTTTCTCCTGTGATTTATGAACTGATCTGTGATTAACAATAATAATAATCCATGAAACTTCACAGACATTATTCAGACAGAGGTCTCCCATCACAGTACTATCCAGGCCCTCCCCTGCTTAGCTCCTGAGCTCTGACAGGATCAGGCTTCCACATGCAGGTTGGCTACATACATACTTTGTGACGAATCATTAAGTCAAAAACAGATTGTTTATATTTCAGTTCAGCGATAGATGTTTTTGCTCAGAATTGTGTTGAATTCAAATAGTTTCAGTTGAAACACTGTTGTCTTGTTGCCGTGGAGATACGCACTAGTTCTTATTCAAAAGAAAGACAGAATGAATGATTGAAGAAATACACAGTGAATACTTGAACAGAGAGAGTCTGGGCAGTGTGCTCACCTGAGTGTGTGCAGGGGGTAGTGGGGGTGGTCCCGTACAGCGGTCAGGACCTCTGCTGAGGCTCCTGGATGGTTGTAGCTCAGGTCTAACTCTGTCAGATGAGAGTGGGCGGAGCTTAGAGCAGAGGCCAGAGCAGCTCCGCCCCTCTCAGAGACCACACATCCTGAGAGTCTGTAAACACAAGGACACTTTCCATTCACTCCTCTGTGCACATTCAACAGGAGTCTGGTGATGTAGAAGCAACAGTTGTGAGTGTCTGAAGGCCCCAGGGCCTCCGGGCCCCTCAGCTGCAGAGAGGCCCCAGGGCCTCCGGGCCCCTCAGCTGCAGAGAGGCCCCAGGGCCTCCGGGCCCCTCAGCTGCAGAGAGGCCCCAGGGCCTCCGGGCCCCTCAGCTGCAGAGAGGCCCCAGGGCCTCCGGGCCCCTCAGCTGCAGAGAGCCCGCAGGGATAAAAGAGGCAGTAAAGACCAACGCTTCCAAGTCTGTAGAAGTGTTAATGGTTCATGAAATATGAAGTGGTTCTGACACATGTGTCTTTAAGGCCTCAGGAAAAGACAACATGTAAAAGTGATATGGGTCTGAAACAGCGAGACGAGCAGAGTGTGTCTCATGTCCACTCATCCACTCATGCTTCCTCCTCTGCTGCTCTAGTCCGTCTTCTTCCCTACACACTTATATGCGAGATCTACTAGGCTTATAATATAAAGTATTCAGTAGCCCTAGACTAGTTATGAGCGAAAGCCGCTTGTTGCTCCATTATCCGCGCGCAGCAATAACATGTCTATGAGCGAGGCCCGCAGTCGGGGAACACCGGGCCCTCCGGCGTTTGGAACACCGGACCCGGGGAACATCGGGCCGACCCCCTAGTTTACATGTTAGCATCATGTGACACTAGTTTACATGTTAGCATCATGTGATACTTGTTTACATGTTAGCATCATGTGATACATGTTACATGTTAGCATCATGTGATACATGTTACATGTTAGCATCATGTGATACTAGCTTACATGCTAACATGCTAATTCTGAAAATAACAAAACCATCAAGAGTAACAACAAATAGTGCAACTCTTATTGATAAAAGTTTCACTAATGACATGAGCAGCGGTACAATTAGTGGACTGCTAATAAATGATATTAGTGATCATTTACCCATATTTACTGTAACTAATCTAACTATTAAGGGTCATAAACAATATTATAGACGCATGCAAGCTGTTGAGAACATGAATACTTTTAAGGATGATTTAATGGAGCAGGATTGGAATACAATATATGGAACAATGGAGACAGAAGAGGCATATGAGAATGTTATACAGATATTCACCCATCTGTGCAATAAAGACTGTCCCTTACTTCACTAGGAGGAGCCAAAATCACAACACAAATGCTTGGATGACAACAGGCCTAATTAAGGCATGCAGAAAGAACAATACATTGTATACAAACTTTATAAGAAAAAAAAATAGAGATAAGGTACAAGAAATATAAAAACAAGCATAATGAGAAAGAGTAAGAAAGAATATTAGAGGAAGCTAATAGAAAATAACAAAGGTAATATGAAGGGGATATGGAATACACTAAATGAAATTATTAAAGGCAAATGCAATCATAATAACTACCCAAATCATTTCATGGAAAATGATCAGGAAATTCACAGCATGGAAGATGCAGCTCGTAAGTTTAATACATTCTTTGCTAATGTTGGTCCTGACTTAGCAGCCAAAATCCCCAAACAAAACATGGGAGAAACCTCTTGGGCACAGCCAATAGAAACTAATCCTCATTCCATGTTTCTACAGCCAGTGGATGAAATGGAAATGTTGGGAGTAGTCAGTCCATTTAAAAGTAAGAAATCAAGTGATTACAATGATGTGAGCATAGCCTTGATAAAAGAAGTCATTCATTATATCTCAAAACCATTAGTACACATCTTCAATGTATCATTCATTACAGGCACAGTCCCAAACAGTATGAAGATAGCAAAAGTGATAGCACTATTCAAAACTGGAAATAAGCATCATTTTACCAACTATAGACCTGTATCCTTATTACCGCAATTCTCTAAAGTATTAGAAACACTTTACACTGATAGATTAGATACATTTGTGGACAAGCATAACATACTACATGACAGTCAATATGGTTTCAGGGCAAAACGGTCCACATCTGCATGAATGGAGTCTGTTGAAGAAATCACACATTTCTTAGATGAAGGGAAAATCACAGCTGGGCTTTTTTTAGACTTGAAAAAAGCATTTGATACAATAAATCACAATATATGAATAGAGAAGTTAGAGAAATATGGGATATTGCATTAGAATGGATAAAAACAGTTTGTGAAGCTTGATGATGTCAGCTCTCCATATGTGGATGTTGTATGTGGTGTCCCCCAGGGGGCAGTAGTGGGTCCAAAGCTATTTATTTTATATATTCATGATTAGTGTAATGTGTCGCACATTTTCAAAACTGTGCTCTTTGCTGATGACACAAATTTGTTTTGTGCAAGTCACAACTGAAGCGAACTCACAACTCAGATAGAAACAGAAATGAACAAGTTAAAACAATGCCATCCATCCATTTTCTTCCCTTTAATCCATTTCTGGGTCAGGGGGGTGGCAGTCAGAGATGCACCCAAGTCTCATAGCACCAGCCCCTCACTGACCCTCTGCAGGTGGTGAGTCCACAGGAGGGATACAAAAATGGTTTGCTCCAAATAAATTATCATTACATTTGAACAAAACTAAAATGATGTTTTTTGGAAATGTTAAAGATAAGGAAGAAGTAACGCTTGAAATAGAAGGTGTTGAAACTGAAAGAGTAACAGACAATGCAAGCCTCGGGGACACAGTATGGCGCCAGTGTGTTTGGCTTGCTGTCTGTCTCTGCGCTCTTTTATTTTGATTGTGGCAATCCTAGCACTTGTTACAGCAAAAGTCAACTCTTTGCTGACTTATGATAGGCAGACGCTACTGGATATTCGCGTTTCGGCCCAGAATGTTGTGAATTTTGATCGTGAGGGACATGGAAGCACTTTCCCACCTTTCCTGTCTGGGATCCCGGCTTACCTCCGCTGTGTGCCGGCTCTACCTTCGTGGAGGGCGCGCCGTAGACGCCGAGGGAAGCGCAGTGGAAGGCTGGTGAAGCAAAAAGCTAGGCTGTTTTCTGCCACGGAGGATGCCCGCTTTGGATCAAGGCGTCCCGCGGTTCGCTACCTGGTTCCTGTGGTTGGCGCGGAGGAGGACGTGAAGATACGGACCCGCCGTTTCGCTTCGCCTCTACAGCGGCGAGGATTGAACTGTCACAATCTGAGGCCACTGCTCCGCGCGGGAGCTAATGTGAAGGCTCCGGTGGCTCCAGCCAGGATAGCGCTGGTAAATGCCAGATCGCTGGTAAACAAAACCTTTGTCGTGAAGGATTTTATTGTGTCCCGAAAGTTGGATTTCCTGTGCGTAACAGAGACATGGATCGGCGTTGGTGAGTCCAGTGCATTTTCTGAACTTTTGCCTGTTGACTTTACATATATCTCCACGCCAAGAACGTCGTCGGGTCGTGGAGGTGGGGTAGCGACTGTCTTTAAAAAACACTTTAAGTGTACACAGTTCGCTGTGGATTCCCCCGTGTCAAGCTTTGAAATAAGCACATTTGTTTTGGCTTCTGATCCACCCATTCTGTGCGCAGTTGTGTACAGACCACCCAAATATAACAAAGTCTTCATAAGTGACTTTTCCCATTTCTTGGCTGAAGTAGTGCCTAAGTTTGACCGAATATTGATTGTGGGTGATTTTAATATTCATGTGTGCTGCGCTGATAAACCAATGGTCAAAAGACTTCCTCGACCTGGTTGAGACTTTTAACTTTGTGCAGTATGTTTCCGGGCCCACGCAGGAACATGGACATACTTTGGACCTTGTTTTAGCTTATGGCATTTCAGTATGTAATCTGGAAATTTGTGATGCGGTTTTTTCTGATCATATGCCAATTGTCTTTGATGTACCTCTCCTGTGCAATGTAAAACAGTGCGCTCCAGCGCGTCATTGTCGGGTAATTAACTCAGCCACTGTCGCTCAGTTTTCTGCTGCCTTTGACCAGTCCCATTTGGCCGTTCATTCTGGGTTTGACTGTGATAGTGAAGGTTTTTCTATTTGTTTTGATGCTGCCTGTCGGTCTATTTTAGACCATGTGGCTCCTCTCAGACCAAGGCGTCCCAAGCCGAGTTCTGAGCCATGGCTAAATGAGTCCACTCGCGCAGCTAGACGTGAATGCAGAAAAGCGGAGCGAAGATGGAAAAGGGATAGACTGCAAATTTCCTATCAAATCTTAATTGATAGTCTACACAATTATCAGAAATGTGTCAAATCTGCTAAGGCACGGTATTTCTATGATATTGTCACATCCAACAGGAACAACCCTCGTGTTTTGTATAGTATGGTGAATGCTGCTCTTAATGTCCCCCCTTCAGATAGCCTTGAAGCATCAATTATAGTTTGTGAAAAACTCCTGCACTTTTTTATAAATAAGGTTGTGGCCACTAGGGCCTTAATCGGCCCTACACCGGCTGGCTCTTCTGTATTTGTGACCTGTACAGCTGTATTTCTTCAGTTTGAGCCTGTGACACTCTCTTGCTTGACAACGGTGGTCAGTCAAATGAAGCCGGCTGGTTCACCGGATGATCCCATCCCACCGCGCCTATTCAAAGAAGTGTTTTTCACTATAGCTCCTTTTGTTTTGCACATTGTGAATAATAGCCTGATTAAGGGAGTGGTGCCTGCCAGTTTTAAACATGCTGTTGTCCAGCCATTAATTAAGAAGTCTGGCCTTGATTCAAATGATCCTTCAAACTATCGTCCAATATCAAAACTTCCGTTTGTGTCCAAAATCTTGGAAAAGATCGTCTTTGCCCAGCTGAAGTCATTTCTGGATGAAAATGAGATTCCTGAGGTGTTCCAATCTGGTTTCAAGAACCTCCACAGTACAGAGTCAGCGTTGTTACGAGTTTATAATGATATCCTGATGTCCACTGACTCTGGCCACACGGTGGCGCTAGTACTGCTGGACTTGACGGCCGCATTTGACACAGTGGATCATGAAACCCTCCTGTGTCGCCTTGAACACTCAGTCGGCATTCAGGGCTATGCTCTGGAATGGTTCCGATCTTATCTGAGAGATAGGAGTTTCTGTGTGAGAGTTGGTGACTTTGTTTCCTCCACAGCCCCCCTGTCGTGTGGGGTGCCGCAAGGGTCCATCCTTGGGCCACTCCTCTTTTTGTTATATCTGTTGCCATTAGGAACTATCCTCCGGAGGTTTGGGGTGTCATTCCACCTGTACGCAGATGACAGCCAAATCTATGTGCCCCTTAAGCGTAGCAATAACTTTTGCAGCACCCAACTTCTCGAGTGCATATCTGAAATCAAAATGTGGATGGCAGCAAACTTTTTGCATTTCAATGAAAAAAAGAGTGAAGTTCTGCTGGTCGGGCCCAGCAATGGCAGCAGTAGCTCCGTGGACCTGGGACCTCTAACACAATTTGTTAAGCCCATAGTTTCAAACCTTGGAGTGAAAATGGATGCTGATTTTAAATTTGATAAACAAATAAGTGCAGTAGTGAAGTCTAGTTTCTTCCATTTAAGGCAACTTGCTAAAATAAAGTCCTCCCTTTCAAGACAGAATTTTGAAATTTTAATTCACGCTTTTGTTACAACTCGGCTGGACTATTGTAACGCCTTGTACACAGGGATCAGCCAGTCCTCACTTGCTCGTCTGCAGCTGGTACAGAACGCCGCGGCGCGTCTGTTAACAGGAACTCGGAAGTTTGACCATATCTCTCCGGTCCTGTCATCACTTCATTGGCTTCCTGTTCGCTACCGGATTGATTTTAAAGTCCTTCTGTTTGTCTATAAATGCCTGAATGGCCTTGCTCCGCGCTATCTGTCTGACCTACTGACGTCCTATGCTCCATCACGTTCGCTTAGGTCGGCGGATCAGGCTCTGCTCTGGGTTCCTCCGACTAAACGGAAACTCAGAGGAGATCGAGCTTTTTCGGTTGTTGGTCCTAAACTATGGAATGAGCTGCCCCTGTGTGTGAGACTGTCTGAGTCACTTCCTGTTTTTAAGTCTCGTCTTAAGACACACTTGTTCTCATTGGCTTTTAATTGATTTCAATTGATTTTTTGCTGTAAATAGTGTTTTTTTGCCACTGTTTTGTATTTTTTAAATGTATATTTGTGTATGTCTTTTTATGTACAGCACTTTGGTCAACCATGTTGTTTTTATTAGTGCTTTATAAATAAACTGGATTGGATTGGATTGGATTGGAATACATTTGTGGGAGTCATAATTGAGGATAAATTAAATTGGAAGAGTCACATAGCATACATACAAAAGAAAATATCAAAAAGCATTGCAATCTTATACAAAGCAAAAGTTATATTGGACACACAATCAGTGCACACATTAAACCATTCACTAATTTCACCATATTTTAGTTACTGTGCTGAGATCTGGGGCAACATTTACAAAAGCACGCTAAATCCACTCGTCAAACTGCAAAAAAAGGCAATAAGAATCATCAATAAAGCCGGACACAGAGATCACACAAACCCATTATTCATTCAGTCACAAATAATAAAGATTCACGACCTGATTGATTTGCAAACACGTCTTATTTTATTCAGAGCGAGACGTAAACAGCTGCACACATTCAGAATATGTTTATTCAAAGGGATACGTGTTATAATTGAAGAGGATTGTTTTTGTTCCAATTTAAAAAGCTTTTGTGTTACTGTCAGTGGACTAAAACATTGAATACATTGGACGAGGAAATTAAAAAATGTCAAACAATATTCGAGTTTAAAAACAAGTACAAAGCCATTATTTTTGATAAATATGTTCGTGAGGCATGTTAAAAACTTCCAAGCGCTTGGTTACAAATGGTAACTGAAGATATTATTTATTCTGTAAAGTCAGAGTTGTAAGTAGGAATTACACAGGTTTCTTTAACTTCTTCCCACTCCTATTTTGGACATTGTTTATTTGATTTGTTTAAACAATGTGTAATTGCTTTTGCTTGGTTTTTCTCATTTTAAAGGTCCAAAATAAAAATATTCATTCATTCATTCAGAGGTTGAACTAATAGTTTTGAGAACTTTAAGTCTGATGTGAGAAATGCACCAAAGCGACTTAGAAAAACTGTAAATGTTAGCATCATGTGATACTAGTTTACATGTTAGCATCATGTGATACTAGCTTACATGTTAGCATCATGTGATACTAGCTTACATGTTAGCATCATGTGATACTTGTTTACATGTTAGCATCATGTGATGCTAGCTTACATGTTAGCATCATGTGATACTTGTTTACATGTTAGCATCATGTGATGCTAGCTTACATGTTAGCATCATGTGATACTAGCTTACATGTTAGCATCATGTGATACTAGTTTACATGTTAGCATTATGTGATACTAGTTTACATGTTAGCATCATGTGATACTAGCTTACATGTTAGCCTCATGTGATACTAGCTTACATGTTAGCATCATATGATACTAGCTTACATGTAAGCATCATGTGATACTAGTTTACATGTTAGCATCATGTGATACTAGCTTACATGTTAGCATCATGTGATACTAGTTTACATGTTAGCATCATGTGATACTAGCTTACATGTTAGCATCATGTGATACTAGCTTACATGTTAGCATCATGTGACACTAGCTTACATGTTAGCATCATGTGAAACTATTTTACATGTTAGCATCATGTCATACTAGCTTACATGTTAGCATCATGTGATACTATTTTACATGTTAGCATCATGTGACACTAGCTTACATGTTAGCATCATGTGATACTAGCTTACATGTTAGCATCATGTGATACTAGTTTACATGTTAGCATCATGTGATACTAGCTTACATGTTAGCATCATGTGATACTAGTTTACATGTTAGCATCATGTGATACTAGCTTACATGTTAGCATCATGTGATACTAGTTTACATGTTAGCATCATGTGATGTGTCAGATGTGTGTGTTTGTCCACATGGTCTCTGTTTCAGATGTATGTGTTTGTCCACATGGTCTCTGTGTGTCCCGTGGTGGCTGTGTGTCCACATGTCTCTGTGTGTCCATGGTCTTTGTATGTCCACATGGTCTCTGTGTGTCCACATTGTCTCTGTGTGTCCACATTGTCTCTGTGTGTCCACATGGTCTTTGTGTGTCCACATGGTGTCTGTGTGTCCTCATGGTGTCTGTGTGTCCACATGGTCTCTTTGTGTCCACATGGTCTCTGTGTGTCCACATGGTCTCCTTTGTGTGTACATGGTCTCTGTGTGTCCACATGGTCTCTGTGTGTGTACATGGTCTCTATGTGTCCACATGGTCTCTGTGTGTGTACATGGTCTCTGTGTGTCCACATTGTCTCTGTGTCCACATGGTCTCTGTGTGTCCCGTGGTGGCTGTGTGTCCACATGGTCTGTGTGTCCACATGGTCTCTGTGTGTCCCATGGTCTTTGTATGTCCACATGGTCTCTGTGTGTCCACATTGTCTCTGTGTGTCAACATGGTCTCTGTGTGTCCACATTGTCTCTCTGTGTGTCCACATGGTCTCTGTGTGTCCACATGGTCTCTGTGTGTCCACCTGGTCTCTGTGTGTCCACATGGTCTCTGTGTGTTTCCACATGGTCTCTGTATGTCCACATGGTCTTCGTGTATCAAATGATCTCTGTGTGTCCACATGGTCCTTGTGTGTCCACATGGTCTCTGTGTGTCCACATGGTCTCTGTGTGTCCACATGGTCTCTGTGTGTCCACATGGTCTCTGTGTGTCCACATGATCTCTGTGTGTCCACATGATCTCTGTGTGTCCACATGGTCTCTGTGTGTCCACATGGTGTCTGTGTGTCCACATGGTCTCTGTGTGTCCACATGGTCTCTCTAACTGCTGCTGTGTTGTGTTCTCAGATCTCTGTGATCTCACTCTGGATCCAAACTCCGCTCACACAAACCTCAAACTGTCTGACAACAACAAGAAGGTGACACGTGTGAGGGAGCAGCAGCTCTATCCAGAGCACCAGGACAGATTTGACTCATGGTGTCAGATCATGTGTTCATCTGGTCTGACTGGTCGCTGGTACTGGGAGGTCCAGTGGAGCGGAAAGGTTTATATATCAGTGAGTTACAGAAACATCCAGAGGAAAGGAGACAGTAATGACTGTGTGTTTGGATTCAACCCTCAGTCCTGGAGTCTGTTCTGCTCTGAACATGGTTTCTCTGTTTATCATAATAACAAACGAACCCCCCTCCCTCAGTCCTGGTCCTCCTCCTCTGGGACAGTGGGAGTCTTTGTGGACTGTCCTGCTGGGTCTCTGTCCTTCTACACAGTCTCCTCTGAGAGACTGATCCACCTCCACACCTTCAGCTCCACCTTCTCTCAGTCTCTGGTCCCTGGGTTTTGGCTCCTGACTGAAGGCTCCTCAGTGTCTCTGTGTCCTGGGTCTGAGTGAGACTCTGTGGGACCGGTCTCCTTCTGTTCATGTGTTTAACTCTGTGGGATCGGTCTCCTTCTGTTCATGTGTTTAACTCTGTGGGATCGGTCTCCTTCTGTTCATGTGTTTAACTCTGTGGGATCGGTCTCCTTCTGTTCATGTGTTTAACTCTGTGGGATCGGTCTCCTTCTGTTCATGTGTTTAACTCTGTGGGATCGGTCTCCTTCTGTTCATGTGTTTAACTCTGTGGGATCGGTCTCCTTCTGTTCATGTGTTTAACTCTGTGGGATCGGTCTCCTTCTGTTCATGTGTTTAACTCTGTGGGATCGGTCTCCTTCTGTTCATGTGTTTAACTCTGTGGGATCGGTCTCCTTCTGTTCATGTGTTTAACTCTGTGGGATCGGTCTCCTTCTGTTCATGTGTTTAACTCTGTGGGATCGGTCTCCTTCTGTTCATGTGTTTAACTCTGTGGGATCGGTCTCCTTCTGTTCATGTGTTTAACTCTGTGGGATGGGTCTCCTTCTGTTCATGTGTTTAACTCTGTGGGATCGGTCTCCTTCTGTTCATGTGTTTAACTCTGTGGGATCGGTGTCCTTCTGTTCATGTGTTTAACTCTGTGGGATCGGTCTCCTTCTGTTCATGTGTTTAACTCTGTGGGATCGGTCTCCTTCTGTTCATGTGTTTAACTCTGTGGGATCGGTCTCCTTCTGTTCATGTGTTTAACTCTGTGGGATCGGTCTCCTTCTGTTCATGTGTTTAACTCTGTGGGATCGGTCTCCTTCTGTTCATGTGTTTAACTCTGTGGGATCGGTCTCCTTCTGTTCATGTGTTTAACTCTGTGGGATCGGTCTCCTTCTGTTCATGTGTTTAACTCTGTGGGATCGGTCTCCTTCTGTTCATGTGTTTAACTCTGTGGGATCGGTCTCCTTCTGTTCATGTGTTTAACTCTGTGGGATGGGTCTCCTTCTGTTCATGTGTTTAACTCTGTGGGATCGGTCTCCTTCTGTTCATGTGTTTAACTCTGTGGGATCGGTGTCCTTCTGTTCATGTGTTTAACTCTGTGGGATCGGTCTCCTTCTGTTCATGTGTTTAACTCTGTGGGATCGGTCTCCTTCTGTTCATGTGTTTAACTCTGTGGGATGGGTCTCCTTCTGTTCATGTGTTTAACTCTGTGGGATCGGTCTCCTTCTGTTCATGTGTTTAACTCTGTGGGATCGGTCTCCTTCTGTTCATGTGTTTAACTCTGTGGGATCGGTCTCCTTCTGTTCATGTGTTTAACTCTGTGGGATCGGTCTCCTTCTGTTCATGTGTTTAACTCTGTGGGATCGGTCTCCTTCTGTTCATGTGTTTAACTCTGTGGGATCGGTCTCCTTCTGTTCATGTGTTTAACTCTGTGGGATCGGTCTCCTTCTGTTCATGTGTTTAACTCTGTGGGATCGGTCTCCTTCTGTTCATGTGTTTAACTCTGTGGGATCGGTCTCCTTCTGTTCATGTGTTTAACTCTGTGGGATCGGTCTCCTTCTGTTCATGTGTTTAACTCTGTGGGATCGGTCTCCTTCTGTTCATGTGTTTAGGGAGTGGGATGAGCACTTTTCTCATTATGATCTAAATGTCATGTAAAGTGTGTGTTGCCTGCTCCAGAGTCTGTGTCTCGCTCCTTCCTTGTGTTCACCGAGTGCACTTGTAAATAATAATAATCATAATAACTTTACTTTGAACTCTTTCTATTTTAGGAAATGCTAAACTTTAGAAATGTTTAGAAATGTTTTATTCTGCCTTATTCTTCTCTTCTCTACTTTTGAGTCGTTTGCAGCGAGAGCCAAAGCAGTTTCCTCGTCTGTGACTTCCTGTTACTTACATGGCAATAAAAATGATTCTGATTCTGCCTGTTTTTGGATGTTTTTAGTGCTTTTTGAACATTAAACTTGTTAAACTTCTTTCTGACTGTGGTCTGTGTTTGAGCCTCTCTTTGTTCATGTCTCAGTTTGTGTCAATACAGTTATGAAATCATTTATGAAGCAGAGAAATATATGGACCTGGTACTGGTTACACAGGACCAGAGGAAACAGTAGAGTAGAGTAGGGTGGTAGGGTAGGGTAGGGTAGGGTAGGGTACAGTCTCTTGTGTGAGGTCCTGGGTTCGAATCCCGGTCGGACCAGGGCCTTTCTGAGTGGAGTTTGCATGTTCCCCCGGTGTCTGCGTAGGTTTCCTCCGGTTACTACTGGTTACACAGGACCAGATGAAACAGTAGAGTAGAGTAGAGTAGAGTAGGGTAGAGTAGAGTAGAGTAGAGTAGAGTAGAGTAGGGTAGGGTAGGGTAGGGTAGGGTAGGGTAGGGTAGGGTAGGGTAGGGTAGGGTAGGGTAGAGTAGAGTAGAGTAGAGTAGTGTAGAGTAGAGTAGAGTAGGGTAGGGTAGAGTAGAGTAGAGTAGGGCTGGTGGAAACAGAGCTTATATATTGTGTATACTTATAATCTGTTCTGGAATAGGCATGAGCTTTTTGAAGGAAAAGGTCCACATTTGAACACTTACGGAGTTAAAGTGTTGATGGATAACTTTTCTTTTGCCCTGAGATCTCAGCCTGAGCAGCGCGTGCAGCCATCGAAAGGGAGGAAGAAGCAAAGGGCTTCTCCAGCGAGACAAACATCTCCACCGACTCCAAAGGTCTCTGTACCTCCACTGCCTCGAAGGATCTCAACACCTACACCGTCACCAGCAGCAGCTGCATCATCACCAGCAGCACCACCATCATCCTCATCCCCAGCCCGCTGAGAAGCAGTCACGCCTTCTCCACCTACAGCTCCTCTGAAGCCCCCATCCTCCCCCCCCAGGCTACAGCAGACAGGCCGGTGCTGGGGTTTCCTCAACCACCTCCCCCTCCACCAAAGGCTCCCATGGACCTGTCTTGGGCCCCCCCTGCCACAGCCACTCCATCAAGGGAAAATGGGGACACGTCCCTTTGTTTTTCATCCCCGGCTTCACTGTTAGACCTACCTGAACACTCTGCAGGGCTAATAATATCGGCGATGAAGACTATTCCTCTCACACCCATATTAGCTCGATCTGGAGAACTCCCCATATGTACCTCCAAAGCAACCTAGGGTATCCAATTCTACTGATTCACCTACAAAAACCACCTCAGCCCGTCCTTCCCCTAACCTCATAACCATTTCACCCCCAATTCCCCCTCGTTCAACACCCAATACCTCCACCTAAGCCCACCCGTCCCCTAACCCATCACCAAAAAACCCCTCTACCTACCCGTCCCCCTCGTCCAACACTCAACCACCCACCTCTCCATCCTCCACCCCCCGCCTTCCCCTTCCCCTCTTCAAAAAATTGACTCCTGTGGGAATTGAACTCACAACCTTTGAATCACTGCTCAAATCCAATGCCCTATCCATTGTGCCAAGAAAATGACAAGTTGGTCGTAGTCGGAGCAACCAAGATTATCACGTAAATGTGGGTTTGAATCCCGACGACAACATCTCAGAGGTTGATTAAAAAAACCACAAGCGTTTTCTTCCTGGGAATTGGAGGATCTTTGTTTACATCCGTCACTCGCTGTGCGGCAAGAAGACAGAGCGGCACAAACAGAAGCATGGATGAGACCAGTACTTTTAAAAGACTTAGTGGGAGAAATGCACTGTATATAAGTACTTTAACACAAGGAGATCAGAGAAGACATAAAGATGAGATTAAAATAAGTATAGGAGACTGAACTGAACACATCCACAGCCCAGATGAGACCGAGGAGGACCACAAACGTCAGACTCGCCTCTGTCTTTGCACCGATCTGCGAGACATTTACTCTTACTTACTCTATGATTATCTGTTTCTAGGTTGGGCTGTTTTTTTCCCATGAAACAGAAGTCCGTGATTGTGTCAGACCAGGTGGAGTCAGACCAGGCGGAGTCAGACCAGGTGAGGTCAGACCAGGTGGGGTCATCGCTGTGGTTGATTACGAAGGAGAGAAATCATCACTTACTGTGTCAGAAAAACCAGGTAAGTTTTTCTTTCTGTTGATCCCAGAATCCAGACTTTCTTCTGAGCGTTCATTCTCCTGATCGTCCTAAAACATTACCTGCAAATAAGAGCCTGAGGTGAGACCCTCGGGGACGACAGACTCAGAGATACAGAGTTTAACCAGGACTAGTCCACAAGATTATTGAATGACATGTGTGTTTACGACATCTGGTGTCTGACCAACCATAAGGCCCCTCTGCTACTATAAGAAAGCAGCGTTTGCTTCAGTCTTAGTCTTTCCATCGGTGCATCTTGCAGGAGACCCAGGTTATGAAGCTTAGCCTGTAATGTGCCTTTATTCTGTTTTTATACATTAAACCTTCTTTTGTAAATCTAGAAGAGTCTGATCATTTCCATATCACTGTTTGTGCGGGAGGTGTGACATGTGGATGTGTCTGTGTTAGTGACCAGCAAGTAAGTACCATGTGTGACGTGTTGATGTGTCTGTGTTAGTGACCAGCAAGTAAGTACCATGTGTGACGTGTTGATGTGTCTGTGTTAGTGACCAGTTCCAAGGCCAAAATGAGCAAGCTACAAGTGGACTATGAGACCGATACCTCCACTCGTGCGCTTACTGAAGCCTGTCTCAAGTCTGCTCTGGAAAAGTTTTTCAAAAGAGCGGAGGATGAATCTAAGGAGCGATTCGAGCGCCTAGAGGATCAACTAGGCTCAATCCAGAACACTCTCTCTAAACATGCGGCAGAAATGGAGTCTCAGCGTGCCATTGTGGCCTCCATTGACACCCGTGTCCAAAGCAATCTCTCACAGGCTCTCAGCCAAATGGAGCTTAAATTGGTGTCATTTGAGGACAGGAGCAGACGCGACAACATTCACATTCTAAACATCAAGGAAGGAGAAGAACGTGGGAATATGCTGTCTTACCTTACAGTGAACCTTCCCAAATGGCTCCCTGGTTTAGCCGAAGCTCCAGTGGAAATCATGAACGCTCACTGTTACAACCCTATAGTTGAGCTCGTCGGGGAAGAGGGATGTAACAAAACCAAGATGTAAAAATGGTAATTTAAATGACCTTTTAATAAAACATGCAAAAGGGGGTAACAGTTTGTACTGGACAGCGTCAGAGTCAAAATAAAACACACAAAAACACAGGGTTCTCAAATAAACACAACACAGAGCCACACAGGCAACCTTAAGATTAGGCTTTAGCGCACACAGAAAACACGTTCTCTCAGAACAAAAGCAGACAAGACACTGATTCAAGCCGCCGCGCACAGAAGGAGCAGGCTGATTTTCAAGGCTGGTGCTGATTAGCAGCAGCGACGGATTGGTCAGACGTGGAGAGCGCGACCCAATCTCAGAACCGAGGAAGCAGAACTGGGAGGCAGCGCTCGTTACCGGCGTGAGTGTGATTGTGTGGGAGTGGGTGAAATATTGTTTGTGTGTTTGCTTGGAAGATGATGTTGTTGTGTGCTTGTGTCTGTTGTGTGTCTGTTGTGTCTCTGTGGCCCTTCGCTCTGTGACTGCTGCCCCTCTTCTCTGATTTATGTTTCTGAGAAAGAAATATATGTCCAGCTTGGATAGTATAGACTCCTCTGACGTTGAGGAGGCTGACACAAATATATATGATCTCAGTTTGGACCAAATGATCAAAATCACCAACAATATTAATTATAAATCACAAAGTTCAATGAATGAAATGGATCCGGACAGCAGTATTCTCAAACACAATGATTGTATGTATTTTACTGAAGACACATTTCACAAAGAATTCACACTGGATAACGTCATTTCTTTAGTTCACTTTAACAGTAGAAGTTTATTTGACAATTTTGATTCCATCCAGGACTGCTTAAAACAATGTAAATCCTTTGAACATAGTGGCTTTCTCTGAGACATGGTTAAGTAAGGATAAGGGAAATGAGTTTCTAATGGATGGGTATGTTTTGTACTCACAGACACCAAAAACCTGGAGGAGGTGTGGCGCTGTTTATAGATAATAATAATAAATGTTCCATCATAGAAAATATGTCTTTAGCTGTTAATGATATTGTTATAGAAATCTTACTGGGATTATAAATCAATTTAACTTAAGAATTAATCTAATGATGAGATGGGATATCTGGGACAAAGTTCAAAGCCAGTAAATCTGTTGAAACTAACTAAACTGTTGTTCTGTAGGGACGCGAGGCCAATGACGGGGTGGAGGCAGATACTAGTTCGATATCAGGGGCAAGAAGAGCGGGCTCACCGGTCAGACTGACCATTCTTCCTAATATCAGAGTAATATCAGAGTCTATCAGAGTAAGACGTCAGAAGAGAGGGGGGTTTGGGCAATAGCTGCCACTTAACCTCGGACTCAGAGACGCCATAGATAGGCTCTTCTGTTTGTTTCATCCTATAAGTGTGAGAGAGAGTGAGCACTATTCAGCAGATCTACCGGGACCTGCCACGCGGTTACACGGTTGTATTTCCTGTATATGTATACATTTACTGAGATAATAAACCACACTTTGATTTGAATTACAGCTCTTGTTGTTTATTTTATATTTAATAATGTGCATTTTACTCCTTAGAAATTCCACAACAATTTGGCGTCAACGAACAGTCCCGTCGTCTGGAAGGGGTCCGCTGCGTTTGGATCCAGGAAGGGTCGCAACCCCGACCTTGAATCGGTCTTCCCCCTCGCAACGTTTGAGATAAAGGAGGATTTCTGGCTCCACACCTGGCGGATCCGTCCAGCGCATGGTGACCAAACGAACCAACTTAAACAACCAGTGTGGTAAGAGCTGTATTCTTTCAAACTGTCAAAAGAACCCCGTATTTTATCTCTCCGCGCAAAACTAAAAGCCCCATTTTCACCCAGCGAGAGGCCTTGGCTGTCCTGTTCCCAGAGTCAGTGGTTTTCCTGTTCTTGAACTAGTAATTTTTAAGAGCTAACCGTGTGTTAACTGGCTTGACTTTGAACTGGTGAGTTTTAAGAGTTAAATGGGTTCCTAATGTTTTAACTGGCTTGACTTTAACTAGTAAGTTTTAAGAGCTAACCGTGTGTTAAATGGCTTGACTTTGAACTAGTGAGTTTTAAGAGTTAAATGGAACAGATGTTTTAACTGGCTGGACTTTAACTAGCAGGGTTAAGGGTTAATCGTGTATTAACTAGCGTGACTTGGACTAGTGAGGGCATAGTAAGGAGAATAAGGACAGCCAGAGTGGGCCAAGATGGGTCAAAATCAGGGATCATCATCATCTGACAGGGACAAGGTCCCACAAACCGCGGTGACGAAGGCAATGGCCTGAAAATATGGGCCAACGGCCCTTGAATGTTCAAATGTATGGTCTGGAAAAATAGGGTTTCCCGGACAGTAGGTCTTCAAGCTTAAATCAAGTCTATAAACTACAAACATTTAGAAAATTAGCAAATGAAACCTACCAAATAGATTCTGACGTATGTAATAATGAGTCTGGCGTACTATGTACAAATTCTTGACAAAACATGAGTGTTTGAGTATGTGAACGGATGAAGTAGAGGGAGTAAAAGAAAAGAAAATAAGAGTAGTTGATTTAAACTAATTAGTTGGTTAATTACATTGGGGGAAATGTAACCATACACACATTACAAACATATACAGAGCCCAGATCCAGTACAGTCCTGGGCGACTCAGACTGGTATGAAAGTGACATGAGATGTGTGAAGCGAGCCAGGAGTGATAAGACTTGAACTGGAGTGACCGAGAATGACTGTGAGAGTGACTGATAAACAAAGAAATACAAGTCTGTGTGGAGAGCAAATGGAAAGTCAGAATGAGAGCATGAATGTATGTAAGAGACCCAATCGAACCACCTGAATACGCTATCAAGAGGCGTATAGGCGCGACGACACACACACACACACACACACATGCACGCAAACACGCACACGCAATCTATCAAAGGGCAAGTTACTGCCGTATCTTTTTTTTTTCTATTTTCACATAGATAACCCTGGGATCGTGGATGCTTCTGAGCCGGTCAGATGTGTGGACCCCGACCTAGACCCTGGACGTGTGACTAAACGTCCCCAAACCTCAGACTCTGATGGAGGACAATGATATGGAGGGTAAGACAAACCCCTTCCTGAACCAGAACCCCCGTCAGTTACCCACAAAGCCCAACATGGACAGGTCTGGTGCCCCAAACAGTCATGAAAGCCAAGAACTCTGTCCCCGGCCCCCTGTGCCCAAACCAGTCATGCCAAGAAATACCACAAATTTAGACTATTCTAAAGTTTAGAGTAGCTTGACAAACCCTATTGTCAGAGAAAAAAAAAAAGAAGAGAAAAATAGAGTGGGGGATAGGTTACTTTAATCAATTCCGTGGGCCACATACTCCTTGATTAAGGACTTTATTTATTACATAACGTCCCCGAATGGGTGAAGGACACATTCTTTTCTTTAGAGGCGAAACATGACAAAGGAATTTTTCATAAATCCATTGAAATGTTCTGAATAATCTGAAGGTTGTGAGTTAACCAGAGTTTCTGTGTTTTCAAATTGCCCAGTTGTTTTCCACAGCCGAGACTAAATCTGTGGTCTGTGTGTAAAAATAAGAAATAAGATGGTAAAAATCCCTTGTAGTATAATAGTACTCTGACAGAAGTTGTCTGTCTATAATGTATTTGAATGTAAATTATCACCAAATCCCACAATCAATTTAGTAAATGTAATGTTTTAGTCAGACGACCTGAGGTTTTCATAACTTTGGAAATATGCATTGCTCGATTGTGATGTAGAAAACAGAGTTTGGGGTGAATGTAACTGGTCTGAGAGAGAGAGAGAGAATGGTATGAGAGAGATAAGGACAATAATGACCCACAGCACACACACAACATTACACATTGTTTCTGTTAGAGCCTAGAGCCGCAGAGTGGGAGGGGCTTGTAGTTTTGGGAACAGAAGTGTGAAAGTGTGTGATTGGCATAAAACAGCTGAAAAGACATTTCCAGCCAAAACATAGAGACGTGGAGAGTTCGACTTCTACGTCACAGAGAGACAGTGTCAGACGTCAGAGCGACTGCTCTGAAAATGAGGCATGTTAAATAACTCTGGCAGAGGCTGGAGTAATCGTACATTTCAGAGGCGTAAACAAAGCCATCTTTGCAATAAACAAAATAAACCAGGAGCAAAATAGGTCCAAGTCGTTTATCTATTTTCCTCATGAGGACTCCAAAAATGTTTAAAGCCAAGTATTTTTGTTGTTGTAGTGGTAGACTTGGCAAATGCATATTTTTGTAATTCTAAGGTTTTTATATTTTTCCTTCAATAGGTGCACGAAGGCCAAAGGGGGACCCCAGTTTTTTTTTTTTCCTGTATTTTTGTAAATGCAGCATTGTGTGACTTTAGACTGCACTTGTTTTAGTCAGTTTTCATTTTAGCAACAGTCAGTAATGATAAGATTAAGAGATTTTCAGACGTCCCACAGTGGGGACATTTCAGTGTTGCATTACAACACAAGACAGGTGAATAGTAAGTGTAGCACAACCCTATACTTTTGAATGTAAAATAATTTGGCTCGGTAAAGGTACACGGTAAAGTATTGTGTATTCTAGTGTAAATAAATGTATACTTGTATTTACACATCTGTAAATAAATCTAGAACACTCTCTAGGTCAAGAATATGGAAATGGTAAGTCTTTAACACTGTGATGATGCTACAGTACACGTATTAAAACCAAGTATATCATAAGTCTGTTTGCTACTCAAAGAACATATGAACACATACCACTCGTTCATTTTGTGTATTTGACATACACATACAGCAGCACACAGGTCACATCTCCGAGAGGGAGACACGGAGCGCCATCACGCCTTGGCCACGGGGGTCGAGCCAGAGGAGGGGACTGAGTCCGGCGAATGCCAGGAGGAGCCCTAACCAAAAGTGCCGGGGGCACCCCACCGCGAGGGTCGACGCCCCATCATGGGTCCAGCCCACCGCAGGTGGACCCCAGCTGCCCAGAGCCAAAGGGGACCAACGAGACGGTCTGAGGACCTTCTCCAACGCAAGGATGCAGCAAAGAAGTGGGGGCGGCAGTGTCCGACTTCCAACGCAGAAGTGGAGCCGAAGCAGGAAGGCTTGCTCCCCAACGGCTGAAGGAAGGGACCACCTCGAGGGTCCCCACGACAAAACTTGGTCTGCCTTCTGACCAGGTGTTACACAGATAGAAGCTCTGAGCCATGGGTCAGGTACATTGTTCCCCGCCTTTTCACGAAGCGGAGTCAGAGACTGGGACGATCGGTCTGACCTGGAGGCCGGGACGCCCACCCCGAGGATGGGGGTGGACTGAGAGAGGCTATCTCAGCATTGCGTCAAAACGGGCTTTTGAAACTGTTTTGTGTACGTTTCAGGATTAGCACAACTTAGCATTGGTTTGTGGTACACATACATGCTAGGGTTTTCAAGCATTGACAATCAGTGCACTAACTCTGATGCTTCCACCCACTCTGACCCCATGTGGAAAGCACAGGAGGTCAGAAAAGTGTGAGGCATCCATGTTTAAGGTTAAGTGTTACAGATCTAATGACAAAGCATTAGACCCAATAGATTGGCTTGGACTTGGAACCATCTTTGGACCAGGTCTATTTTAAATCCACATACTCAGGTTTTACTCTCAGGGAGAGAGAGAGTGCACCCAGCACTGCTGGAGTGTCTACTGTGCGGGCACAGCGTCGATTCTGGGAGAGGTGAGGGTCGGCTGATGACCCATCGGGTCCAGTAACGCCTCGTCTCCCCTGGGCAGACGTCTGTGACCCAGTCAGGTGATTCATCTAAGCAAGTATATAAGTGTGGGTTTTAATATTGTAATAAAGTTAGTTAACTATTGTGTGTGTCTGCTCAAATGTTCAGATTTTGTGTTAATTCATAATCATTGTGATTTCTATTATTATTTTAAGTTGATTAAGATAAACCAAGGTTTTATATTTATCAAGAGATAGGATTGTTATAGAAATATTTTAGTAAAGCAATCTGAATTAACACCTAATAGTTATGAGTGTAAGTTATTAACTAATAGTCAACTCTGGATTCAGATACAGGCCATAATGCTCTGTTGGCTCAGGTCAGTGATAGATTGAGACGTGCTGCATCATGTCTTTGGCCTTGGTCATAGAACAATATGTTCAGTTCAAAAGCAGATTGTTACATATATCAGAGTTGTATCAGCGTTGGGACGCGTAAAGAGAAGCCTTGAGCAACACATATCAATGTTGACTTCATCTCTGTAATATCTAGAGTAGATATGTGTTTGTTTACTCTGGTCTATTTAATGTACAGTCATTTCCTCATTCGGGGCAGTCGGTTTCGGACGGCTGCCCGGTGGTATTGGTATCGGTTCTGTTATTCATTGTAATTGTGCGCATTTACTAATGAATAAACTCACACTTTGTTTGGAATTACGGCTCTGGGTTGTTTACATTATTCTACTCTTGTTATGTGCAGAATTTCTATAACAAACCTTTCAACATTTCGCCACATTTCAGGCTTCAAATATAAAGATATAAGGATTACATTTTTTTTTCAAGAATCAACAACAAGTGGGACACAATCGTGAAGTGGAACGAAATTTATTGGATAATTTAAACTTTTTTAACACAATAAAAAACTGAAAAGTGGGGCGTGCAATATTATTCGGCGCCCTTGCGCTAATACTTTGTAGCGCCACCTTTTGCTGCAATTACAGCTGCAAGCTCGAGCTCAGTGAGGTTGGATGGAGAGCGTTTGTGAACAGCAGTCTTCAGCTCTTTCCACAGATTCTCGATTGGATTCAGGTCTGGACTTTGACTTGGCCATTCTAACACCTGGATACGTCTATTTGTGAACCATTCCATTATAGATTTGGCTTTATGTTTTGGATCATTGTCCTGTTGGAAGATAAATCTCCGTCCCAGTCTCAGGTCTTTTGCAGACTCCAACAGGTTTTCTTCCAGAATGGTCCTGTATTTGGCTCCATCCATCTTCCCATCAATTTTAGCCATCTTCCCTGTCCCTGCTGAAGAAAAGCAGGCCCAAAGCATGATGCTGCCACCACCATGTTTGACAGTGGGGATGGTGTGTTCAGGGTGATGAGCTGTGTTGCTTTTACGCCAAACATATCGTTTTGCATTGTGGCCAAAAAGTTCGATTTTGGTTTCATCTGACCAGAGCACCTTCTTCCACATGTTTGGTGTGTCTCCCAGGTGGCTTTTGGGAAACTTTAAACGAGACTTTTTATGGATATCTTTGAGAAATGGCTTTCTTCTTGCCACTCTTCCATAAAGGCCAGATTTGTGCAGTGCACGACTGATTGTTGTCCTATGGACAGACTCTCCCACCTAAGCTGTCGTTATCTGCAGTTCATCCAGAGTGATCATGGGCCTCTTGGCTGCATCTCTGATCAGTCTTCTCCTTGTTTGAGATGAAAGTTTGGAGGGACGGCCGGGTCTCGGTAGATTTGTAGTGGTCTGATACTCCTTCCATTTCAATATAATTGCTTGCACAGTGCTCCTTGAGATGTTTAAAGCTTGGGAAATCTTTTTGTATCCAAATCCGGCTTTAAACTTCTCCACAACAGTATCTCGGACCTGCCTGGTGTGTTCCTTTGTCTTCATGGTTCTCTCTGCGCTTTAAACAGAACCCTGAGCAGGTGCATTTATACGGAGACTTGATTACACACAGGTGCATTCTATTTATCATCATCAGTCATTTAGGACAACATTGGATCATTCAAAGATCCTCACTGAACTTCTGGAGTGAGTTTGCTGCACTGAAAGTAAAGGGGCCGAATAATATTGCACGCCCCACTTTTCAGTTTTTTATTTGTTAAAAAAGTTTAAATTATCCAATAAATTTCATTCCACTTCACGATTGTGTCCCACTTGTTGTTGATTCATGACAAAAAAATAAAATGTTATATCTTTATGTTTGAATACTTTCGCAAGGCACTGTATATATTTTACATTCCTTCCTCGCTTCCATACTACTCCATCATCCGCAAACAGTGACACTCCAACAGACCCTTCAACATTACAAAAAATCTCATTTATCATTATGGAGAAGAACACTGGACTCACAATACTCCCTTGTGGCGTCCCATTGTCTACCTCATAATTTGCGCTTATCTCAGAACCTACTCGTACCAAAATCTTTCTCCCTGTTAGAAACTGTCTGACCCATCGAAGCATTTCCCCTCTTATTCCCATCTGACGCAACCTTATTATAAGCCCTTCCCGCCACATCATATCGTAGGCTTTTTCCACATCAAAAAACACTGCCACCACACTCTCCTTGTTAGCCTGGGCCTTTCTTATGTCATGTTCCAATAAAACTGCTGGATCTATTGTGCTCCTGCCCTTTCTAAACCCATACTGATGGTCTTTAAGCAACCTATTTTTTCCCACAAAGTATATTAATCTCTCATTGACCATTTTCTCCATTAATTTACAAACATGTGAGGTCAAGGCTATAGGCCTATAACTCTCGACCGCACTGGGGTCCTTACCTGGCTTACAAATTGGCACCACTACCGCTTCTTTCCACTGCTCTGGCAACACACTCTCTGCCCAGACTTTATTATACAATTTTAACAGCTTTTCCTTACTACGATTACTAAGATTCTTTAACATACAGTAGCTAATATCGTCCCCCCCTGGGGACGTCTTCCCACATTTATTTAACGCACCATTTAGTTCAAACATTGAAAACTCCACATTGATCACATCATTATAACTCTGTGCATGCTCTAAGCCACCTGTGTGTTTTAACACTGTCCGCTCTCTTTCTCTCCTTTCCTCTATGCTTAAATTTTCTGAGCTATGGACCTTTGCAAAATATTTAGCCAATTCCTCAGCTTTACTCTTATCCTCCATCACAAGACGCTCCCCACTTTTCATCACAGGGTAGCTAAACTCCCTACCCCTACTGCCATCTTTTTAATTGTTCCCCAAACCTGGTTCATGGAAGTCTGTCTGTCCAGCGTGTCACAGTAACCCCTCCAATAGTTCTTCTTAGCTGCCCTGATCACTCTCCTGCCAACTGCCAACTTCCTCTTATAGTCCAGATAATTCTCCCAGTTTACATTATTTGCCAAAGCCTTGAAGGCTTTATTTCTCTCACGTATGGCTACAGTGCACTCTTCTGACCACCAGGGGACGATCTTCCTTTTCCTTCTTCCCTCCTTCTTTCTTACTGTCTGTTTTGCTGCATGAACTATTGCATTACACAAGCTACTATTAAACTCATCCACAGTAATATGACCATTAACATTTATCTTCTCAGATTCTTCTTCACAAATGGTTTTGAACTTACCCCAGTCCACCTTGTCAGAACACCATTTACCTACCCCTCCAACAGCAGCGTCTTCAAAACTAAACGCTATCTGAATGACTAGTGTAAAATGGTCACTTCCTACCGTAGTCTCCTTATCCACCTTCCATGTGCAGTTCCCAGCAATACTCTCAGACACCAGTGTTAAGTCTAACGAGGACTCCTTCCCAGTCCTCGAATCAAATCTAGTTCCACTCCCATCATTCAGACATACAAGGCTCTTTATATCCAATAATTCTTCAACCACCAGTCCATTCGCATCATTAACCCCACCCCACAATGTACTATGTGCGTTAAAATCACCACAACACACCACCTTCCCTTCCATGTGCATCGTAATCTCCTGCAGACCCTCCAGTGATAACCTTTTGCATGGATTATAGAAATTTACAACTATAATCTTACCTCCTCTCCCCTATACTTCTATAACTATACACTCAAGTGTTTCTCCCTTACTTACAACCCTATACTGAATCCCGCTTCTAACAAATATTGCACACCCACCACCATTTCCTCCATCCCGATCCCTTCTTACACATTCATACCCCCTAATAACAAAATCCAGTGAATCCTTAAGCCACGTCTCATGCACACAGATAATATCCGGTTTTACTTTACTATATTGCACATAGGCCTTAAACTCCTGACCATTTGCAATTAAACTCCGAGCGTTCCACTGTATTACTTCCACTGTATTGCTTCTCAGCAATGTCTCCTCCTCCTCCCTTACTACCCACTTCCAGTCTCTTGTACACCTGCTCCCATGGTATTCCCTTCACCCCCAAAAACTTTTCGGCACCCTTTGCGACAATCTTTACTTTTTCTGCTCTATGTTTAGTTTGGACGCAGTTAACCACATAGGCCAAAAATACAAGCTAGTCTCCCATATCCGGGCCTACATTCACCTCTCTTCTCAGCCCTACCTCTGCGGAACCTCCATTCCCCCGTCTTTGAACTGGTACCTTCTTCGCTGCCTCAGCATACGTGGTGTTATCTGCAACTTTGACTCTCTCAATTTCTACAGCCCTTTTCCTGACTTCACATCCCCCATATGAAGTGGTGTGTTGTCCCCCACAGTTACAGCACTTTATTTTGTCTTTTTCTTTACATTCTTCAATCCTATGTTCCCCTCCACACCTAGAACAGCGTTGTTTCCCTCTACACACCGCTGCTATGTGCCCATAGTGTTGGCACTTATAGCACCGGAGCGGGGGAGGAACAAACTCTCTTACCGGGAAACTCAAACACCCCACTCTGATTTTTTCAGGAAGCATCTCATCACAAAACTCCACTAAAACAGACAGACTTTGGACCCTTTGGCCCTCACTCCTTCGCATCAGCCTTGTAACTGCTTTCACCCCTGCTCCAAAGCAATTTTTTTGTTTCTCAAGATCCTCGTCGAGAGGGACACCGGTTATCACCCCCAGCGCCCCCCTCCTTTCCCCGACTATCTTGCGCTCCCGAACCACCGTCTTACCTATACTTCCTAACTGCATCACCTCATCCTTTTGCGCTTCAGACTTGCACACAATTAATAAACACCCATCTCTCAAAATCTTTGCTAACTCCACTTCTCCCAACTTCTTTTTTTATCTCCCTGGACAGCGCCAAAATCCCGACCTTTAAAGCCTCACTTTCACTCCCGAACTTAAGTATGACCTTAGGTTTGTTTGGTTCTCGAACTACCCTCTTACGCATCACTGACCTTCCTTCATCTGGACTAGAATCATCTAAACCACGCTTACTTCTCTGACTGCTCCTACCCCCCCTATCCCCATCCCTACGTAATGATGGAAAGTCTTCAAAGTTCATCAAATCATCCTCCTCCTCTGCCTGAGAATCCATCCCGGCCCAGTCACAAACCGGATTATGCCAAACTGCCAGTATCAATGTTCACTTTTATTATTTATCTTAGATTCAAACTTGCGTCCGCTCTCTCGTCCTCTTCCGACCCACAGACTGAGTCTACAACCGTCCTCCTGAAAATCTCGCGAGAACTCCTCAAAAAAACCGAAAAAAAAAAAAAAACAGAACCCTGAGACTATCAAAGAGCAGGTGCATTTATACGGAGACTTGATTACACACAGGTGCATTCTATTTATCATCATCAGTCATTTAGGACAACATTGGATCATTCAAAGATCCTCACTGAACTTCTGGACTGAGTTTGCTGCACTGAAAGTAAAGGGGCCGAATAATATTGCACGCCCCACTTTTCAGTTTTTTATTTGTTAAAAAAGTTTAAATTATCCAATAAATTTCGTTCCACTTCACGATTGTGTCCCACTTGTTGTTGATTCATGACAAAAAAAATATTTTTTATATATTTATGTTTGAAGCCTGAAATGTGGCGAAATGTTGAAAGGTTCAAGGGGGCCGAATACTTTCGCAAGGCACTGTATATATAATATTATCATAATAATAATAAAACTTGGATCTGTACAGTCTGGAGAAATGATCCATTCAAATTAAACAGTATAGATACTAACAGTAGAATAATGTCATGGATTTTTTATTTTTTTTGTGTAAGGGCAGTGGGCCACACACAGTTTAGATCAGACAGTTTGGATCAGTTTAGATCAGTCTGGATCAGACAGTTTGGATCAGTTTAGATCAGTCTGGATCAGACAGTTTGGATCAGTTTAGATCAGTTTAGATCAGACAGTTTGGATCAGTTTAGATCAGTCTGGATCAGACAGTCCGGATCAGTCTGGGTCAGACAGTTTGGATCACTCTGGGTCAGACAGTTTGGATCACTCTGGATCAGTCTGGATCAGTTTAGATCAGTCTGGATCAGACAGTCCGGATCAGTCTGGGTCAGACAGTTTGGATCACTCTGGATCAGTCTGGATCAGTTTAGATTAGTCTGGATCAGACAGTTTGGATCAGTCTGGATCAGTCTGGATCAGAGACCAGAGTCTGACAGAGAAAGTGTTTTTCCAGTAGCTGTGTTCCTGTCAGTGACAGTAACTAATGTAAAATACAGGTTTATTAAACATATTTAAAGACATGTGTAAACTGTTCTCTTCCACAGTGGCACCAACAGCAGGAAACCTCTGTGTCCTTCACATTTATCACATGTAGCTTACGACAGAGAGGCTCAGTTTGAATGAGTCTCCTGCGCCCCTGCTGGTTCTGTGACGCACACACAGGGCAGATACTTGTTTCCTCTGAAACAGAAGGGAGGGGCTGGTGACGTCACATCTGAAGTGAAACTATTTGGACTGAGACGTGTCTGAGACAGGTGAGTCTGACTTTACTTTAATGTTTATTATTAGGATTTAATAGTTTGTGATTGTGATCCACTTGTGTAGAAAACAGTTTCTCTTCATAGTGACTTTAACATAGTGTTGTCTTTATCAAAGTGTTGGACTGAAGCAGGAAATGAAGTCTGGCCTGAAGTTTAGGCCTGTGCTAATGTCTCTATAGTAGTTTATGTAAATGATTACAGCCTTTTTAAAACAGTTCACATGTAAACAGTGAAATATATCTGTGGTTTCTCCTCCAGCCGAGTGAATGTGACCATGGCTTCAGAGAGAAAACGTATGAAAAGAACCATCAGTGAAGAAGCAGCAGGGGGCAGCACTGAGCCAGGTGTCTGCGTCAGAACAAAGTGAGTATCATGTTTCAGTCCAGTCAGTTCTACAGCACAAACACTACAGAAACAGCTGCAAACCTGTCCCCTTTAGGAGCAGAGGAGGAGTTTCAAGTAAAACAGGACTGTTTGTGTTGTCTTCTTCTGTGGCTCAGGGACAGAATTCTATTCAACTAGAATTCTATAAACAAAGTTTGTTTTACTGAGAAGCTGTAACTAAAGTATAAGTAAATAGTAAAGTTCTGAAATGCAGTAGAATGCAGTTCATTATTTGGCGTTGGCCTCTTTACTCTGAGTTTGCAGGTCTGAACATTTATATATTTCTAAATGACTAAAACCAAGCAGCAGAAACGTGTTCCTCTCGTCGTCAGCGAGAGCCGTGTGAACAAATGCACTGATGTCAGTGGTTTAGTCTGGACTATTATGAACTGCTTTGAAAAGAGGATTCTGAATGTGCTTTTCAGACACAGGGACTGCAGTGGTTAGAGCTCAGGACTCGCTTCCATCTGCTTTAAGTCCTTCTGTTGATCTGAATCTAAAATGACACATGATTTAATATTCTTTTTAAATCATGATTTCACTTGATTATGGATTGTTTGATCGCAGTCATTTAACAAAGTCCAAATGTTTGTATTCTGTTGATGGTTGAACCATGGACCCAGAGTAACATGGTCTTTCTCTCCACACAGATCCTCAGTGTCCAGTGCTGTGTCCCTGAAGAGTGACCGGTCTATGGAGCATCCACCAGACTTCAGTCTTGAAGCTGCTTCTTCAAAACCACAGTGAGAACAAAGGAAACACTAACACTGATCTGACTTTAGATTACATTTAGTTCTGTTCAATCCCACCTGGTGTATTTTGGTTGTTTCCAACTCAAAAGCTCTATTAAAGGAGCAGACTTTGTCCTAAATGCTTGTGTTACGGAGGATGGACTGTATGGTGCTAATTCTTATGGTTCAAACATGAAACACGATGGGCGTCGATCAGGACGTCGGAGAGGAAGGTAGGGAGAGACTGGATTGAAGCTCCAATATTTATTACAGCTGCACAGAACGATAGTCTGCAAACACAGACTAATACTATGAAGAACCAAACATATTATTCAATAACTTCTTCTAAAAGGATGTGTTCTTATATACACTCTCATATTCAGTACATGTCAAATATTATTAATAAACACAACATACATAAACAGCATTAAAGGCTGTATAAAGAAGTTCCCTGAAGAGGGCGCCATTTCTCAGACGGGCCACTGAGTAATGTCGCCCTCTAGCGGCCGCGGAGGTCATTACAATATTCACACAAAAACGTGACAAATTGTTAATGTTGAACATGAAAATGAGCTGAATATGCTCCAAGATAGTGACACACTACACTGAAGGTACACACATTATAACTTATCACAGAACCACACTCCACACACAAGGACATGATTTATTGTTGATCCAATCCCTTTACCTCAACAACATCTCAGAGATTTCAAAGCCTGAGGCCTAAATTCACTGAACAAGTTATTGTACAGTTTGGTGCAATATTCTGAAAATGTGCAGTTTACAACCAGAACAATCTTCTGAAAAATGTCAAATGGAGTGACAGTGTCTAGATAATGTGACGTAAGAGGACAATAGTATTTATCACCCACTGTTCTGTCATTTTGCTCTCCATGACCACATGCTAATTGGTAAATCAGGCCGTTGCTAAGCTACTTAGGTACTGGCCCCTTCCCATGAGCCTCCTGTGCAGTTTTTATATTTGTTATTGAAGCTTAGGAGCTGCTGTGACTGATCCAGGATCTGTTTCTATAAAGAGGATGGATGCTGCGACAGGACAGTGATTCAAACATCCATCCATCCATCCATTTTCTTCCCCTTGATCCATTTCTGGGTCAGGGGGGTGGCAGTCAGAGCTGCACCCAGTACACAGAGCACCAGCCCCTCACTTATCCTCCTGCAGGTGGTGAGTCCACAGGAGCTGAGATCTTTCAGTGGGAGCTTCAGGCAAAGTGGGGTTAAGTGTCTTGCCCAAGGACACAACGACAGCAGTCATGAAGTAGGTCTTATGGTGGGCTTGAACCCACAACCTTCAGGCCAATAGGCCAATGCTCTACCAACTGAGCTACTGTCGCCCCGATTCAAACATAATAATAATAATAATAAATAAAGATTATCCAAAAGGAGAGATGCATTGTCCCAGGTTAGCAGCAGTGCTAATTTACACCTGTGGTTCCTGAGCAGGTTGTTGTAAAACAGTAAAATAAAAGGAGATGGAAACATGACCAACATTATCAGACAGAAAATACTATTTCATTTACCACAAGTTATAATAAAACCACACACACACACACACACACACACACACATACACGTTTTTGTTACCTGGTGGGTCCCTTTGACAGGGCCGTTCAGAATGGGACCCATAGACATAATCTTTTTTTACTGGGACTACTTTAAGTAATACAAAACAGTCAATAGAAACCAAACAACTATTTTAAAGGAATTTTATTTTTGATTTCTTTTTCGAATTGCAGTGATTTTATTTTTGACAAAGAATGTAATGCCACTCCATGTCCGATGTCTAAGGTCATCTGGTGAGGCATTAAAGAAGCTATACCCGATATTTTTTCTAAGTAGTTCATAAAAATGCTTTTTACTACATACAAGTTGTATCATAATAAATCATTTAATTGAAAACTTGAGGTCATTGATTCAGCTGTGTAAGAATTACAAGCAGTGAAAAGTGCTGAGTAGAGTCTGAGCGGGACGCTCTTTCTCCTCCGCTCACAGAACGAGCAGCGAACAGCCTGCGTCCTCTAGTCTCTACAGCCTGTGTCCTCTAGTCTCTACAGCCTGTGTCCTCTAGTCTCTACAGCCTGTGTCCTCTAGTCTGTACAGCCTGTGTCCTCTAGTCTCTACAGCCTGTGTCCTCTAGTCTCTACAGCCTGTGTCCTCTAGTCTCTACAGCCTGTGTCCTCTAGCCTCTACAGCCTGTGTCCTCTAGTCTCTACAGCCTGTGTCCTCTAGTCTCTACAGCCTGTGTCCTCTAGTCTCTACAGCCTGTGTCCTCTAGTCTCTACAGCCTGTGTCCTCTAGTCTCTACAGCCTGTGTCCTCTAGCCTCTACAGCCTGCGTCCTCTAGTCTCTACAGCCTGTGTCCTCTAGTCTCTACAGCCTGTGTCCTCTAGTCTCTACAGCCTGTGTCCTCTAGTCTCTACAGCCTGTGTCCTCTATTCTCTACAGCCTGTGTCCTCTAGTCTCTACAGCCTGTGTCCTCTAGCCTCTACAGCCTGTGTCCTCTAGTCTCTACAGCCTGCGTCCTCTAGCCTCTACAGTCTGTGTCCTCTAGTCTCTACAGCCTGTGTCCTCTAGCCTCTACAGCCTGTGTCCTCTAGTCTCTACAGCCTGTGTCCTCTAGTCTCTACAGCCTGCGTCCTCTAGTCTCTACAGCCTGTGTCCTCTAGTCTCTACAGCCTGTGTCCTCTAGTCTCTACAGCCTGTGTCCTCTAGTCTCTACAGTCTGTGTCCTCTAGTCTCTACAGCCTGTGTCCTCTAGTCTCTACAGCCTGTGTCCTCTAGTCTCTACAGCCTGCGTCCTCTAGTCTCTACAGCCTGTGTCCTCTAGTCTCTACAGTCTGTGTCCTCTAGTCTCTACAGCCTGTGTCCTCTAGTCTCTACAGCCTGTGTCCTCTAGTCTCTACAGCCTGTGTCCTCTAGTCTCTACAGCCTGTGTCCTCTAGTCTCTACAGCCTGTGTCCTCTAGTCTCTACAGCCTGTGTCCTCTAGTCTCTACAGCCTGTGTCCTCTAGTCTCTACAGCCTGTGTCCTCTAGCCTCTACAGCCTGTGTCCTCTAGTCTCTACAGCCTGTGTCCTCTAGTCTCTACAGCCTGTGTCCTCTAGTCTCTACAGTCTGTGTCCTCTAGTCTCTACAGCGCTGCTCAACACCAGGGCTTCCACTTCAAAATTCGAATATAATTCTAAAATAAAAAATGATGAACAAAATAATTGAATAAAAAAATGTGAACAAATATTAGACAACCCTTGTAATTCGAAATGTATTTAATGACAGCAAATAAAATAGTTAGCTCCCAAAGGTTTCACCGGGACGTGCTAAGCAGGTAACAGCTAAGCTAGCTAGTTGTTTCATGGTTACTTCCGGGTTTTTCGCAATCGCCTTTTGTCACATTGAAACAGTATTTTTGTCATGAAAACGTTAACAGCAAATTCTGAAATCATCCGTGCATGTGTGTTAAGGATGTATATGTATACTGTATTTTCCGATTAACGTTTAATGGTGTTGATTGATAGATATGTAGTTGTTTATTGAGCGTGGCTAGCTCCGTTGGCTTCTCTACACAGACGAGTGTGCAGTGACAGGCGCTGATAGCTTGTTGTACTTGCAGAGTAATGGCAGTATTTTACACACCTGAATTACAAACAGAGGTTGCATTGGGGCTTCGGTCATTATTGGTTTGAGAGTTCTGTTATCAAGAAAAAATGATCGGAAGAATTGCTGCTGCTGTTTTGAGGAGCTCTATAACACATTATAATTAAATATTAGAATATATTCTAAGGTTTTAAATTAATACATTCGGACGCGAAACTAGCGGTATTCTTTTACTTATGTATTGTGTTAGCAGTGCGTTGCTTTAGTGCCATTTCATCAGTGATTGTTGCACAGCTTACAAGAAGTTGTGCTAATGCTAATGTTAGCATATGTATCAGATCGCAAATAAAACTAGGTGGCTCTGTGTTATGAGAGCGTAGGGGAAATGAGAAGCCATTGAGCGAGTTGGGGGGCGGTGCTAAACATTCAAACATTGCAGAAACGGGTATAGCGCCTTTAATGCAGGCCAGGCCAGGCCAGGCCAGGCAGTGAGACTTCCCAGGGACCTTTCCAGTCTGTATGAAAGGTGTCATGGTCTTCTCCACAGCCTTCACCTCAGATGCAGACCATGGCTTTCTTACACGTTCTAGGGAGATAAATAAAAATATATTAGCAATATTAGGGCTGGGCGATAAAACGATAACGATATATATCGCGATAGACATGTGTTCGATATCAATAGAGAATGGGGTCGATAGAATGTTCGATAGTTTAACTTAACTCCGTCAGGAAAAACAGGAAGAAAACACCGGAATTAAAGCCGACTCATAAGCGCATGGCATTGTGGGGGATGTAGGCAGAGGCTTCTCGACCAATAACAGCCGAGCAGGAACCGCAAAACTTTGTGGGAAATGCAAAAACACCAACAACCGCAGCATGCGTGGCGTCCATGGATCTATAGCTCGTGTTTCAATGCCGTGTCAATGGTTATGCACGTACGTGCGCGGAATAACATGTGCGGCGGCAGAGGCAGTGGACAGACCCGATGTATTCGGCGAAAGCAAGAGATTAACTTTTTCCTCGGGAAGCATGTGCGGCACAGAGAGCCACACGGAGCGGTCACGGGGACACAAGACCCTCAAACAGCTAAACCAGGAGCTAAACCAGGAATAAAAAAACAGGATTAAACCAGGGGGGGCGACAGTAGCTCAGTTGGTAGAGCATTGGCGGCACGGTGGCTGAGTGGTTAGCACTCTCGCCTCTCAGCAAGAAGGTCCTGGGTTCGAATCCCAGTCGGACCAGGGCCTTTCTGAGTGGAGTTTGCATGTTCTCCCCGTGTCTGCGTAGGTTTCCTCCGGGTACTCCGGTTTCCCCTACCACTAAAAATGTGTCCAATAGTTCTGGCATGCGCCTCCTGTACTGGCCCCGCTCCCATCTCTGTGTGGAGTGAGAGACAAATGCCCAAAAATTAACAATTGTAAAACGCTTTGAGACTCAGATCTGCAGTGAAAAGGCGGTATATAAATAAAGATTAGTAATTGGCCTTAAGGCCAGAAGGTTGTGGGTTCATTTCCCACCTCTGCACCTTCTCCACCGACTCCCACTGATGACTGCTGTCGTTGTGTCCTTGGGCAAGACACTTAACCCCACTTTGCCCAAAGCCCCCACTGAAAGATCAAGGCTATGCTCACACTCAGAGAGCAGCCGTCCTCCTGTGGACTCACCACCTGCAGAGGGTCAGTGAGGGGCTGGTGCTATGAGACTTGGGTGGCATCTCTGACTGCCACCCCCCTGACCCAGAAATGGATTAAAGGGTAGAAAATGGATGGATGGATGGAGGATTAAACCAGGACTAACAACGAGGGACACAGTGTGAACATATTCCTCCAGCCTCATCGCCCGGTGACTGTAAACAAGGCTGCTAAGGTTGGTTAGCCCACACGACAAATATATTTATTTAGGTTAAAAAAAAAAAAACTCAATATATATCGTTATCGACCGATATGAATGACTTATATTGTGATATAGTTTTCAGCCATATCGCCCAGCCCTAAGCAATATACACTCCCAGGGTTAGGACCAAGCACCCTGGCTGTAATCCCCCACCTGGTACACTTACCAGAAGGGGCACTGCCACTACCATGGGGTGCATCTGGATGAATGGTTGAAGGTTCTCCGCTTGAAGTTTCTTTTAGCCCGTCCGTTTGTGAGAGGATCTCTACTGCTCTCCCTGTCGCACAGAAAATAAAAATAAAAGTGGCCTTTAGGGGAAAAAAAATTATACATATTTTAATAATATCAAGAATTACCTTCAGGCTCAATTTGTATCTGGTCGAGGCTCTTTCCTTTGAATTCCGTCACTCTTCCCTGCTCCATGGCCATCAACACTTTGCTGATTTTGGCCAGCTCCAGTGTCCCCTCTGGTAGTCTGTAATATTGCCTGTGGATGCGAATGTCATGGCCGAGGAAGTTGGCAAGTATGTCCATCTCATTCTCTTTCATATTGAGAACTGTAGACATAGTAGCTATGTGCTTTCTAAGTTTGGTTGAGGATAGCATCTCTGGATGCACCGCACCACATTCTTTGGCTACCTGGCGTAGGGAGTCTGATCCCCTGATGTGGGTGTCTGCGCCCGGGCGGGAGAAGAAGTATGGGTTATGGTCAGAGATGGAACAGGCCCTTCTGTTCTCCACCAGCACCTCCATCCAAGCAATCATTTCAGGAGTCAAAAGAACCGGCACTTTCCCACTTCTTTTCCCTTTAATTTCAATGCGTTGAAAATGCTGACACAGCTTTTTCTCAAGTTGGGACAGTCCCAGAGCAATGTCAGAATGGATCCCAGTCTTACTTCTTAAGGTAAAGGCTGTCAGTGGCATCTTTGAAACCTCACCTTCCCTTCTTCGATTGAAAATAATGACCTCACAAAGAGTCAAAACTGCCAGTTTAGACCAATGCTTAGACGTTGGCTCACTTATTAGGGTTTGCACATATTCAGGTCGACATACCTCAATATGTGCATGCATGGCTCTAACGTCCTCAGTCAGAGGGAGCAGGTCCGGAGTGTTCCACTTGGCTTGCCGGAGGGTCTGTAGGGCAGCAGAAGAAACACAGACGTCCCACCTCTTCTCAAAAAGCAGCCGGCTTCGTTGGAGGTTTTTAATAAATAGTTCATCAACACAATGCTCATTTTTGAGTCACATTCAAGAATATCTGCTAGCTTTCTGAGGCTATGGCCGAGTTTGAGGGCCAAGGATGGAGTCTTGTATTGATTTGTTTCCTCATCATATCCAGCCACAGACCTGACTGCATCAATCACATGGTTAAAGTTGGAAGGAATAAAGAAATCCTTCATTGTTTTCAGTTTCCCTGCAGTTTTTGCTTCGTTAATTAACCTACCGACTTCTCTCATTTTCTGCCTAATGTAATCATGCTTAGTCTTATCATGCCCGTGTTTTAAGTACAGGTGCTCTCCGAGTCTCAGAATCCCCTTTTCTGCTTTGACAACACCCGTGACCTCATCCTGATGCATTGCCGAAATTAAAGACCACAGCTTTTTGCTGATGCCCTCCGGTACAGGCTGGGCTAGGGAGCAGAGGGACTGGACCCTACTTCTACCTGGTTTAGCCTGGTTTAGCCTGGGCATCTTTCTGTGAAAGCCGGCACCTGGCCACATGCCTCCACAGCGACTTTCGCTTAAGCAATGCCCCACAGTCTATACAGTGCAAAAACTCACTGGATTTAACTGGGGAATTTGGCTGTTTAGCTGGGACTAAAGTTCCAATGCCGGCCTTTAAAACCTCAACATTGTGCTCACGGTTTCCACTATTCCTGATCAAATCAAACTGAAGTTTACGTGCTTTAGATTTCACAGGTAGAGCCAATGCTCTGGCTACGTCACTTTCATTTCCATGTTTTCTAGTCAAATGACGGGACATTTTGTGGCAGGACATTGAACAGTAGAGGCAGAAGTGTCTCTTGCTGTAAACTCTGCCCCCATTTTTCTTCTTTTGCAGCTGCATGATAACAATCTTATTTGCCTTTGGTTCGTCACTTTCCGAGTCTTGAAGAAAAGTGTTTTTGATTTTTCTTTTTCCATACTTTTTTACAGGTTTCTTCTTGACAGTTAAATCGTCAGAATCTGAGTCGACTTCATCAATTAGGGACTCTTGACTAAGCTGCACAAACAACAAATAATTAGTAATAATTCTATATAACAATTTGAAGTCATGACTTGTAGTCAGCACTTACCAGTGGTTTGTAAGCGTGCGCTTCAGTGTGCTGCTCTGTGATTGGCTGCAGCCTAATGAACCACACACTTGCACCTTTTCTAGCCTGACACCTGACTTCCTCTGTTGTGCTGCTCCATGATTGGCTCCAGCCTCTGTTGTGCTGCTCCATGATTGGCTCCAGCCTGCTGGACTGAAATTGCCCCAGTGTGCCCCTCCTTGATATCCCGCAACCCACCACCAGGGTTCCGACACATAACACACTTTTTTCAGGAAAGTAAACCTCCAGGGGTCCTTTCCATATTTTTACAGAGACTGCATAAGGACCGTTAGAAAAGCATTACCCATTGATTATTAAGCTTGGACCAGTGGGGTCCGGTGTTCGGGCCCCACCACGTAAAACCAGTCCCCATGACGTGAGTGGAATCTCAGGTTATGGAACCCACCAGGAGTTGAAAACAAGTGCACACACACACACACACACACACACAGACACACACACACACACATACACAGAGATACACACACACACACACAGACATACACACACACACACACACACACACACACAGAGAGAGATACACTTTTATTTATATTTCACAAAAAATCCACTTAAACGGTTTCAGAAAAACAATACACAAATTCTGGAATGGCCTTCCTCTGTTCTCGCTCTGGTCTCTCTTTGGTCTCTCTCTCTGGTCTCTCTCTCTGGTCTCTCTCTGGTCTCTCTCCCTAGTCTCACTCTGGTCTCTCTCTAGTCTCTCCCTCTGGTCTCTCTCTGGTCTCTCTCTCGTCTCTCTCCCTAGTTTCTCTCTGGTCTCTCTCTAGTCTCTCCCTTTGGTCTTTCTCTGGTCTCTCTCTGGTCTCTCTCTCTGGTCTCTCTCTAGTCTCTCTCTGGTCTCTCTCTCTGGTCTCTCTCTGGTCTCTCTCTAGTCTCTCTCTAGTCTCTCTCTAGTCTCTCTCTGGTCTCTCTGTCTCTCTCTGGTCTCTCTCTCTGGTCTCTCTCTGGTCTCTCTCTCTGGTCTCTCTCTGGTCTCTCTCTCTGGTCTCTCTCTGGTCTCTCTCTCTGGTCTCTCTCTCTCTGGTCTCTCTCTCTGGTCTCTCTCTGGTCTCTCTCTGGTCTCTGGTCTCTCTCTGGTCTCTCTCTGGTCTTCTCTCTGGTCTCTCTCTCTGTCTCTCTCTGTCTCTCTCTCTCTGGTCTCTCTCTGGTCTCTCTCTCTGGTCTCTCTCTGGTCTCTCTCTGGCTCTCTCTCTGGTCTCTCTCTCTGGTCTCTCTCTGGTCTCTCTCTGGTCTCTCTCTGGTCTCTCTCTCTGGTCCTCTCTGGTCTCTCTCTCTGGTCTCTCTCTGGTCTCTCTTTCTGGTCTCTCTCTGGTCTCTCTCTCTGGTCTCTCTCTCTGGTCTCCTCTGGTCTCCTCTGGTCTCTCTCTGGTCTCTCTCTCTGGTCTCTCTCTCTGGTCTCTCTCTCTGGTCTCTCTCTGGTCTCTCTCTCTGGTCTCTCTCTCTCTGGTCTCTCTCTCTGGTCTCTCTCTGGTCTCTCTCTGGTCTCTCTCTGGTCTCTCTCTCTGGTCTCTCTCTGGTCTCTCTCTGGTCTCTCTCTGGTCTCTCTCTGGTCTCTCTCTGGTCTCTCTCTGGTCTCTCTCTGGTCTCTCTCTGGTCTCTCTCTGGTCTCTCTCTGGTCTCTCTCTCTGGTCTCTCTCTCTGGTCTCTCTCTCTGGTCTCTCTCTGGTCTCTCTCTGGTCTCTCTCTGGTCTCTCTCTCTGGTCTCTCTCTGGTCTCTCTCTGGTCTCTCTCTGGTCTCTCTCTGGTCTCTCTCTGGTCTCTCTCTGGTTCTCCCTCTGGTCTCTCTCTGGTCTCTCTCTGGTCTCTCTCTCTCTGGTCTCTCTCTGGTCTCTCTCTGGTCTCTCTCTGGTCTCTCTCTCTGGTCTCTCTCTCTCTGGTCTCTCTCTCTGGTCTCTCTCTGGTCTCTCTCTCTGGTCTCTCTCTGGTCTCTCTCTGGTCTCTCTCTCTGGTCTCTCTCTGGTCTCTCTCTTGTCTCTCTCTCTGGTCTCTCTCTGGTCTCTCTCTGGTCTCTCTCTGGTCTCTCTCTGGTCTCTCTCTGGTCTCTCTCTGGTCTCTCTCTGGTCTCTCTCTGGTCTCTCTCTGGTCTCTCTCTGGTCTCTCTCTGGTCTCTCTCTGGTCTCTCTCTGGTCTCTCTCTGTTCTGCATCTGACCAATGTTTAATGTTAAAGTATTTATGTCAGATTTAGTCTCATCGTAAATGCAGTTTAGTAAAACACATTTCTTACCTGTTCTGTTGATGGTTGAACCATGGACCCAGAGTAACATGGTCTTTCTCTCCACACAGATCCTCAGTGTCCAGTGCTGTGTCCCTGAAGAGTGACCGGTCTATGTGGTTTCCACCAGAGTTCAGTCTTGAAGCTGCTTCTTCAAAACCACAGTGAGAACAAAGGAAACACTAACACTGATCTGACTTTAGATTACATTTATATTTAAAGTTTACGACTGGACAGAGTGAGGCTTAGTCATAGAATCACCAGTGGATTAAACATGAACATCACATGTGAAAAGAGGGTTCATGGTCCATGACCATGGAACGTGTGTATTTTAGTAATGTGCTTTTGTGAAATAAAGTGTATATTGTTGCACATTTGACCTTGTAGTGAGAGCTGCATGTGCTCATGGTGCTTCAGTCTCATCACAGTGGTCTGTACCATGCTTTAGGATCCAGTGTTTAGGAGGTGTTCTCTGCTGTGGGACCCCCGCACCAGAAAACATACAGAACCATTGATCCTGGAGCTCTGTAGACACAGATCAGAAGGTACCATCTGACCACAGCTACACTACGAGGTCAAACACACAACAACATCACCTTTACTACACACAAAGTCTCATCAATGTTATTTATATACTTTTAATAAACCATTACAGCTCTAATATCCAATGTTTTTGTCCAGAGAAAAGTCACTGCTGGACTCCAGCCCCAGGGCCCAAGACCTCAGGGCCCAAGACCTCAGGGCCCAAGACCTCAGGGCCCAAGACCTCAGGGCCCAAGACCTCAGGGCCCAAGACCTCAGGGCCCAAGACCTCAGGCCCAAGACCTCAGGGCCCAAGACCTCAGGGCCCAAGACCTCAGGGCCCAAGACCTCAGGGCCCAAGACCTCAGGGCCCAAGACCTCAGGGCCCAAGACCTCAGGGCCCAAGACCTCAGAGCGACACAAGGTTTGTCTGTTTCCCTGTTTATGACCAGAGGTAGAAAACACACAATGCACTCAGTTCAAAGAACTGTTGTTACTTTGTAATTGTTTTACTGCAGTAAATGTTTCCATCTAGGATTTATAATGTGAGCGACAGTTACAGGATATAAACAAATGCAAGTAAAGGCTTTAAAGATAGTCTTTTTTCTCCATCTAACGTTGAGATCATATTTTACAGTCAACTCTCGAGCGCCACGCAGTTAAAGTAGCAACGATATTAGTATCACCTGTGAGATCACAAACTCGATCCTCACGTCCTTTTTGTCTCTTATGTTTGTGTGTGTTTGAAGATGGTGCATTCACACGGAGCGACTTCCAGCCTCATGGACATTTATAGGTCACATTCTAAGCCTTTAAACCACAACTATTCACAAATATAGTGGAGGAGAATATTCTTAAGGTCTCATTTAGATGTTTTTCATTTGGAACAAGTGTAAAAATACTGAGTCTGTACCTTTAACATCTCCTCAATTATAGAAACATTTCCTCCTGTTTAATCTGAATATAACGATACGTGGACAAACCAGTCTGACACCTGCTCCTGAAAGTATTCCACCTCTTTCACTTTTATATCATTTTCAACAGTGAAGCACGATATATTGGTATAAATATCGATATCAGCCGATGTTCATCAATCCATGTTCAGGCTTGCTAGTGGATACTCGATTACAGAACTATAAATCATCTTTATGAAACACAACAATATTATTATAGCATGAAATGTACCACTTTTAATCCGAGTAGAGTAGAGCAGAGTACAGAGCAGAGTAGAGTAGAGCAGAGTACAGAGCAGAGTAGAGTAGAGCAGAGTACAGAGCAGAGTAGAGTAGAGCAGAGTACAGAGCAGAGTAGAGCAGAGTACAGTACAGAGTAGAGTAGAGTAGAGTAGAGTAGAGTAGAGTAGAGTAGAGCAGAGTAGAGTAGAGCAGAGTAGAGCAGAGCAGAGTAGAGCAGAGTAGAGTAGAGTACAGAGCAGAGTAGAGTAGAGCAGAGTACAGAGCAGAGTAGAGTAGAGTACAGAGCAGAGTAGAGTAGAGTAGAGTAGAGTAGAGTAGAGCAGAACAGTTCTTCTCCCTCTCTGCTGCTTTATGAATCCTGTGCGAGGCTTAAGATCTCATAAAGCGAACTGTCGCCTGCTTACTTACAAATAAGACAGAAGTGGGTTTTGGTTGCGACGCAGCGAGAGCAGATCTGCAGCCGACGCACAGAGCCTCATTTCAATACGTTATTAATACTTTGCCTAAACTCGGTCTGGACGCGACAGCTAGCGGGATTAGCCCCAGGAATTTAATAAAAAGTGTGCATGTGTCTGAGTTCTCACAGATAGTTTGGGTCTGGTTGGAGTTATGACGGATGCGCGCCTCTTTATGCAAACACATGTACCGCGTTTAATGGCTCAGGGCGGGTTTTCACTTCGAAATGGCCGCAATTTAGCATCAAAGGAGAACGAGGCCGATGCGGCGACCGGAGGAGCGGCTCGGCAGATGTGGGAGACCAGACGAGCGCGTGACAATTATACAACTTTCAAACCGCAATTTGTTATGAAGTTTATGCCTTTCTCTGGTCTCTCTCTGGTCTCTCTCTGGTCTCTCTGGTCTCTCTCTGGTCTCTCTCTGGTCTCTCTCTGGTCTCTCTCTGGTCTCTCTCTGATCTCTCTCTGGTCTCTCTCTCTGGTCTCTCTCTGGTCTCTCTCTGGTCTCTCTGGTCTCTCTCTGGTCTCTCTCTGGTCTCTCTCTGGTCTCTCTGGTCTCTCTCTGGTCTCTCTCTGGTCTCTCTGGTCTCTCTCTGGTCTCTCTCTGGTCTCTCTCTGGTCTCTCTCTGGTCTCTCTCTGGTCTCTCTGGTCTCTCTCTGGTCTCTCTCTGGTCTCTCTGGTCTCTCTCTGGTCTCTCTCTGGTCTCTCTGGTCTCTCTCTGGTCTCTCTCTGGTCTCTCTCTGGTCTCTCTGGTCTCTCTCTGGTCTCTCTCTGGTCTCTCTCTGGTCTCTCTGGTCTCTCTCTGGTCTCTCTCTGGTCTCTCTCTGGTCTCTCTGGTCTCTCTCTGGTCTCTCTCTGGTCTCTCTGGTCTCTCTCTGGTCTCTCTCTGGTCTCTCTCTGGTCTCTCTCTGGTCTCTCTCTGGTCTCTCTGGTCTCTCTCTGGTCTCTCTCTGGTCTCTCTCTGGTCTCTCTCTGGTCTCTCTCTGGTCTCTCTCTGGTCTCTCTCTGGTCTCTCTCTGGTCTCTCTCTGGTCTCTGTCTGGTCTCTGTCTGGTCTTTCTCTGGTCTCTCTCTGGTCTCTCTCTGGTCTCTCTCTGGTCTCTCTCTGGTCTCTCTCTGGTCTCTCTCTGGTCTCTCTCTGGTCTCTCTCTGGTCTCTCTCTGGTCTCTCTCTGGTCTCTCTCTGGTCTCTCTCTGGTCTCTCTCTGGTCTCTCTAGTCTCTACGCCCTTGCCCCAGCTGGTCTGGCCTGGGTCTCAGTGTGTGGAGGTGGTCTGGTATGGCCTGGCTCATCTTGGATGCAGTGGTCTGTTTGATACATGGGCCTGAAGCAGCAATTTCCCTTTCCCCACTCTCCCCCAGCCTCCCCCTCTCTCTCCCACTCTCTCCCACTCTCCCCCAGCCTCCCCCACTCTCTCCCACTCTCTCCCACTCTCCCCCAGCCTCCCCCACTCTCTCCCACTCTCCCCCACACTCCCCCACTCTCCCCCAGCCTCCCCCACTCTCTCCCACTCTCTCCCACTCTCTCCCACTCTCTCCCACTCTCCCCCAGCCTCCCCACTCTCTCCCACTCTCTCCCACTCTCCCCCACCTCCCCCACTCTCCCCACTCTCCCCCACACTCCCCCACTCTCCCCCAGCCTCCCCCACTCTCTCCCACTCTCTCCCACTCTCTCCCACTCTCCCCCAGCCTCCCCCACTCTCCCCCAGTCTCCCCCAGCCTCCCCCACTCTCCCCCAGTCTCCCCCAGCCTCCCCCACACTCCCCCAGCCTCCCCCACTCTCTCCCACTCTCTCCCACTCTCCCCCAGCCTCCCCCACTCTCTCCCACTCTCTCCCACTCTCCCCCAGCCTCCCCCACTCTCTCCCACTCTCTCCCACTCTCCCCCAGCCTCCCCCACTCTCTCCCACTCTCTCCCACTCTCCCCCAGCCTCCCCCACTCTCTCCCACTCTCCCCCAGCCTCCCCCACTCTCTCCCACTCTCTCCCACTCTCCCCCAGCCTCCCCCACTCTCCCCCAGTCTCCCCCAGCCTCCCCCACACTCCCCCAGCCTCCCCCACTCTCTCCCACTCTCCCCCAGCCTCCTCCACTCTCCCCCAGTCTCCCCCACTCTCCCCCAGTCTCCCCCACTCTCCCCCAGTCTCCCCCACTCTCCCCACTGCCCACTCCTGTCATTGGCTTCAGCCCAGACTTTAGTTTTGATCCTGCACCAGGAAAAAAAGTTGTGGGAAAGAGACGCGGAGGAAGTTTGGAATAGTTTGGAACATTTAGCATTAGCATTAGCATTAGCGCTAGCACAGATGGTCCTAAACCCAGAGCACAGGGCCTTCTCTGTGGTCTTAAATCCAGAGCACAGGGCTCTCTCTGAAGCGGAAACTCTCCCTGAGGCTCAAACTTTAGCGGCTCGGCCCTAAACCCTGGCTCCTCCGGCTCCGATGGGTGGCTTCCTCTCGGCCTCCCCTCTCTGCCTCCTCTGTGCATCCTCTTGGTCCCTCTCGGCCCCTCTCCGCCTCCTCTCTGCCTCCTCTCTCGACCTCCTCTCGGCCCCTCTCGGCCTCCTCTCTGCCTCCTCTCTGCCTCCTCTCTGCCTCCTCTCTCGACCTCCTCTCGGCCCCTCTCAGCCTCCTCTCTGCCTCCTCTCTGCCTCCTCTCTCGACCTCCTCTCGGCCCCTCTCGGCCTCCCCTCTCAGCCTCCTCTCTGCCTCCTCTCTGCCTCCTCTCTCGCCCCCTCTCTGCCTCCTCTCTGCCTCCTCTCGGTCTCCCCTCTCGCCCCCTCTCTGCCTCCTCTCAGCCTCATCTCTGCCTCCTCTCGGCCCCTCTCTGCCTCCTCTCGGCCCCTCTCTGCCTCCTCTCGGCCTCCTCTCGGACCCTCTCGGCCTCCTCTCGGCCTCCTCTCTGCCGCCTCTCTGCCCCCTCTCTGCCCCCTCTCTGCCCCCTCTCTGCCCCCTCTCTGCCCCTCTCTGCCCCTCTCTCTCTGCCTCCTCTCTGCCTCCTCTCTGCCTCCTCTCGGCCCCTCTCTGCCTCCTCTCGGCCTCCTCTCGGCCTCCTTTCGGCCTCCTCTCGGCCTCCTCTCGGCCTCCTCTCGGCCTCCTCTCGGCCCCCTCTCGACCTCCTCTCGGCCTCCTCTCGGCCTCCTCTCGGCCTCCTCTCGGCCTCCTCTCGGCCCCTCTCTGCCTCCTCTCGGCCTCCTCTCGGCCTCCTCTCGGCCTCCTCTCGGCCTCCTCTCGGCCTCCTCTCGGCCTCCTCTCGGCCTCCTCTCGGCCTCCTCTCGGCCTCCTCTCGGCCCCCTCTCGGCCTCCTCTCGGCCTCCTCTCGGCCTCCTCTCGGCCTCCTCTCGGCCACCTCTCTGCGCCCTCTCTGCCCCCTCTCTGCCCCCTCTCTGCC